>VWZX01010401.1:1090-45840 GCA_013399015.1 Galbula dea
TGGAACATCTTCCTTATGAGGAAAGGCTGAGGGAGCTGGGTGTCTTTAGCTTGGAGAAGAGAAGACTAAGGGGTGACCTCATCTCTGCTTTTAAATATGTGAAGGGTGTGTGTTGGGAGGATGGGGTCAGGCTCTTCTCAGTGGAGCCCAGTGAGAGGACAAGAGGCTATGGCTGTAAGCTGAAGCATAGGAGATTCCGTGTGAATACATGTAGAAATTTTTTCCCAGTTCAGGTGCCAGAGCAGTGGAACAGACTGCCCAGAGAGGTTGTGGAGTCTCCTTCAGGGAGATATTCAAAACCCGTCTGGATGCGCTTCTGTGTGACCTGGTCTAGGGAATCCTGCTGTGGCAGGGGGGTTGGACTAGATGATCTTTCGAGGTCCCTTCCAACTCCTAATATTCTGTGATTCTGTGATATTTTAGGGAACAAAATATTCACCTGAGAAGGCAAATGTTGTCGTTACTGAATTTTAGGAAGTTGTATTTATTTTGCAGCTTTCTTTCAAAAGGGTAAGAGGCTTTTCCTGAAGGGCAGGAAAGCTCCTACTTCTCAAAGATCTTTCCTGAATATTCAAAAATACTTTTAAAATGGTATCACTTGACCATACCTCTCTTTACTTATGGGAATGGTACTGGTCCTAGATTTGCTAACACCAGCTAGAATGGATCCTGAGGGGAAAAGTGCCTTCTGATTACCACAGTAAATTAGAAATATTAGATAGGAGCCTTGGACTGGAAGGCATTTGCCTGGATTGGGACTCTGGTTTCTAATTTCGATACTCCATATTATTTGGGATACTCAAGTTGAATTTGAAGAACTTCTATCCTGTTCCACCTGTTTGAGATCACAGAATCACAGAATTATTAAGGTTGAAAGAGATCATCAAGATCGTCTTAGAGATTATTCTAAGATCATCAAGTCCAACCTTCAATGAATCACCACCATGCCACTAGACCATGTCACTAAGTACCACCTCTTCTTCAGACTAAACAACCCCCAGTTATCTCAGCCACTCCTCATATGTCTTATTTTCCAGACCCCTTGTTGCCTTTCTCTGGACGTGCTCTAATGCCTCTATGTCTTGTAGTGAGAAGCCCAAAACTGAACACAAAACTCAAGGTGCGACGTAACCAGTGCTGAGTACAGGGGGATGATCACCTCCCTGGTCCTATTGGCCACACTATTTCTTATACAGACAAGGATGCTGTTGGCCTTCTTGGCCACCTGGGCACACTGCTGGCTGATGTTCATCCAGCTGTTCACCAGCACCCCCAGCTCCTTCTCTGCTAGGCAGCTTTCCAGCCACAATGCCCCAAGCCTGTAGCATTCCATTGGGTTGTAGTGACTGAAATGTAGGACCTGGCACTTGGCCTTGTTAAATCTCATCCTATTGGCTTTGGCCCACTGATCCAGCTCATCCAGGTCCCTCCACAGAGCCTTCCTACCCTCAAGCGGATCAACACTACCTCCTAAATTGGTGTCATCTGCAAGCTTACTAAGGGTGTACTCAATCCCCTCATCTAGATCATTGATAATTGCACAGAGCTAGTCCCAACACCAAACATAAGAAAGGCTCAAGCAGGTCCAGAGGAGGGCTACAAAAATGATCAAGGATCTGGAGCACCTCCCCTATGAGGACAGGCTGAGAGAGTTGGGGTTGTTCAGCCTGCAAAAGAGAAGGCTCTGGGGGCACTTCATAGTGTTTCTTCTGTACTTAAAGGGGGCCTCCAGGAAAGATGAGGAGGGACTCTCTATCAGCACATGTAGTGATAAGATAAGTGTAATGGTTTTAAACTGAAAAAGGCTAGGTTTAGATTAGATAGCAGGAAGAAACTATTTACAGTAAGGGTGGTGAGACACTGGAACAAGTTGCCCAGAGATGTCGTGAATGCTGTATCCCTAGCAGTGTTCAAAATCAAGTTGGATGAGGGAAGCCTTGACCAGCCTGGTCTAGTGAAAGGTGTCCCTGCCTATGGCAGGGGGTTTGGAACTTGATGATATTTAAGGTCCCTTCCAATCCAAACTATTCGATGATTCTATGATTTTCTTAAAGTTCCTGTGAAACAAACTGTTTATAAGTTTACTTATAATTGATAATCCTCCCTCCAATTTATGCCAGTTGAATACAGGTCAAAGAACCAGCTGTGCTGCCCCAAAGTTTCCTTCAAAAAGGTTGTTCCAGAGCTCTCTGGAAGTCTCTCTCACTGGTGGAGAGCAGAGGATTGATTTACGCTGAAGTATCTTTGTCTAGACACACAGGCATGTAACAGTCAGAAAGCTCAAGGCAGGTGAGATGTCAAACGCTTCCAGAGGTTTTCAAGGACGAGAAAAAGTGAAGGAACCTGGACCTTGTCTCCACAAGAAAAAAACCTGTAAAATCAAAATTCTATTTGCATAAGGAATTCTGTGTCATAGGTAAATCCATTCATACCTATATCATACAAATACTTCAATCTACAACAAAAAGACCGTTTTTTTCAGCCTTGTACTTTCATAGTAGGATGCCAGAAACTCTATTGACAACTGACTGCCTTGGTCACTGATGCTCTCTAAGATTAACACTGCCACACTGAAGCAGCCAGAGCACTTTGTGGTTTTGACCATTTGGAACACAAGCCAAAAATTTTGACCTGTGCTAAGCCCTTTTCCAGTGCTCAAGAGCTGTTCATTATCATACACCCAAACACAACAAATTATGCCCGTTATCAGACATCTGGTACAACATGAGTGATGAGAGCAGCCATGGGCATTACTGCAACTTTTGTCTTCCAACTTACCATGTGGGTTTCCAGGAATGCTTGACATCACCTTGGCTACTTTTGCATTCAACTCATCCCCTGGAGTAAGTCATCTCTGGAAATGTCTCTTCATTAGCTACAGAGGGAGTACAAATGGGAGGTTAGAATTGTCATCTGGCTTCTACATGTAGGTATTAGGAGAGGAATCCTACCTTCTGGCTGTCTGACAAAAGCAGTCCTAGCAGGTTTTCCAACAGGGCAAGCGTGGCATGTTGTCCCAGAAATAAAAGCTAGCAAGCTGGCATCACATGAGCGTTATAGGATGTTCACATGCAATGCCTATTGAGGTTGCTGCAGTGTGTGAGCACAAGACAGCAAAACCCTAAAGGAATACCAGACTGACTTGAAAAGTAATTTCATTTTATGCCATGACACTGCAAAGTAATTGTGCTCAGAATGACTGCTTTAACTGCCTAAATACATTTTTAGTACTTGAGCATTCAGGTGGATTCAATTGTGCTTGCAATTTTGCAATTAAAGAGGGAGAATAAATGACTCGGTTAAGGGAAAGAGAACATTATTGCACTTCTGTGAGACAGCTTGTTACATGGACTAGAGCATAGCAGCAGTGCTCAGGAGCCTCAAAGTCTAGTCTTATTTTGCCCACCAGCTGAGAAACATTTTAAATGTAGCTGTGGAAAATGCTGTGCAAATGCTCTTTGTGTCTTTTACAAATACAACAGTGGCTGAAATCTTCAACAAGCGTAAACTGTCAAAATAACAGAAATCACTGACTCCAACAGAAGCAGTATGACAAGCCAAATACAGCCAGCTTTTAAGAATAAGAATTTCCTTACTAAGCATCTTTTCCAAAAACATGTGATACGGCACAAATATAAGCAACACTTGAATTATTATTAAAATACATTAAAAAAAATTAAATCAAAAAATGTGATTCTGATAAATTAAAGCATACTTAGAAGTTATGTATTTTATGTCAATAACTGTTTACAGAACTATAGCCTTAACTGACACTTAAAGTCATTTCACTGTTCACAGTTTTCATAGAGAAATAATATACAAGGCACACTAAACACTGTCAGGCCAAACACATTCTACTGTTTATTACACATATTACATTCTTAAATAAAAATGCGTCACATAACATTTTTGCATAGATATCTTACAATATACCAATTTAAAAAAGAATTATGAAACAGACCAGTAACAAAAATAAATTTTTTCTTCATTAATAATTTTGTAACATTAACATACCACCATCATATAATACAAATAATATTTTTAAATCTTAAGACTTTTTGTACAGCAAAAAAACTGACAAAGTAATATATTTATATATATATATATATAAAAAGCTTAAAAAAAATAAAATGTAAAAAAAAGGCAGAACTGAGGGCTACAAGACTGGGTACTTCTGTGATATCTTAGAAATACCAGAGTAGGCCTGAGAGAACGTGACTGAGGGCATCTACAAAATGCACTTGTCAGACACATCTGGCAAAGAAAAATTATAGTGCAAAATGAAAGTCCTTCAAGCAATGTTGTTTGTTTTGTTTGTTTTGTTTTTTTTTTTTAATTGGGAACATTCATCCTTTTTGCTGCTGCCAAAAAAAACAACTTCCAAACAAAAATCTAATGTGTGGTAGAGAGCAAGAAAGGTTTCAAAGGACAAGAAAGAAAACAGATCACTTCAGAAAGTAAGGAAAAAAATCTCAGCCTGCATTATTTTTTTTTTTTACTAGATGAGTAGACGTGCTAAACTAAGGCCTTGTTTCTAACAGAAAAGCTGTCATGGTTTATATGACAGTGATTTCAAAACCAGGTCCTTAAATTGGTGCAAAAACCTTCCTGTAGAGGTATCTTAATTGGTTGAAGCATGTTTTTACACTTCAGCTAAACTGCAGAGGATACCACTGCAAACTCAATCCAGGCAATCAAGTAATAGGTGCAGCTACAAAGTGATTTTAACTAGACTGATATAACGTAGGGCAATTTCTCTAGCAGATACCTGGCCTTGGTAACAAAGTAGTGTTTAAACAAGCGTTTTGATCCACATCCAGAATCTAGCAGGCCTGGGGTTTAGAATACAGAGTGATGGGTAAAACCTATGTTGCAAAATAAAGATCAGCCCTTCAGCCACGAAGCCTTCCAGGGACTGCATGTTAACTTTTCATTTCTCCAAAAGCCCAACAAAAAGGCTAAAATTGTCACCTTTCTGTCCATCCTAGTTTACTTTTAGTGTGTACATGCTAAGCCCTCATTCCCCTCCCTTCCCACCTCCCCTCCCAGTCCCCAAATTTGCAGCGTACTCATTCACAGTACATAAAAACATGTATTTCCCAGCATTGTTGGAAACTTTCCTACAGAAGCTGACATGACTCCTAAAATGCAGTGGTGACAGCAAGTGCCCTCCCTAAATCAAAGCAATAGGCACGGTTGGCTACTACAAACTGTAGGTCAGTAGCTCAGTTTCCTGTTGTGTAGGTATATGTGGTATACTGTTGTACATCCACACCCACACAGAGACAGGGTGGAGAACCTGTTTTCTGGCAGTATATAGAAGTTAGGACTAAAGCACTTAAAAAAAACCCAAACATCATTTTGAAAATTACCGAGAGTTCCAACTTCAATTACTACCTCAAAAATGCCATTAACAAGCACTAAGGAAAACTACAAAACCCTGTTTGAAAAATAACGCCTGCACTTGAAAGTTTGCAGGTAGGGAAACCCATTCTTGAGGTGATAAAGGCAGCCTGCCCCCCCATCTCCACATTTTTATGTATATAATTTATATATACAACTGCATTATCATATATATAACTTATATAGCACATTTACTTCTTGGACTTCTTCCTCTAACTGAGGAAGAAAGTCTCAGCTTTACAAGACAGATCTTAGTACGTGGTAGGCCAGATCCTACAGTTTTTGCAATGCTAAATCTTGCCACTGAAGCCAATGTAGAGCTGTGGAGGAGAAAGAGCACAGTAGTCATCTCTAAACTATTAATAAAAAGAGACACAATGTGACAAAAGGAATAATATCAATAAGCTTGATGTGGAAAGGTAGATTTAATGCTAATGAAAGACAGGCAAAGCTTGTCAATGAGTAGTTGTAGTATCTTGGGAGGAAATAATATTAATTTTTAAAGATGCTAGAGTTATTGTAGAACAATGGTTTTGTTCTTGGTATGCAGGGATCTTTGCAAGTGAAATTCTACCTGGTATCAACAAAAAATACTTTAAATTTTAGAGTGTTGGGTTAGAGGCATCACTCAGGATATAACTGCTTAAGAACAGTCTTATTGGATGGAATGACAACATGGGCCAAGTCTTGAATGAAATCAAGAACAAAAGTCCTTGATCCACTGGGTGCTGACTTAACAACTTTAAATTATTTACAAATTTTTCCTCTTTTTAAATTTAAAGATTGACACACATTAAGGGAACAGGCAGAGAAAAGTAAACACTTAAGCAAGTTAGATTTTCATGAGTTTTGTCAAAAGCACCAATTATGACCTCTTTTGTACACAGATAAACAAACTATGTTAAAAAGGAGGAGAAACTTTTGTGTCAAAGATAGCTAAAAATCCCAAATTGTCTAGGGCCAGGTAAAAATGAGGGAGAAAGCCCGATTCTGTAGGTATCAGAAAGGTGATAGATAAGATACACTCAATTACTGCAATATGATACTGATCAACCCCATTTTAGCCATACATCCTGGTAATTAGGTATCTTTTCACTCCTGAAGTTAAAACAGCTCCAAATGCAAAGATCTGCAGGCTCCTCTTGCAGTTTGTTCCTCCTCATCTGTGCATGGTCAGTGCTTTCTAAATATTAAGTGAAAATGTGCTAGCCTAAAAAACCAGTAAAACAAATTCTAAAAAGTCTGAGGAAAATAAAAATGAATGCAAAAAAAAAATCAATGCTCACCTTTCTAGAAATATATGTTGGCTTACATTTCATGTCCTGTTGCCTGGTTGTTCCCTGCAGCTGTGACACATCTCATGGTATGATATTGCTTCAAACTGGTTTGTTAAGGTTTTCGTTGTTTTGGTTTGGTTTTTAAGATTTCCTCCTCTGTAAGTCTCCCTGATGAAGAAGCCTTATAAAGTTTAATAAGGAAGAAACTATCAGAGTGTGAGAGAAACCCTACAGACCTGTCCTAAGTCTACTCTGCCAGCACAAGACTGGGAAGAGCTAGAAAATGTACACAGTTGGTCAGTGAGAGCTCTGAAATGAATCACAGAAACACAGAAAAATTAACATTGGAAGGTACCTATGGAGGTCACCTAATTCAACCTTCTGTTTAAAAAAACAGCTCAGTTAGATCAGACTGCTCAGGGCCTCATCCATGACATTAAAAGAATCTAGGACTTCAGACTGTCCTTTGTCTTCTTCATTTGCCAATTTACCTAGGCAATATAATTTTGTAGACTGAGTACTGGCTATTGAAAAACAACAACTCTGGGATAATGAAAAATACTCTGGACTCTACAATCCCCTCTTCTGTTAGACCAATCTTTATAAAATACATATGAAAATTTAGGTTGTTCTGTATTTCCTAGGGGGAAAATCAAAGAGAGGTGCTATCTTGGTCTAAAAAGTTACTAAAATACAGCATCATGTGTCTTTATATTTGATATAGTATGAGTGAAACACTGAATGTTAATAGTTTAAGGTAAACCAGCAATGATTACGTTGGAAAAACAGAATTTTGCTTGAAGGCCTCAAGCCAGCAGTTTAAAAAGCATATTTTTGTAAGTATTTATTTTTAGACACAGATTCAGCAAATCTGATTAGACAAAGCTTTATACTGGTGTTTCCTAAATTATTTTTTGTAAGTCACTTTTCAACTAGAACTTGTTATATGGTACAGCTTGTCTCAATTAGATAATGGAAAAATCCAGAATAAATAAATTATATCAACACTGTAACATATGAAGTACATCTTGATCTGGAATATTCTGTCTGGTTTTGATCACTCCATTACAAGAAAATACTTGACATACTGGAGTGAGTCTACCTGAGAGCTGTGTATATATCAGTTTCTGGCACACATGAGGGATGAAAAGAGGCTGCAAAACATGGTTCAACCTTAGGAAAGGAAGAGTAAGGGTAGACTCTTCTTGCAGCTGCAGACTCCTCTTGGAGGAAGCAATGAAAACAAGTTGGAGCATGGATTTTTCTTTTTTTTAAACTATAAAGGTGGTCAAATATTGGACCAGCTTGCACAGAGAGGTTGTAGAATTTCCATCCTTAGGGATATTTAAAACTCAGGTGGGTATGGCCTTGAGCAACCAGCTCTAGTTGGAGGTTGGCAAAGACGGCCTCTGGAGGTCCCTTCCTACCTGCATGGTTCTATGATTGACTGGTCTGCTCCAAAATATTACTTAGCTATTCACAAAATCACATTTGCTTTAGTTGCTTCCTTTATGTACACTCTTTTGTGAGACTTTTGTCTCAATTTCTTCTCATCCTATAGTTCCATGACTTTGGAAAACACAATCTGACTTTCTTATAATGGGTTCTCTTTTACAAATAGGCATAAATCTAGCATGAAGGAAAAAAAGGTCAAATTTCTCCTTTATATAGCTGGATAACTCGGCCCAAAAGAGTCACTAAATTATCTATTTATGATTTTGTTTTCAACAAAAGATCAGCCTTTCCTCATTAGTCTGTTTCTACTCATAGTTTACAAATAGATGGCAATTGTACAACTTTAGCAAGGAAACACAGGCTCAAAGAGGATCTAGCTATAACAGATTAGACAAGTTTGAAGTATCACAGCTTAAAATATCTATGAAAAACCAAAACTTGTCTTTGTAAAAAATAAACCAGGGAATGGGTCAGTAATTATGCCTTTCCAAAATAGAGACACCTTCTACAAAATACCAACAATTTTTCCAAATTTTAGTAATGACTAAGACACTTGCATATGAACACCCAAAACCTGAAGGTTGGCTATGTTCACCATGCATACAGGTGAAAAATAACTCCCTTTACAAACAGAAGAGATGGTCCCAAAGCTCAAAATTTGGCTTCAGAGTTTAAAACCTTCTACAGAGAGAGCCTGAAAAATCATAAATCTGGTTAAGTCTCTTATCCCCCTTTTCTATTTTTGTTTAAGCTATTTGGTTCTATGATCTAGGTATAGGCCTCCCTCTAAAACAAAATAATCAGACACTTCAGCATGTTGTTTTCTGTGGGACTGTTTTTCTGCCATATTTAAATAAGATGTCAACAAGACCATAAATGACAACTGGAAGTAAATAAACAGTGTTGCTTGACGTTTTAAATTTTAACTACAGTCTAGTACTTAAAGTGTCACTTAATAATTAAGGTGTGTAGACTACCAACAGCATGTCTAAAGGTAGGTGTGTTAAAGGTGAAAGGAGGATATTTATGCAGGTTCATAGCCAATAAATATCATAATGGTGGATTTGAGAGCACACACTTTTGGACACAACAATAATGAAATTCTAGGATTCTCTTACCCTTTTTTCGAAATTTAATGCACTGACTGGATGCTCTACAGTTTCATACAGCTCAAGTTTCAGTTCTCATTAGACATTTGGCAGGATGCTCTATATAGTCCAACACAAATTGGATTCTAGGGTCCTCAGTCCCAGTAGAATAGCTGGGTGGAATGGCCACAGAAAGTAACCAAGTACAGAAGTAGAGAAATATGAGATTGTCAGCAAGCAGTGCTCCACAATTTTTAAATGTATACATATATATAAAAGCATATATATATATACACATATAGAGTATAGTTAGTTTTAAATCTTTGGAATAAACTAATTTTTTGTTCTCTCTTTCTCTCTGGCTTCTTTATTTTCACTCTCTCTCTTGCTCTCTCTCATGTTCTTATCACAAATGTTACCTCATTGTCCCTAAAAGATGGTTAGATTTTGGTCCATATTTTGTGCCATATGGGCCAGACATCGTATTTCCCCCCATTCCCAAAATGTTCATTTGACAGTCACAGTGTTTTGTGAAAACTGTGAGAAGAACCAGCATCTTTCAAGCAAATTCAATCTCTCACTGGAACCAAAGGTTGCAAAATGCTGAGAATTCAAGTGCCAAGGATCTCAGTGACAGCTCTTAACATCTATCAAGTTTCTTGTTTGTTCTTTTTTTTCCCCTAAGAGTACAGTTTTACCTCCCAAAACATAAATTAAGGGAAATATTTAACAGTCAATGAGTCAAAACAGTCAAAGAAGGGCAGTTCGCTAATACAGTATAAAAGTGCAGCAACCATTTGTGGACCACAAGTCATTTTGTTTCATTTCTAGACACATCTTGTAGGGATGGTCCCAGAATATACAAAATATACAACCTAATGACCACCAGCCTGCTTGCATAGGCCATTTTTATGGTCCTAAATGCAGTCTTTGGAGTCAGGGCCAATGCCAAATAGTTCCAAATGCAAGTTATGGTAAGATACATTTTTTGTTTTTTCTTTTATAATGAAGACTTCAATCCACTTAGAGCCATCAAAATCAAATAACCAACAGGACTGATGGATGAACACAAGACTTCCACTTCTTCATGGTTCACACAGTAGGCCAAAATGGACCTCTAGGCTAGTAATACTTTAGACCAATCATTTGGAAAAGCCTCACTGCTACACATAAAATCCAAACCTTCCTTCAGTTTTCACACTGTTACAGTTTTTCACATAGGAGTGGGCTACAGCATCAACATGATGAATGGAAAAGGAGGACTTGGATAATTTCTTTAAAAGGCTAATGCTGGATGAAGCCATTGTACTTGGAAGAGGTTCTCAATTTCCCACTCAGAGACTAGAGCAGGATTTTTGGCTTGGTATTTTTTGTGTGTAAGATGCTCAATAAACATCAGCTTTAAATGAAAATATCTGCAGGTGCTCTTTATACAAATAAAAGTCTAATGTTTTACATTAGTTAACAGAAGAACAGCACAAAAAAGCAACATAATTCATCTGTAAGTCACTGTGGGTTGTGGCTAACATGCTCACATGATGTGGAAGGAATCCTGTGGTCATGCCTGTGTGGCCAGTCTCAGACCAATATACAGGTGAAGACAGTTCAGAAGATCACTTGTTCATGAAGAAAAGAGAAAAAATGTTTAAACTTCCAAATAAGCTTTTAAAGTTTTTTTGTTCAACAAATAAACAAGAAGTCCTAGCTATGGCAATAAGGTGAGGCCTACAGAGATATTAGGTGCTGTTTCTCAGGGGTTTATCCCTTGGCCACTTAGCCATAATGGCAGCAGCTTCCAGAGTCCCTAGTGCATATGTTGTGCAATAGACAAAACAAAAGTTAAAACAAAATAATTTAAAAAAAACCAACCCAAAACAACCCAACAAAAATATAATCTACAAAAACTCAGGCCAAGAAGAGAGTATTTGTGTCACAAGTGTCACTCCACAGTCTACTGCCATTAAGGCCACTAGTATTGACTTAAAAGGATCTCAATAGCTCAGTTCTAGGAAGAAGAACCAAAACCATGACAGGTCAAAGTGTCTGTCAGAAATCTGACGCACTGAACATTAGGAATTCTAAGACAAAGAACAAATGAACCAAGAGGTTAATTTTGGCTACCAAACCGGGATTTGGTTTTCTAGGTCATTGTTTTCCCCCCTCTATTTAAAAAGACAGTTAGTGCTACAAATATGCAACTTCAAGACAACATATTTTCCTACTGAGTTGCACTGAGAAGCAAGTTAAATATGCCTACTGCCATCCACCTGCAAGGAAGCCTCCTCTGTTTTCTGTGATTTCCATTGGCAAAATCAGGAAATAAATCCAAGAGGGACGAAGTATTGTAAGCAATTGTTTCTTCTCATTCACTCCACCTCTACACCATTTCCTTGCCTGCATCTTTTCCCATCCAACTGGGGCACGGCATAAAGAACTGATGTACGTATCGAAGTATAATTGGGCGCATGACTGTGAGTGTGCGGTCTCTGTACAGAGAATTACACGTGATCAAGTTCTCTTCTTCTGCAATTCTCCTGCAAGGTAGCATGTCGTAACTTGAGTCCCACTTCCATCTCACAATATTTAGCTCAGATGACATCCATGCCAAGCTGACTGATATTTAGATGTGTCTCTTCATGTGGAGGGCGAGGTGATCAGACCTGGAAAAACACCTGCAAAATAAAGGAAGTGGAAAATTAAATAAGTACAGGATTTGGGAAACAGTGTTCCAGCTCCTTCCTCCTCATGTGCAGAAGGAAATATATGTCCAAGTTTAGAGACATTCCTTAGATTATCCATGGATCATGACCATACCCTGTGTGATTGACTTAATGTGACCACAACCAACCACCCTGGCTCTTCAGCAGCCAAATACACCACCCTTCTCTTTTCTCTGTTCCTCTCCCTCTCTCCCTCTTCTTTCATTGCGTGAAACATCAGAGAAAAGTGGTCATCTACGCACCTGAAGTATAAAATCAGATATTTTGTGTGTGTGTGTACATAAAAAAAGGAAATAAAACAAGTCAGTTTTGCTCAAGTACTCAGCAACATCAGTTTAAAAAAGACACTAGATTTCTCAAGTGCCTAGTATGAGCAACAAGCACCAAAGTACAATGCCAGTTTTGAAAACTGACTTCTCATTTCTATCTCCAAACTGGAAAGAAAGCTTGTTCAGAGTTTGGAAGCAGACAAGTGTCCTGGTTTGGGTTCAAAAAGAACTAATTCTGTTCAGTGATTTTACTTTTTATTTAAAACTCCCCTGAGAAACTGCACTTTCTGAAATGAACAGCATGTTTTCATAGACACTGCCAGCTTCTAGCAGTGATAAGGCCTCATGTTCAGATTTCCCACCAGGTACTGGTATGCAGAGCAAGGTCACTGCTAAATCTTGCATCTCATGTTGGAGGCTGCAGGGTAAAGGCTGCACTTACAGGGAGGAGTAGACTGGACAGGTGACCCTAAACTGACCAACTAAAGTACTCCATCCCATAAACATCATATTCAATATATAAACTGGTGGTCAGTTCCCCCTTGCTGGAGGATTATTTGGATGATTATTCTGATGACTGTTCTCCCTTCCGAGATTATTCTTCTTTTTTGGCTCCTTTTCTCCTGCACTTTGGTGATCCCTAAGGTCCTGCATCCAGTACCAGGATCCAGCCCCTGAGCCTGACTCATCTGCTGCTGAGGCCTACTGCTGCAGTATCAGTGGTAACATAGTTACCATAAAGGGGGGGTTGGGTTTGGTATTGGGTTTTGCACATATTTGTATACATTTCATTTATTATTATTATTATTAAAGTAGTTTTAGTTTTATTTTCCAATCCACAAGTCTCTCTCTCTCTTCCCCTTATCCCCTGTCCCTTCCCATGGTAGGGGGAAGAGGGAATAACACAGAGCATCTGTCATTGGGCTGGTGATTGGCCCAGCCTCAACCCTTGACAACAAGCCAGCAGGCTACATATCTCTCCCTTTTTCTCTGTGTGGCAATACATGGATGTTGATGAAAGCTATCTCTCTCAAGGAAGCTGAGAAAAGATATGGTATAATGTTTATTTTGTAAGAGTGAAAATTGAGAGACAGAGGAGGCTAGGTGACTGTAAATGACATGAGAAGTGTGATAAAACCAGAAAAAAATGTCAGAACTTTGGCTTTCAACTTCTGTTCTTTATCCACAAAGACATTTTTAATCCATCTCATAAGAAAACATATTTTGACATTCTGAACATGTAGATGGATGTTGATGAGACAGACTTAAAGTCTGTTGACTCTAAGACAACTAGTTGAGTTTAGAGATGGTCTAAACATGCAGTTAATTGAAAATAAGGTAGCATGTGAATTTGAAATTTAGCATCTACTCTTGATTAACTCCCTCTCTCAAGGCTTATGACTGTCTTCTTCCAAAATGACTTAATTGAATTGGGAAGTGGGTTAATATACTCAGAAAAAAACACTCCAGGGGAAGAGCAACCCCACAAAGAGTTATTCAGAAATTACTATTCTACAACAGTTGCCTTGTAATAGACATGCCGCAGGGCACTCACAAGCAGCAGGAACAGCAGCCCAAATTCAGGCACTTCACATCACCAAGATATTGCAACAGTGATCAAGGGAGTAAGTCCTCCGGAGAACAAGTGCTTTTCTTCACTGTGATTCAATATATACCTCATTTTATCAAAACTGCCAGTAAGCAAGAATGTTTTTTTTACTTCATACCCATTAAAAATGGGATTGAAAACACCAACCCATTTCACACCCGCCTTCAGTGTCATTAAAACATGTACAGCACCAGAGAGCAAGCTGATGGACAAGCAGGCAGTGGTTCTGAATTCCTATCCCAAAGCCTTGAAATGGAGCCTGACTATGAGAGTGACAGGACACAGATACTCTCAGAAATTCAACTTCTGCTAGATACTTCAAGTTAAGTACTAAAAAACAAGTGGTTTCCAAATCTTGGCTTGCCTTTTTTCCACCTTGGGCCACAAGGCACTGGTTTATTTACTTCAACTAACCGCAAAAAATATCTATTACAAATATCACACAAACCCCCATGTATCTGTGGCTTCTGAGTAAACTCTTTTTGTAGGCTTCAAAGGGCACCTTGAAAAGCTACTTCTGGAACTGACTGGCCTGGAATGTCTTTTCTCTGCCCCACAGATTTACAGTATAAAAGAGCCAGTGATACTGGTCTGAAGAATACCCAAATGACGTATTGTGAGAATCTGGATAGCTTGTACATGGGCACTGAATGTATTTCCAAAAAAGCAATAGTTGAATACTTCATATTTTTCAGAAAGAAGAAGATAAGAGAAGGAATTTAACTACTCAGTAAACAAAAAGCCAAAACCCAAAGATAAAAAAACCCCCAACATTCAATCTAAAGGCAAACATCCAGAGGACAAATATCTTAAGCAGAGAAAGGCTAAGAAAGAGAAGAACTACAAAAATGAAGAGATTTAAAATAGTATGGGGATGTTTTCTGTCCTGTGGCAGTATTTCCCTGTGTGGGCAATCTATCTGCATCTACACACAGACATGACTGATCAAGAGGTGCATTTTTAAGACACATAAACCTCATAAGAAGGCATTTTCAAGAAAAGCTGGATACTCATCTTTTGTGGATGAACACAGGTCTAGCTCAAGTCAGCTCTTCTCTACTGATTTGTAGCAGCTTACAACGAGGTTAATACCTTCAAAGTGGCAAAAAATTAGACTTCAAAACAGGATGAAGGCTGCATTCCTCCAAGCTCCAAAGCACAAGACAGACCCAAAACTGACGAGGGACACTGGGTTTTCAACACAGCAGCCTCAGTACAGCTAAAATCTTCTAGCCCTTGGATCAACATCTCTCTCATCAGTTTAAACTGGGAAAACAGCATGCTCTGGCTACCAGGGTTGCCAAAACAAATCAATAGCTTGAGTGACTCCCAAAAAGACACACGCCAGCTGGCACTTCAGTCTAGGACTAGTCATAAGACCACCACCCAAGCATGGCTTTTCCCCTCCAATTGCCTCTATTATAGATGCAACCCAGGAAGAAGTATGCTGAGTCACAGCAAAGCAAGATCTGTTAAAAATACAGATTCAATACATTGTTTTACATAAGCAACCACAGTATTAGCATCCAGTATATTTTTCAGCCCTAGAATGTTTTATAGCTAATAAAATGTTTTAATAATATGTTTTATAGCTAATAACCATACTTGCTAGTTTACAGCTAGCTAAATGGTACAATGCTAATTCTTCACATTCTCTTGCTCGCTAATTTGGTTAGTTCTGTCTCTTGGTAAGGCTGGTGAATGTGGATATTTATTTTCAATAGTAGAACAGTCCCTGCAAAATTTTGCAGCTAAATCAGCCCATCAAAAAAAGCAATTTATCAGTAGACACATTTTTTTTCCTTCTGGGTCTAGAGGCAGCAAGGGAAGAGGCACAACAGGATAAGCTGCCAAGGCAAAGTCCTTGCTTCACAAAATCAAGAAACAGCAGCTTGCTGGTCTCTAGTCCTGCCTATGAGACAAGACCTTGCTCCACAGCTCTGGCTCTACACCTCTTCCGGTTGCAGACCAGCTCTGCACATTGTGTGTGAACTCATCACAATGTTCACCACCATCCCTCCCCAAGATCAGCTCTTCCTAGAAAAGACAGTTTATGCGAGAAGAAAATACTCTAATTCTGAAAGTCATACAATGATGTGTGATACATAAATTTCCTGCTCTCAAATATGATTCCTTCCTTTCTTTTGCTCTGTCTCCTTAGCAACAAGTACTGCTCAGCACTGAAGCCTCTGGAGGAGACAGAGGGAAGGTAACTATGATGAAAAAATAACATATTGCTCTGCCATCTTTCTTAACAGCTGTGGATTCTCCACTGTGGGATGTGTTCATTCCAGCTAAGTGTGATCTTACCTTGCTGCCAAAAAGCAAACCACACATGCACACACATTTACACACAGAGAGGAACATATACCTCAATAGTCTGGCACTAAGCTGCTATCTCCTAAACACATATTTATGCAGAACAAGCAAGTGCTGCTACTCTGTAATCCTCCTCCCCTTGGAGTGCTGACTTTGCACTGTGTGAGGAACCCTTACCTGTGTTTCTCAAGAACAAAGGTCCTGGGGAATGGTAACAACCAACATATCCCTGGTGTCTGGAAGTACTAGGGACTTGTACACTTCTTTCCACACCACTTCAGATGTTCCTCTTTTCTACCCTGCTGCCACCAAACCACAAATCATTTGCAGTGTATATGGTGCTACTCAAACCAGTAGTAGTTTGCCAGCTATAACAATGTGATCTGTGGGCTGCATGGCATTGGGATAGGGCTGGGACAGCAGGAGAAAAGAATTGTGTCTTCTTATCACTTTTGTTTTAAAATTGACCTGTACACAGAGGGCATTAATACCCTTTTGTTGTCAGCCAGAAGGACAGAATCACAAATGCATCTGAAAACAGCCTGAGAAGGGAAATGCCACCAGACTGCGCGTGCAGCATTCCCTTTCTTTGCTATTTGACTCACCACTTTCATACTCTGATTGCCAAGGAATGGCCTTCACCTCTGAACAACAACAGGCATATGATTTGAGCTAAGTCAGTATTGTTGAAAGAGCTCCAAAAGGCTTCTTAAAAAGTTTAGTAAGCTAGTCTGTCTGAGGAAGCGATTACAACTCTTGTCAATAATGGTGGGTGCAATAAACAGCATATGGAGAAACTGTTCTCCAGCTGGGAACCTTGACTCTGGAAGGAGTGTCTTTAACATCAGAAATCTGCCTAAATAGCGAAGGATAGATTTAGGCATATGTTTCAGTGTTTGTTTGAGTGACATCAGCAATAGTCAGTAGTGTAGAGATCTGTGAATGAGAAAAGAAGGAAAAATAGTTGTATGGCAGAGTGGGACAAAAGAAGAACAGGCACTGTCACTCTACGAGCTTGCCAACAAGTGACTGGAAGAGTAAAGACAAACCTATTTCCTACCACCTCACACAGATTGTACGTGCTTGGAGTTCAACAGTGCACAATCCCCAGCACTCTTTACTTATTAATGAATATTCTTCCTTCATCTACAGATTCAGCTGAAGAGCAGAAAATGCATTAGATGTTTGCAGGAATATATCTCTTGACTGCAGTGACTGAGTTGGCTATCAAAGAAAATACCTAGGTAGGAAGCAATCATGCGTAAAGAAGAATGAATACTTAACAAAGGGCTGAAAGAGACTGAGGAGATGAAAATGCTGACTGTATTTCTTCACATCTCCGTTAAAAATACTGTCTGTCCTAACACAGAAACCCTGATGCTTTGTGTGTATGTGTGTGTGCCTGTGTGTGTTTGTGGGGCCAAAATGTTTAGTTTATTCTTCAGAGGAAAGAAAAGCGAAAGGCAATGCCTAATATTTAAAACAGAGAACATAACTGTTCTCTTTCACAGAGGTGCATATACAAAAGCAAAACTCTAGAGGTCCCTATTTGGCTTATCCTGTCCCTCATTCTGGGCAAACAAAAGATAATCCAGTGATAAAACAAAAGATAATCCAAGAGGAAGCCCTCAGTAAGGGAAGGAGAATGGGAAGAGGGGAGACAAGGGCAGAAGAGCACTTAAGGAGATGAAGCTCTTGGAAAGGCAGGATGTGAAAATGATCAAATTTCCTTCCCATAAAAGGATGAGGTCCCTTGTTTATGTCCCACACATTCTCTCTCCACGCATGTTCTTTGCTGGTCTGGTGTACCCAGAGGCTTCCTAGAGCCTTTATTGTATTACAAAATGTTTATTATCAGAGCAGAGAACCTTAGTGCTGCATTAAAAAGAAGGGTAATTTTCTTAAGCCTCTTTTAAATATATATATAAATAGGATTAGCTGGATAACATGTTCAGATGCAAGCACATTATTTGATTACTCAATAGTGGATCCAGGTTTCACCCCAGGCACTGCCAATCTCCAGCTGGCGGGTGAGAGGGGGAGAAGAGCTCATTGTTCGATCCTGTCAGTGCTGTCAAGAGTCATTACAGGGGTAATTGCTTTTGCTCCACCCTAATTTCTTATTAATTGGGACTGGAGATGGGGAGCAGGGTTTTCTTTTAGTTTTGTTTCTAAGTTCAAAGAACCCAGCTTTCAAAATTGGTCTGTGCCAAGCATGGATGACCAGATTTTTAAGATGAGCTCATCATTCAAACAGCCGAAGTGGTGAGGACTGCAAAAGGGAATCAGCAGTGAGCAGCAGCAACGATGGCTCTCACTGGGAACTGCTTGGGTGCTCAGCTCACCAGGCAAAACTGGCCTCTTATTTCTCACTGCCCAGAGGAGGACTGTTGCATGACAGGCTCTTCACAAACCCTGGCTCTGGACACCTGTTAGGTTTTTAAACCTAGGCCCACACAAAATGAAGGTGCAGAATATTTCCTAAATAAAATCGATGTCAAGGGTGAGATTTAAAACTATAGGAAAAGAATAACTAATTAGCAAAAATGTGCAGAGATCACTAACCATACACAAAAGAACCCCATGAACTTGAACTGTAAGATGTGCCTAAATCATTCTTGTGCTTTTGACAATTATGCCCTTTGCCTTATGCCCTTTTTTTGACTCTCCCCTTCTACATCTGGGAAAGCATGAAACCCTGGACTCAGTGGTAAGAGAAGATAATGACCATACAGAAATTAAGTTCTTTTTTACTTCGAGGTTTCCTATAGATTTGGGGCACTTGTGGCACAACAGCCACACACGCTCCCTCATCCTCTCTGTTGTATATCCCTGTATCTGTGAGGCCCATCAGTTTTGTGAGGGCCCATCCCACCAAAACGCAGGCAACCAGCAGAGGTGCTTGGGATGGTCCTTGAAACAGAACAAATAGAGGGAGCTCTGCCTTTGTGAGGGCACCAGGCCTGTAGGACCAGGACACAGAAAGCTGCTGAGATGCTTTGTCAAGAGGTCCATCACCGGAGTGGTCTAAGGCACTCTGGATGTCTTCTCTGCTTTAAGAGTATTAACAAGAGCTGGACTGACTCCTGTTCCCACAACAGACACTGGTAGGTTTCAGTCAGACCTATACCTGGTCCCACACATTTCTCTGTGCTGTTTGACGGAAACAGCTTAGACTGCTTATGAAGCATTCACCCTCTGCCAGCCCTCCTGGACACTGAGGCAGAGACGACAGGAGCAGAATGGAGGGTCTCTCTTTGGCTCAGGGATCAAGGCAGTGAGACAGAAGGCTAGAAGGGGCCACTCTGCTGCGAGCCAGGTCTCTTGTCTCTGGGAGCTGGTAGCTCCATGACACTCACATATTCCTGACACATCATGTTAGGAAGCTGCATTACCTGTCACAATGGTTGCATTTAAAGGGCTTTGCACCCGTGTGTTTTCTGTAATGCCTTGTGAGCTCGTCACTCCGTGCAAAACGCCACTCGCACCCTTCCCACGAGCACTTGTAAGGCTTCTCACCTGCAGAGGGGAGGAGAGAATAGTCAGCATAGCAGCAGGATTACTGAGCACTCAACTTGCATGCTCTATGTCCTCCCACCTAGCCTCTTGTCCTGCTCAGGCAGGTTAGTCCATCACACAATCCATGGCCTGTGTGGGATGGAAACAACTTTGGGCTTATAATACTGAAGATAGATCCCATAGTTCCCATTTCTAACAAAACAAGTCAATTACTCATCAAAGAGGCCCTAATTAGGAATATCCCCAAATGCCTGTCCTGCTGTGTGGCTGGATCTAGATTGCCAGTCAGCTTTTCACCTCACTCTGTACTTGCCAGATGAACTGTTGTGGTACCTGTGAATGCCTGTACTAACACCTGGCCACATTGCAGGCATGCACCACTTCAGAATGACCACCACTGCATCGCATGCTTTACGGAGGCTTCTCAAGTGGCCAAACTGTTCCCCTCAAACTTTCACTTTTCTCATAGGACTGCAGGTATGCAGTTTTGACAACAAAAATCGCTCCTTGGTTCAAGAACTTATGCATCAGGACAGGAAGTCCGAGAGAAGAAATGTTTTCTTCTTTAAATCACCTGGTCCTTCAGGCTTTTCACAGTACACCTTTATCAGCTGTTATTCTGCCCCAAATTACTAACCTACCACTGAATGCAGGGAAATGGTGCAGTATAAGACAACAGATATTCTTGTCTGTTGTGCTCACATCTACCTAGCTATCTTCTAATGCAAACCAGTCTCTGCAGATCAAAGTTTGCCATCATGTAACATCTGTGGAGTCATCAGCAAAAAGGTGTTGAAGAATTCCAAGGTCTCATGTCTCCCCTTTTGTTATTCAGTGTAGGTGTATTTGTGTGCATGCAAATTTATTATCTCCTTCCAGAACAAATGTTTCAATGCCTCTCCTTCTAGAAAAAACTCCATGTCACTATTCCTCACACAGTCAGCACAGTATGGATGTATTAGAAGAGGAGGGAGTTGAGATAAAATGCAGATGAGAAATCACTTGCACTTACACAGCTTCTAAGCTGAGAATTGTAAACAGAGAAGGGACCATTACTTAGTTATTTGTTCTTAAGATTTCTAATAAGGTGATCTTAAAAAAACCCCACCACTGATCAAACTGAAATTGTGGTCTGTATGACCTCTCTATGCCAGTCACGTGAAACAATCACTTGGCAACAGCAAACAAATTTCTCAGTGCAGACATGGCTTTCTATATTTAGCATGTCTATTCAGCACGTAAAGGAGTGAGATCTGATTATGGGAGACCTATGCATTTCAAGGTGACAAAGGAGAGGCCAAAAGAGCAAGAAAAGTGAAAAAGGCAAGAGATCTATGTCAAAATACATGGTGGGGGGAAAAAAAACCCAAACAAACCAAAAAACCAACCTATTCTCTGATGAGTTTCTGCAGACTTCTTATTGCACAGGCAGCTCTGCTGCACAGTGGTCATCCACCCCAGAGAGGACAGTAGAGTGGGATGAGACATTAACTGGAGTTGAGTTTACTGACTTCTCAGAAATTTTTTTGGCTCAATAGCTCAATTAAAGGATTCACTGAGGTAAAGCAATGAAGAGGGAGCAGCAGCTGGCAAGACTTTGCCAAAATATCCATTTGTCCCTCAGTCCCAGAATGCAGAAAGGCCAACCTGGACACCTCTGTTGTGTGCCACAAGCCCCCACAGGAAAATGCCCAACAGGAAAATGGACTGAGCAAGCACTAACACCACCCCATTTAGATTGTGCCTGCGTGGTCATCTTTGCAGACTTGCCTTTTGTTCTTTCTTTTTTTTTTTTTCTTTTTTTTCCTTATTTCTTCCAAAAAAAAAAAAAGGCAAGAAACTTCTTAGTGAGCCAAATGCTGGTGTCTTGCTTCTGGGCTGGTTACACAACTGTAATTCAAACACTATCATCAGTCTTGGCCCCAGACACCAGAGCAGCAGTTGCAGTGCTTTCCCCCTGCCAGCCCTTGATGTCCTACCTGGCATACTGCACCTGCTCTCCTCAGAGAAAAGGGACTTCCACTGCCCTGTATGATGGCACAGCAGTTTTTTCTGAACAGTGCATGCATTATATTTAAAAGCTCTCAGTAAACAAGGCTCAAGGATAATTCACCTTCCCTCGTTCTCTGACGCTCCCTAGTGCCTACCTTAACGTGGACACAGCAAGGCAGACAAACTGCCTTTCAGCACATGCTTGCTACACATGCTGTAAAGCAAATGCTGAAGACAACTGCTTATCCAAATCTGGCAGGTACAGCCAGTCTGAAGGATACAGTTGCCTACTGAGCAGAAGGGTGAAGGAAAAACATTCTGGGATTTCTGTGAAATGAGGACTATTAGGACTGAAGCTGAGTTTGGCTTGTTAACATTTGTAAAAAGCTTTGAAAATGTACAATGCTAGATACAGGTTACACAACATACAAATGCAAAGTACGATCACTGATAAACCCACAGGATGCCACAAACCTCCATAACTTGCTGTAGGATCTCCTCTCTCAAGCATTCCTGGTCTGGCCTTCCACAGCCCTGAGCTGAGTCTGGTTTTCAGATGCTTTTTCCTCTGTAACTAAAGCCCCATTCCACAAAATGTCAGACAGTACCTATTTGTGCTCCAGACAGCATGTGGGCATACAGCACTCTACATAGCAGAAGATAAATGCAAAGTAGCACACACTTTGAAGCCACGTCAGATAGTTCCTTGACCCTGGGACTTCAAAGAGGCCCTGCCCTCCTGCAGCTACTCAAAAACATGAGAAGGCAGGAGCAGCGAGACCTCTTTATCTCTGCATGTGAAGACTAAGAATAAACTGCTTCTTTAATGACTGCTTTCACCTTACCCAAAGATGAAATGAAAGAGTATCCTGCTGAGGTGCACGTATGTAAGAAGCATGGCAATAGAGAATGGAGGAGGAGTCCTCCTACATAACTACTAGAAACGGCATGCAGAAGACATGGGAAGGATCTTCTCCATGTGCCAGGCTGCTCTTTTGTTGTTGCAGAGGATTACCGAGAATAGGATAAATGGTGAAAACCTCCTCTGCTGAAGGCAATGGTAAAACTCCCATTCACTTCTACACAGCCAGGATCTCTCCCTTTTTAACAAATTAATTACAAATTTCAAAATCCAATTAAAAATAGGGACATCACAAAGCTGTGCCACACTGACTTTTCTAGGCTCTAAATCCTCAAAGTTAATAACTGCACTTGAAACTCATGCCTGTGAACCACTCCCATGAAGGAGGCTCTGCTCCTTAAGTCACATTTATTCAACACAAGCATCTGTGCAATGCTTAAACAAAGCCATAAATCCACATTTATGCAAATGCACTCAATGGAGGCGCCAGCACACATCTGAAAAGAAGCCGATACCAAGATATGCAGCTATTAAATACTCAGCTGTTTCAGTTCACAATGTCCTCCACACTGTGGGGCTGCTTCAACTTTCACACATCCAAAGATGCACCTGGGAAGAGCAGGCAGGCAGTAATGCAGACATATGTTCAAGTAGAGAATTATGCAATTTTCTAAGACAAGCTCTAGTACTAAAACAATGTACCACTTGCTTATGGAAAATCTTCTAGAACCAACCCAGAACAATAGCTTTCAGCTTTTCCTATTTCTTCCCTGGGAGGTGACTGCTACCTAGTGATTTCAAGCTTAACTGACTACATTCCAGTTTCCTTGGGCAGCATATCTATCAGAGAGCAATGCAGTGCAGTAAAGGAGAGCTGTAGAATCACACAGTGGGTAAACAGGACCCAACATCCACACTACGTGCAATTGAAGGGTGATATTTCCTGGTCCTGTGGCCTGAAACCATCTGTAGGTGAAGCATGACAGCTGTGCATTTGCAGAGCGCCTCGAAAAACCATCCAAAACCATGTTTATGCTCTGGCCAAACTGAACCAAAGCACAGTGAATAAGGGCAACCAGAAAATTAACCTTAAAAGGTTGAACACCAGAAAACACTCACATAGACACATTCTTAGTTGCCTACTGAGGATCCACAACAAGCAGCCTGCATGTGCCCGCAAGTGCGCACAGCTCTGTGCTGAAACCTACTGATCTAGAAGGACCTTATAAATCAAAAAGTTTGTGATACAGAAATGCTATCATCCCTTCTGATACACTTTAGGGTTTCAGTTTGTTGTGACTGCATACACTGAAGCAGCCTCTCTTCACCATTTTAATCTTTTCATCTTCCTGGAGCATGTTTTCATACCCTGAGATTAGGATGCTTAAGGTATAGGCTCTCTGTTCCACTTCTGTTTATGGCACCTCACACAACCTACATCTTCTTCTAAAAGTACCTCCAAAGCACACTTTAGTACAGTCTGGCCCTCCATCCTCTTTACTTCCTCTGGCCTGGTCCAATTTGGTAACTGGAGGACAAAGATCTTTGCAAATTTATTGGAAACATGCAACAGTGAAGCTAGAATGTATCAGTCATAACAAAAATCTACCAGACTTCGGCAGCCCTGAAATCAGGTTTGATCATCTGATGACTAGGAGAAATGCAAGACACTAGATATACGCATCTAGTTACAAAAATAAACAAATAATTGGTATAGCTTTCTCTTGAAGGCCAAAAATCTATCATTTGAAAATAAAAAAAGAACTGGGCACACAAACCCAGCAACACTACTGTGGTAAACACACACCAGGTTCTCCCCAGAACAAGATTGAGCTGGGCTGGTTCTGTGAAGGAGACACTGCCCTGGTCCTTGGGATTTCTCCCTCTATTTTTCAACCTTGGACAGTCTTGGTGAGTTTCATCTCATCCAACTTTAGATATTGAAAGCCATCATCTGAAATAGCCACCTATGGCTCTTTTTCAAGTTAATGGAGAGGCAAAGGTATGTTCAGACTGTGACACATCATATCTCAGTCAGACGGAAATTGAAGGTGAATTTCTCTCCTTTGGTGGTGCAGGGGACTCAGCAAACAGCTCAGCTGCAGGCAGCTGTCTGTATCTGCACTCCAGGCACAAAACAGAGAATGTCAGGTTTTCGCTCCAACATATACTTTGACTGTAAACACCATACAAGCCTTTGCCATAAAACAAAACATAGCAGTGGGGGATTGTTGGCTCTTCTCAAAATTCAGAGACTCCCTGTCCTTGCTACCTACATCCTGTGTCAAGTCTTGCACCTGGGAAAGACCAACCCCATGTATGAGTATAGGCTGGGGACTGAGCTGCTGGAGAGCAGTGAAGGGGAAAGGGATCTGGGGTCCTGGTAGATGGAAGGATGATCATGAGGCAGCAGTGTGCTCTTGTGGCCAAGAGGGCTAATGGGAGTCTGGGGTGTATTAAAAGGGGTGTGATTAGTAGGTCAAGAGAGGTTCTTCTTCCACTTTACTCTACCCTGGTGAGGCCGCATCTGGAATATTGTGTCCAGTTCTGGGCCCCTCAGTTTAAGAAGAATAGGGAACTGCTTGAACGAGTCCAGCGCAGAGCCACAAAGATGAGGAAGGGGTTGGAACATCTTCCTTATGAGGAAAGGCTGAGGGAGCTGGGTGTCTTTAGCTTGGAGAAGAGAAGACTAAGGGGTGACCTCATCTCTGCTTTTAAATATGTGAAGGGTGTGTGTTGGGAGGATGGGGTTAGGCTCTTCTCAGTGGAGCCCAGTGACAGGACAAGGGGCAATGGCTGTAAGCTGAAGCATAGGAGATTCCGTGTGAATACACGTAGGAATTTTTTCCCAGTTCAGGTGCCAGAGCAGTGAAACAGACTGCCCAGAGAGGTTGTGGAGTCTCCTTCTATGGAGATATTCAAAACCCATCTGGACACGCTTCTGTGTGACCTGGTCTAGGGAATCCTGCTGTGGCAGGGGGGTTGGACTAGATGATCTTTCGAGGTTCCTTCCAACTCCTAATATTCTTTGATCCTGTAGGCACCCTCTACATCCCTGGAATATTTCTTTCATATATTTGCTACAGACATCTCACAGTGACTGTGTCAACAGATAGCAATTAGTAGAAACATTAGGTTATAGGATGCAGAGGTACATAACCGAGATCAGCTGAGGACGTCATCATGAATTACAGCACATAATTGATGCTAGACATATTATGCATCTTATATCTCACTATTTATTGCTAACCCCAAGGATTAAAAAGTTGTGAGCCCAGTCTCACACAGAAATAATGAGATTCTAAAGAAGAAAACAATAATATTTAGAGATCATTTGCCTTCTGCTTTGTAGATAACCTTGGGCCATGATTTTAAACTTCTCTTTACAGCCCTGCAGACTAGAAATGTTCGTTATGAAATACAACGAACAGAGTTTTCTCTCTATTCCCTCAGTTTCAAGAGAGGGAACTTTAAGAAGAAAACCCTCCAGATTTTAGGATGTGCACAATAAGATCACGGAGTTGGCAATGCTGTAGGGTGAAATCCTGGCTCCGTCAAAGTAATTGGAAAAATGCTCTTTAAAGCTTGAGTTTCACTATGTATCTTTACAGAATTAAAAGTAAACAAAGGTATTATGTTTATCCATCTGTATCTATTTACTTATCCCTCCCCTGCGCCCCACCTTAAATGTCACACCACAAACATACGTTGATTACAGTGCACGTACTAAAACAATCAAGTCATTTAAGACCCCAGTCCTGCAACGAAATTCAGAGTTGAATCACAGTCAAAATCCTTGCTGGTATCTCTCTGGACTATAATACAGTACAGTCATGGGACTCCTTTAGTCAGTGTGACTGATGTAGCCAAACATGCTTAAAGAAACTGAAGGAAAAAAACCCAAATCCTGTCTGTATGCACATCTGAAGGCTATTCACATAAGACATCTGTAGTACTATGTTTTAAGAGCTCCTTAATAACATGTTGTGCAAGTACACAAAACCAGCATGCAAAAGTGTCTTTAAGAAAACAACAGAAATATATCCTTTTTTAAAAATGACCATGTGTTCTCATCCACCATGAATTATTTACATATAGGTTTAGGATAAAAAATAATTAATTAAAAAATTACAGAAGATACATGAAACATTTCCTTCCTTTTTAAAATCTGTGATTCAAAAGCCATTCAAAATGAAACTAGTTCTAAAAGTCTCAATGTCTAAAAAGATGTATAGAAAGACAGCTTTAGCTATGCTTGCTCCAAGACTTGTGTTCCTGAAGAACCAAAGGGCAAATTATGCCTGAAAAAGGAAATAAATGTGAGATTTCTCATCTGGATTTCTCCTATAAGGAAGTTCTGGGGGCCTAAGCCATGTAAAGAAATGTGTGAAGAATCAAGTAGTGCCACTGGCCTTTTAAGAGAGTATTTTAATAACTTTCCTTAGCATCCCTTCTGAGAAAACTTTTCAGGATCTGCTGTTCCTGGGCTGGTGACTGGGACCATGCCATGCAGAGACCAGTGGCATCACTGCAAGATGACCTGAGGCATCCTCCGGAGGCTGATGCCCATGGGGGTGTCATTGGTGCAGACACAAGTCACTCAGAAATGCCAAAGCCAGTGTGGTTCTCAGGAAGAAGCAGCCCCTATAAATTGCCTTCCGAAGAAATGCCAGGCACGCAGTTGCATTTGTTTTGTAGTTTATTACAAAAGTCTGCCACAGCATAATAGAACACCTAATGTGGAACATCACATTAGCAATACATTATATTTATGTAGCACTCTTCGTCTCCAAGGGTCCCTGAGAGTTTTGCACACTACATACATGGCACGTGAATGAAGCAGAGCCATAATTCTTCTAATAAGCTGAACATCAGCACACAGCAGAACAGAAAATGTTACTGGTCATTCCTCTCTTCCTACATGATATTTAATAGGAGCATGTTGCAGAAGGACATTCAGTTTTAAGGGCTCCTGAAAAAATTTAACTAGACAGGTCTCCCTAATACCATGCCTGTCCTCCTCATTACATATGCACACTCCATCAAATAGGAGACACAGAAGAGGAGTACCCCAAGATCTACTGCTTGTTAAATAGCCTCACTTTCACACTAGATTCAGCAACTTACCATCACATGGCTCAGGCAGCTGCTCTTCTGGTGAGGTTACAAGAAAGCTAGTGAGCAGCTGCAGTTCAGCACACAACAGCATCATCCTCTTTTTAAGATGAGTAAGTTCATTTCTTTAGCAAAAAGGAAGAGCAGGCTGTTTAATACACACATCCTCTGGAGATCAATGCTAACATGTAAGCGTATGTGCACGCAACCCATCAACCAGTAAAGATAATTACAAAAATCAATTTCAGATCTTTTCTGAGCCTTTCATTCCTCAATACACTCCTAACTGATTTCTGCTGGAGAATAGAAAGCTTTATTATTATTTTTATTATTACAAAGGAATGCAGGGGGGGGCAGTGGTCAGTGCTTAAGTGGCTCACCAATGCTCTCTACTCAAAAAGAGAAAAAAGAAGAAAAAAGTATTTAATTCAAAGATTGTTATCTGCTGGAAAGATGGGAAAGCCTTTGAAAGGGTGACAAAGCACAAGAGCTGGCAGGATACAGTATGGGGCAGAAGAGGAATGCAACAGGACTGTGAAAATACACAATGTGAGAAGGTTGTACCTATTTTTAGATGGGCAGGAATGATCAAGCATAAAAGCAGTACATTTCCATGAATGATGTACAGCTCCTTTCATCCAAAAAGGTCAGCAGCACCCTGACAGAGAGATAGCTCCCATTATGATTATGTTAGAGATGGGGAAAAGGAGGTGAAGAACTAGACCCAATGTCCAGTCAGCCTTTTGGCTGACTTCAAAACTCTAGATTAGTCCCTAAGGGCCTGGCCAAAGCTTGTCCACCAAGCCAGCAGCAGTCTTCAGCAAGTAGTCATTCTTCAGGACATGAAATGAATCATTGCAGCATTGCCTTACATACACATAAGCACCTAACACAACCACAAAGCCCACGTGCCTAGCTGAAAAGCAGAGAAAAGTCAAGCATGCAGTAACATTCAAATAAATGGAAATTTTTCATTTTCTACTCTACTGAAGAGGTTACATTTAACCAATGCCCATTGCCATACATGCTGAGCACTGAAGGTGGGGAGAAACACTGTGCTTTATCTCTCTGGGTCTATACAAGACTCCCATCCAGAGTGATAAAGCCTTCAAAATGCTGCTGCCCTTTCAAGCCCCTTCTTTGCAGCTCCTCTCTGACAGAAGCTCCTGGCTGGTGGAGAGTGGGCCTGGGGAATGGATGCTGGCGCCAGCCTGGGTGCACAACCTGTGCTTCTGTCACATTAATTGGCAGCACATCCTCCCTCAGCCCTGGGCCCTTGGGACAGCAGCTGAGCAGCAGGCCCAGGTGGACATCCTGCAACAACACCAGCAGAAAAACTACCCAATTAAGTCTCCAGAATAAAGGGGGGGAATGAAAAAAAAAGAAAAAAGAAAGAAAATAAAAAGATGGAGTTGCTTGGCAACGGGCAGGCAGAAGCAGCTTTGCAGCAGGTCAGGTTGGTACCCAGGCAGCAGGCTGGCCCATTAACACCCTGCATCTCATGCATTTCGTGCCGGGGTCTCCTAGTAACAGCCTGTGCGTGCTGGGCTGTTGCGGCTTCCCCTCCTCTCCTCCTGTTCCTCCCCTTCACGCAAGGCAGTGGTGTTTGCCCTAATTACACATTCTCTGCTGCTTCAAGCTGCCATTACTTCGGTCCCCAGAGAGGCAGCAAGAACCTAAAAAAAAAAATCTTCTGTAATAAGGGCTTTTAGTTGCAGATTCAGTGGAGCTCTGCGACCACAAGATGCAAGGTAAGGCAGTAGCAGCAGAACGAACAGATGAAAAAGGGGAAAAAAAATCAGCAGTTCACTGGGTCAGATTCTCCCAGGACTCTGAAATGTATTTTTTCCCTTTGTTTTTTGAAGTTATCCTAGGAGATGAACAATGAAGACAGTCCTTTATGGGACATACATAATCCAGAGCAGTGTATCAAAGATGTGCTCTTTGAACAGTCACATTTTAGGCCAAGAGTTTGAGGAATTCCAGGCAAAATATAAAGGCAAATATTCGGGGCAAAATAGAAGACGTGCATCAGGGAAGAGAAATGATGGAAAAAAAATAAAGAGGGACACCCCCTTCCCATATGGTAACATTTTAAATCGTTTTGCTCTATATTTTTACTAATGAATGTGGTATTTTGCTTATTCAAACAATTACAGTGCTGATGTTTTTCACCCTTACATGTCACTTCTTTTTCTCCCCTTTGCCACAGGAAAAAAATCAGAAAAAAGATGACAAAAAAACCCCAAGAGATGCATACTGGCAGAGGCAGCACAAGAATAAAACACAAGGGGAAAATAAAACACATTACCCTTTTGTTTCCCAGTTTTGCCAACAACAAGGAGAAAAACAGAAGACCCAGAATGCTTTCATTCATTCAGATACTAGATTTGATCTGGAGTTAGAGGTGGAAGCAAATTTGTGTGCTTGAGCTTAAAACATACACTGTCAAGTTCTCCCAGTGAAGTCTGCCTTGGTGTCAGGACAGGGCTACCTACAAGGTGTCAAGCACATGATGTTTCTGAGGAAGACACCATCCTTCCTGGTGCTTTTTCCCTGTCCTCAGGCTGGAGGTGGAAGGCTGTGCCCAGCAGGGCAGGAGCTCCTTGCTACTTTATCCAGAACATGGCTCAGTAAAAAGGTCTTGGCAACACTGCTTGTCAAATCTAGATGCACCAAGCAGCCAGGTCTCAAGAGCGCAAGGCAGCAAGTAAAGATAATTAATTTTACCAGCTAGGAAGTTTCCTCACCTTAATTCTGGAAAAGGCACAAATGATTACTTGTCCATAGCTCTAAGGGAGGTAACAAGAAACCAGTTGGAAATCACCCAGGTAATTTGTGCTGTCAGATGAGTGCAACTAAAGGAGGACACAAATGTACTATGAAATTCAATTGCTGAGTGATGGTTCATCTTCAAGGAGAAGATTTTAACAATGAAGAGGTTTTCTGTATGAAAGACATTTCCTAGCACACATTCAAAGCCAAACAAAGCCCAGAAAAAGAATAACCTTTGGGATTCTATGGGATTTTGGAAGAATTAATGATAAAATTGTATCACATGTACCACACTCTCATACAAAAGTCAAGTTTGCAGCAGACCATAGCTTAGTCCATTCAAGTTAATTTTTACCCAGATGTTCACAGATAGAAGTCTTCTGTTCAAAGGCTATTTTCTGTTACACTGGCCAAGTTTTTAGCTAAACTTCTTCCAGTGAAGACAGCTCTCTTCTCCCTGCCCCTCCCCAATACAAATGCCACACTCTCCTTAAAAAAAAATAAAAAATTCCTCCAACTTCTAAAATAACAAATAGTAACTACACTTCTAAAGACCAAACATGGAAAATTTCATTCTGAAAAAGAAAACCTTTGCAAAGTTACAGGTAACCAAAAAGAAGTTTCTGCAAAATTAACCATGATACGTTCCATACAGTTATATACATGGAACAAAAACTCACACAGATGTGCATGCCTGTATTTTTATAACATTAATTTCCAAGAACTAATACAACCTTCTAGTGCACAAACAAGTGCTTATGTCAACACAAAATAACAGACTGACATTGCAAAATAGTCCAGCTAATCTATTAAATTCTCTCTGTTGGTGGCAAGAGTGCAGAGGTACAGGAGGAAGGAATAAATCCCTGCTAAGTCCCCAAATGTGCACTGCCATAGAGTGAAGATACCTTTCTTTCAGAAATCATCTGGGGATCAGCTTTTATCTTGAAACACATACTTGTTATCAGTACCTTAGCTAGCATGCCTGCAAATGTTGTTTCAGCATTCAGTGTTTGCAATGCCAGTTTTCACTCCTAGGTTTTGAAGGCCAGACACCTTCAGGAGCAAATCTGCCCAACACAACTTTTGGGTGCCTACCTACAAATGGGGATTGCTGGGACTGCAAACTGGCCTGCAATGTTCTTATTAAACCTTCTTATCATGTGTAAAGCTAATCAATGGAAAGATTTTGGTTCTGCAGTGACACAAAGGTTTTGGTCACCCTCAGAGACCTGTGGATAAAGCAGGTCTCATGCAGTATTTTGTCTTCCACTTTCCAAAATGGCTGCACTAGTATTTGGAACTGCCCTCATTTGACAACTTTGTCTCTCATTCAATTCAATCTACAGCAGCATATTATCATTCACTGCTTAACATGTGGTAACCAACTGGCTTTTGAGAGTGCTGTTAGACAGAAGTTTTCTGAAGACACAAATACAGTCTCTCCAAAACTGCAGCAATACAGAAAGAGACAATTTTATTCCTTAAATCCATGCTGCATTCTCTGAATCCTAAGCTTGGACTTTAGCTATCTTTAAGCTCACATTTTCAGCCATTATTTCTATTGCTAATGCAGACCTTGCTGGTCTCCCTACCCACAGTTGGTCTGTGCTATATGGTGCGCATCACCTATGGGTTTATTTGGGACCCACCACCCTAGGCAGAAGAATGGACACCTCTGTGGTATTTAGGTCAGTTTACATGAAGCCTTGCAGTTCATCCATTCCTGCTTGCAAGTTGGTGCTGCTGCTGGTACATAGATAGGTATGTGAGACCATGTCCACATGGGGTGTGAAAGGTAGGCTCTGGATTAGGAGAGGTCCATACACCCTCCTGAATGCTCGCCGAGATTTAACCGATACTCAAATGCCCATGCTGTGCTTAGGAAGAGCCAAACCTGGTGCCTGCTTTTGAGATGAGGGGTAATGCACTTGGGTTTTCCTGCCCAGAGGCTTCAGCCCACCCAGCCCATTCAGGCCCTTTTCATCCAGCAGGCCCACCTTAGCTTAAAACAGTATCTCTGAGCACAGATCTCTGATTCAGGCCTCATGTGACCTCAAATACTACAAAAAGAGCCAGTGCTTTGGACAAATGGACAAAAAAAATCACAGCTTCTTGTTAACTTGCCATTTGTATCCAGTGTGGGACAGTAACAACGCAAAGGGAAACTGGCAGAAGACAAGCTGAGGGTTTTTCCTTTGAGGTGTTTTCGGTGATGCCTATCATTCGCCCCCTTGCTGGGTGCCTCACAGGGCCTCAGGGGTGGATGGGTATAAAGAAAACACTGGATGACAAACTAGAGATAACTCCTCTGTGCCTTACTGAGGCAGCCTGCCTTAGCCCTTGGGGGCACCTGCACTCCCCCTCCTGCAGCTGCTGAACAGATAGCAAGCATCACTTTCTAGGTCTCCCTTGTGCTAAAAATCATCTCACATGGCAAACACACAAACATAGAAACAATATCTATTTACACTTTCAAACCCAAACAGTAAGAGTGCCCTGTGCTATTGATTTGGCAAACAATGGAGCAGGAACACGACTGAGAATCGAGGTATTGGCAACTAAGCAATGGATGAACACCACCGGTGTTTCAAATGGCAAGGGCTGCTTTTGACGGGGCCCGTTCTCCTGCTGCCTGTGAGGTTCACAAGCTCATCCCTCAGTCTAAGCTCTCACTGTAGCAATGAAGTGAGGTTCTAGCCCTTCACAGTGAAATCACACCACTCCCCTCCAAACCTGCCAAATGGCTAAAAGGATTCAAAATCAGGAAGCTCTAAAGAGCTTGTGATCAAGCTGAGCTTATTTTAATCAGCTTTGATAAACTCCTGTTATGTTCTTACCCAAAAATCTTTTAAAAGCCCCAACCCCACAATAAAACACATCTTTCCAATTTGGCAATGCAACCACAAAACAAAATCAGCCCTGAATGAAGGTCTTCCTCACACACCTCCCTTCCCTTAATACTCATTTCAAGTAATAAATTGGCCTGCTGCTTCAGCTCCTGCTACAGAAGCTTCATCATCTTTTGTGTCCCCTTGTTGTGTTGCACACAGAGCTGGGGACTCGCTATGAAGCCATGGGTTGCTGCACAACAAAAAAGCTTGGGCTTTGGTTTTCATTTCTTGTATGCTATCTATACTGTTCTCCCAAGTGTTTTTCCCTAAGTCATTGTTCAAAATCTTTTATCCTGCAGAATTGGTGCTGTGCTTGGATATCTGCTTTTTATTTCTCTTAACTGTGTTTGAGGAGAGGCTTAGAGAGTTGGGGTTGTTTAGCCTGGAGAAGAGGAGGCTGAGGGGAGACCTCTTCAGCTACTTGAAAGGCCATTCTAGTGAGGCGGGTGTTGGCCTCTTCTCCCTTGTGACTAGTGACAGGACTAGAGGGAATGGGCTTAAGCTGAGCCAGGGTAGGTTTAGATTAGATATTAGGAAGAATTTCTTTACTGAAAGAGTGGTGAGGTATTGGAATAGGCTGCCCAGGGAGCTGGTGGAGTCACCATCCCTGGAGGTTTTTAAGAAGAGGATAGATGTGTTTCTTCAGGGGATGATTTAGGGATAAGAGTAGTGTAGGGCTATCGGTTGGACTAGATGATCTTGAGGGTGCTTTCCAACCGTAATGATTCTGTGATTCTGTTCACAGGTGCTACCACACTAACACAATACAGCAATGCAGCTTCCCATTCAAACAGTATCACTGACACAGTCTTTCTTTTCTCTATTACTCCTTTACTTTGTATTAATCTTCTTTATCTGTCATCCAGCCTACCCTCCTCATTTTGACCTTTCCCAATCATTTCCAAATTCTGGATGTTTCCTCTTCTATCTCCAACATTCTGGGAAAGTTCTCCTCTGCTGTTTTAAATCTCATTTCAAAAACTTTTCTGTTCATTAATGCTGTTTCTAATACTCTTGTGTCTCTCATCTTTTTCAAGCAAATGTACTAATTTGTTTTCCTGCAGGGTGATTTGTTTGTTGTAGTTATTCTCACTCAGCACTTTGGATCAAAGAAACACATAATTTAAAATAAGATGTCCTGATAATGTGAAACAAACTCCACTTAAATGAGTACTGTCTTAAGATCACATGTAGACTCTTAACATCAATTTGCATGTGTATTTCCCACTTGTTTAGGCTTTAGAAATCTAAATATAGATGTGAGGTGCCCAAATGCTTTATCTAAGACAGCTTTAGGTTGTATTCTGGTTTTCTACGGACAAAGAAAAAAAAATCTTCTTATACTCATAAAATGCAAACCCCAGCAGAACCCTTAAGGGTCATTTTTCTACCACAATTCCAATCTTAAGCATTTCCTGACCAGTTTATATGTGATGCTTTATCTATGGCCAGAAAGCACCCATGCCATCTCATACCTTACACTGTATAATACTGCAAGGGAGGCTCATATGAATGGTTTTGTCAGAAGATAGAAATCTCCTCTGGAAGTTTTTGATCTGGGAGACACACCCATGTCCTATGACTAATCTTTCCATACGTCATAAGCCAGGTCACCTTTGGATTTATCCAGACACTTGCCAGCAATATCCTGTTTTCTAATTTAGGAAGTACGGAATGAGCCAACCCCAAATATATGGGGATTGGCTCAAGGAAATTCCTTCCCTCTCCACTCTCCATTATACTAGCAAATCATCTCCATGCATGTGCAAAGGCTGGACGAAAATTTCTATCTCTAAAAAGAGACAAAATGTCATTGTTTGCACTGATGTTTGCTCTGTGAATAACTGTGAGAGAATGCGTTAGGCTTGGATTACTGTGCCAGTCCTGGTAACTCCTTCTTTAGATGTTTTTACCTCACCCTCACATTGGCAGCATGGTCTTTCCAAACCTACAGCTCATTCTTTCCTCCTGTTCACAAACCCAGCTGCTACTTCTCCCCTGAGTGGTTTCTTTGCTGCCCTCTGACAGTCACTCCCACTACTCCTCCTAACTCCTTTACACACCCTTCACTTTAGCTGCCCCAACTTAGTTTTAATTCAGTCAAAAACTTTTCATTTTCCTTTCCATCCAAATAAAGTTTTACCCTTTCCCTTCTAGATTAAATTCTCTCACACACAGATGATTTTTTCCCCTCTCTGAAGGTCATCCAGAAGGTGGTTTCATAACCAGTTCAATCGTTGATAGATCTTATAGCACTATGTTAACTCTCTTATGGATGAGATGTGGGAGAGTAATGTGTGGGATGCACCAATTGCCATGTGAGGTCTAACCACCTCTGGGCTCTCCAGTGCAGTAAAGCCCTAAAAGAAGATTGCCTCCAATTCAGCAAGCTGCTCTCAGGCTGTATTGCCTCAAGCCCAGCCTGACCCATCACACAGCAGCAAGGACCGCCAGCCAGCCTCTGGTCATCCTTACACACAAATGAAAGGAATGCAACCTCCTTCCGCTGCTTCCCAGCCCATGGTTTTCTTGTTTTCATGCAGTGCAGTAAATCCCTTTGATCCAGCAAGTGGACTTTGCATGTGCGAATTGGGTGACCAGCCCACATCTGTCTCCATGCTTGTGAACCCCACAGAGAACTCTTTGTCTGTCAGGACACTCTTTTACACAGAGCCCGCATTGGCAGACTGCTCTTCCATGACATACTAACAAACTACCAGCCAAAGGAAAATATCTCACAATCATTTCAGACCCTCTGCTCAGTCACTGACTAAGCCGAGTGGCTACTAGCCATTGGCACTGCTTGGGTGTATTTGCAACCCACAGCACACAGCTCACGCCATTTAAAAAACAGCACTGATGGAGAAAAGGGGTCCTTGTGTCTAGCCCTGAAGGTACGCATGTAAAAGGAGGCAGCCCTGACATTTATAACTGAACCCCAAATTTCCATAGCTGTTCCTCTCTGCCCCACTCTTTTACCGGTGGTAGGAGCTCCCTGCAGAGAAACCTCACTGCAGAGGCCAGCATGAACAGATTTAATGTCTTGATTGTACCAGCTCTGATTTAAGGCATCCAATGGTCAGTGCTTTTTTAAGGGAACAGAGCAGTTACGCAGGATGAAGGGGTCTCGATAACTTTGTGCTAGTGACCAAATAAGCTAGTTAGATAAGCCTATCGCAACCCTTCTCTCAATTTATTCAGATTACTCCCAAGATGTAAATGCTCAATCTGCTTTCTACAAAGAAAAATGGGAGCCAGATGCCTACCTGCTCCCAGATTCTGCATCAAAGATGCATTTTAACACAGCCGCATCCAGTCCTCATCACAAAATGAAACCATGCTTTCTAAATGGCTAAGCATAGCTAGGACGTGCTGAGGTGCAGAATGGTTAAATGGCTGCAGGGACAGAAGAACTCATTCAGGTCTGTATTTCCTTTTGTCTTTTGCTTTCCTAATAACCTATGCTATATGCTTCGAGCTTGGTGAATGGAAACAAGAGCACTCCCATACACTACAAAATTGTTTAGAGGTGAGTTAAACCACTGATGGTTTAACTGCCAAAATTGGGAGTAGCTAAACTCACTAGGTGAGGTGCTGGGAGTGGGAGGTGTCTGCATTGCACATGGGCAGCTGCAATCTCATCATTTGATACAGGTCATCCCCAACTCCTAGCAAAGATGGACTTACCTTTCTTTGTTGTGCACTGCTGTGGATGGGCAGACACACGTCACAGAATCACAGAATGTTAGGAGTTGGAAGGGACCTCGAAAGATCATCTAGTTCAACCCCCCTGCCACAGCAGGACTCCCTAGACCAGGTCACACAGAAGCACGTCCAGACAGGTTTTGAATACCTCCATAGAAGGAGACTCCACAACCTCTCTGGGCATCCTCACTGTGACAAATTCTTTTCTTGTATTCACATAGAACCTCCTATGCTTCAGCTTACAACCACTGACCCTTGCCCTACCATTGAGCTTCACTGAGAAGAGCCTGACCCCATCCTCCTGACACCCACCTTTCACATAAATGAAGTTACCCCTTAGTCTCCTCTTCTCCAAACTAAAGACACCCAGCTCCCTCAGCCTTTCCTCATAAGGAAGATATTCCAGCCCCTTCGTCATCTTTGTGGCTCTGCGCTGGACTCGTTCAAGCAGTTCCCTATTCTTCCTAAACTGAGGGGCCCATAACTCGACACAATATTCCAGATGCGGCCTCATCAGGGTGGAGTAGAGGGGGAGAAGAACCTCTCTTGACATACTAACCACACCCCTTCTAATACAACCCAGAATCCCATTAGCCCTCTTGGCCACAAGAGCACACTGCTGCCTCATGGTCATCCTTCGACCCATCAGGACCCCCAGATCCCTTTACCCTTCACTGCTTTCCAACAGCTCAGCCCCCAACCTATACTCATACATGGGGTTGGTCTTTCCCAGGTGCAAAACTCCACACTTGGCCTTATTGAATCACATTAAATTCCTCCCTGCCCAACTCTCCAGCCTGTCTAAGTCTCGCTGAATGGCAGCACAACCCTCCGGTGTGTCAGCCACTCCACCCAGTTTAGTGGCATCAGCAAACCTGCTGAAAGCACACTCTGTTCCCTCATTCAGGTCATTAATGAACAGATTGAAAAGTACTGGGCCCAGTACTGACCCCTGAGGGACTCCACTAGACACAGGCCTCCAACTAGACTCCATCCCATTGACCACAACTCTCTGACTTCTGTCCTTCAACCAGTTCACAATCCACCTCACTACCCAACCAGCCAGACCACACTTCCTCAGTTTAGCTGCAAGGATGCTGTGGGGGACAGTGTCAAATGTTTTGCTGAAGTCAAGATAAACCACATCCACTGCCCTACCCTCATCTATCCACCCAGTTATGTCCTCATAAAAGGCTATCAGGTTGGTCAAACATGACTTCCCCTTGGTAAACCCATGCTGACTGCTCCCAATGACCCCCTTATCCTTGATATGCCTAGAGACAGAGTCAAGGATAAAGTGTTCCATCACCTTTCCAGGGATGGAGGTGAGGCTGACCGGTCTATAGTTACCCGGCTCCTCCTTCTTGCCCTTTTTGAAGACTGGAGTGACATTTGCCTTCCTCCAATCCACAGGCACCTCTCCAATTCCTCAGGACTTATTAAAGATGATGGAGAGGGGCCCGGCAATGACTTCTGCCAGCTCCCTCAAGACCTGTGGGTGCACCCCTTCAGGTCCCATGGATTTATGGATGTCCAGATGACTTAGCTGTTCCCTAACCCAGTCCTCCTCAACTAAAGAAAACTCCTCCAGTATCCTAACATCATCTGGGGGCTCAGGGGTCAGAGGCTCCTGAGCACAGTCTCTAAGAGTATAGACAGAGACAAAGAAGGCATTCAGTAACTCCACCTTCTTTGTATCTTCTGTCACCAAGGCACCCACCTCATTCAGCAGGGGGCCTACATTGCCTCTAGTGTTAGTTTATCCTCCAATGTATTTGAAGAAGCCCTTCCTATTGTCCTTGACCTCCCTTGCAAGGTTTAATTCCAGAGAGGCCTTAGTTTTCCCAATTGCCTCCCTACAACCTCTGACAAGAGTCTTGTACTCTTCCCATGTGGCCAATCCCTCGTTCCATTATCTGTGGACTCTCTTCTTCTACTGCAGTTTGCCCAGCAGTTCCTTACTTAACCATGCAGGTCTCATGGCTCCCCTCCTCTATTTTCTACGTTTTGGGATGCTCTGATCTTGAGCCTTGAAGAAATGGTCTTTGAACGTTAACCTACTCTCTTGGGCCCCTTTATTTTCTACTACCCTGTCCCATGAGATTTCCCCTAGCAATTTCGTGAAGTCTGGGGTTGTGATCCTACTAGGTATTCTGTTCCTACCACACAAGATCCTGAATTCTACCATCTCATGACTGCTGCAGACAAGTTTGCCCTCATCCTCTACCTTTTCAACCAGATCTTCCTTGTTAGCGAGTATCAAGTCCAGCAGTGCTCCACTCCTAATGGGCTCATCCACTATTTGCATCAAGAAATTATCATCAATGCACTGGAGGAACCTCCTGGACTGTGAATAGCTGGTTGAGTAGGCCTTCCAGCAAATATCTGGGTATTTTAAATCCCCCATAAGAACCAGGGCCTGTGCTTGCAAGGCTACTGTCACCTGCCTGGAGGAAGCCTCATCAACTTCCTCATCCTGATCAGGCAGCCTGTAACAGACACCCACAACAGTATCACCCATGCTAGCCTGCCCCTTAATTTGCACCCATAAATTCTCAACTTTCCCCTCATCCACCCCTGGACAGACCTCAATACATTCCAGCTGCTCTTTCACGTAAAGAGCAACTACCCCACCACGCCTTGTTGACCTGTCTTTCCTAAAAAGGACATAGCCATCCATGACCACATTCCAGTCATGAGAGATGTCCCACCATGTCTCTGCAACCACAACCAGATCATAACCCCTTGACCACACATGGATTTCTAACTCCTCCTGTTTATTCCCCATGCTGCGTGCATTAGTATACAGGCATTTCACGGAGTGAGCTGAGCATGCCAATTCTACCTAGAGGGGTGGGAGGCCTTCCGGTCTGTACTAGTACTAGCACTAGAACGCTGGCCCACTGGTGCAGACCTGGCAACAACCCCATCCCCCTTCAAAACTAGTTTAAAGCCCGATGGATGAGCTCTGCTAGTTCTTGTCCTAGAAACCTTTTTCCCCTGGAAGATAAGCCTTTCCCATCTCCTATCATCTGGCCTGGTATCTTGTAATACCAGCCATTATCAAAGAACCCAAAGCCCTGCCTGTAGCATCAGTCTCAGAGCCAGGTATTTATGGACTGGATTCTTCTACTCCATTCCATATCATGGTCAGATACTGGAAGTAGAGAAGAGAAAATAACTTGGGCCCCAGACCCTTTTACCAACCGTCCCAAGACCTTGAAATCTCTCTTCATTCTTCTCAGACTACGGGTTGCAGCTTCCTCTCCACCTGTCTGAAGGATCAGTAATGGATAAAAGTCTGATGACTGCACCATGTTGGGAAGTTCCCTAGCAATATCCCTAATTCAGTCTCCAGAAAGACTGCAGCCCTCCCTGTGATGAGGGTCAACCCTCCATAATGGGCTCTCTGTTCCCTTTAGGAGTGAGTCTCCAACAACCACAACTCTTCTCTTCTGCTTTGCAGAAGGGGCTGTTATATGTCCAGAAAGCCTAACAGACTGTAGCCAGACCTCTGGTACAGGTTGCCTGTCATCAGACCAGCTGTCTTCCAGCAGGGCCTCATATCTATTTCTCAGAGGCACCTGTGGAGATGAGGTAGGTAAGGAAGGCACTTGCCTTCTGTCATGGCCATGAAATTTCCTCCAGCCACCTGTTTCATTTAGGCCTCTGTCTTCCACCTTTGACTAGCCTTCTGTTACAAGAGCCCCATACCTATTGTGTATGGGGAACTGAGAAGACAGGGGAGCTCCCTCTTGCCTCTCCCGCCTCTCCGGGGAGGGACCTGCCTCCATTCCACCCAATGTCTTGGGTTATCCTTTTGCGGGCGGCAAGAGAGCGTGGGTTCCCCAGCTTCTCGTACAGCCCTCACCTGCTGCACCTCTCTCAGGGATGGCAGAGCCTACCTGCACCATTCTATCTCCTTTTCACATTCTCTTATAGTCTGTAACTGGTACCTTGTGACTTCTTCCTTCAGCTCAGCCACCAGACTGAGCAGATCATTCATCTGTTCACATCTGACACAGGTGTTATCTCTGTTACCTTCCATTGCAAATGCCAGGCTCTGGCATTCTCCACAGCCAGAGGCCTGGACACCAACATGTTTGCATGGGGCATCAGTCTGAGTGCCCACAGTTTTTCTAACAGCAGTCCTCAGCCAAGTTACAACCATGCCTGGATATTTACAGGAGACTGACCTCACAGGCAGCAGCAACACGCAAGGATGACTCACCCCGCTCCTTGACTGACCTTTACCAGTGTGCAGGGATCTTGATCCTGGGCTGTTTAAATAGCCCGGGTGGACTGCGCCCTTCCCACTGCTGCCCCTGCCTCTCCCGCAAGGAAGTGGGCTGGCCGAGTTTAGCACGTGGGCTAGCACGCAGTCACGAAAACTTAGCTGTTCACAGGAAATAAAAAACTCCTCCAAAGTTTCCAACCGGGAGCAGAAAGTCCCTTGGCTGTTGTCATCAATAGTACTACACACAATCTAAGGCTATTCAACAGACATATCTCAGGACCAGTGAGAAAGTTTCTTGTCATGTATTACCTGTAAATCCTAAGATTTCACACACTGATATTACTGAGGGAAAGGATTTGACCTCAGATAAAAAAATTCAACCAGACCTAAGGCTGGGTTCAAAAGCATGCAAAATCTTGCTAGATTCGAACTCCAAAGGGTGGAGGAGTTATGGTTTTTGCAAGTGCTCGATTATGCCCACGTCCTTGTGTACTAGGTGACGAAACCAGAAAAACTCCACGAGTTCGCCCTTTCTGAGTGATTGTGTCACATCCCTGACTAACTTCAGGAAGAGCTGTGTAAGACCCATCACTTCCAGCACGAGGAGGAACGTAGGGGTCATGTTTGAACAGAAAAGACCAATGTCACAATTGCTCTCACACTTTGCATCTGTGCTTTCACAGGAGGCCCATCACCTGCTGGAAGGCCTTGGCTGGGACACAACCTTCTGGCAGCCCTGGGTGGAGCAAGTCTCACAGGAGAATTGGTGCTACAAGGAGCCTCCTGACCATGTTGCTGCAGATTTCAAACTGACTGCACTACTTTCGCTGGCTTTCAAATCACTGCATCACAAGTGAGGTCACTCCTGGCAAGGTGGCTATCCCCAGTAAAACCAAGAGAAAGCCCATTTAAAAAGATCAAAATCAATGCCTGTTGTGTCCTAATATGATTTATACCTCAGACCATGTAACTTTTACAGGGCTGCCTAGTATTTGATGGATGCAGCTCTCTTAAAAACCCACACATTTGTTTGATTTACTGCACTGGTCCAACATGTTATTTTCTACTTTGCAAGAAGAACCTCACTTTTAGGAATCTGCCAGCATGATACGATCATGAATTAAATGTGCAGTTATCATATGAGACCACACATTTTACAGCAATACTGAGAAAAGTGATTACAGCAATCCCTCTGGAAACAAGAATTATCACATGATAAGACTGTGCTAATGGGCATTTATCATTTCTCATCACACGTGAAGCTTAGAACAAAGCAGCAGCACTTGTGAACTGCACAGCTATTACTGCCAATGAATACCAGCTGAAAAGGATACTGGGGACTATGAACAAATGGCAGGAGAGGGGGATCCTGAACAGCCAAATCAAAGCCAATTTAGTATGCTTCAAGGAGTTTACTCAATGGAGCTAATATGCAATATTAGTAAACACTACCCAAAATAATAGCCTGACATCTTTCCATATATCCTATTCCCTCTCTAACTACACTATTCCATTCAAACTCCATGTCATTCTTCCATTTGTTCTCACTGTATTTTACCAACACAGAAGTCCAAGATCATGAGTATCTCAAGGGTGTGTGTGTCTGCATACCTAGATGTCCGAATCTACACACATGCTCTCTTACGCATTGATTACTCCTAAACCACAATCTCAGATCTGAACCTCCTTTTTTTCTTTCCCCCATACAAAAGGTAACAACAACCTACCCACCCTATTTTCTATTTGAAGCAATTAATACTTGACTAAAATTAACATTTTTAAAGTTGTGTTGGGGAAACCCAAATTGGCATGCCCAGTTTTAAAATAAATGATACATCTTCATCCCTTAGGTAACTTAAAATTACTGTGCATCAAATCTGATTAAGACATATGAAACCCCAACAGGCTAATAGTAGATGATTAACTCCTCTGTTCTACTGAATAATATCATGTATGTTTTCTGACCTAGTATATTTTTCCATGGCCCTGTTTATAGATAGAATCACAGAATCACAGAATATTAGGAGTTGGAAGGGACCTTGAAAGATAATCTAGTCCAACCCCCCTGCCACAGCAGCATTCCCTAGACCAGGTCACACAGAAGCGTGTCCAGATGGGTTTTGAATATCTCCATAGAAGGAGACTCCACAACCTCTCTGGGCAGTCTGTTCCACTGCTCTGGCACCTGAACTGGCAAAAAATTCCTACGTGTGTTCACACGGAATCTCCTATGCTTCAGCTTACAGCCATTGCCCCTTGTCCTGTCACTGGGCTCCACTGAGAAGAGCCTGACCCCATCCTCCTGACACACAACCTTCACATATTTAAAAGCATAGATGAGGTCACCCCTTAGCCTCCTCTTCACCAACCTAAAGACACCCAGCTCCCTCAGCCTTTCCTCATAAGGAAGATGTTCCAACCCCTTCCTCATCTTTGTGGCTCTGCGCTGGACTCGTTCAAGCAGATCCCCATCCTTCTTAAACCGAGGGGCCCGTAACTCGACACAATATTCCAGATGCGGCCTTTACCAGGGTAAAGTGGAAGAAGAACCTCTCTTGACCTACTAACCACACCCCTTCTAATACAACCCAGAATCCCATTAGCCCTCTTGGCCACAAGAGCACACTGCTGCCTCATGGTCATCCTTCCATCCACCAGGACCCCCAGATCCCTTTCCCCTTCACTGCTCTCCAACAGCTCAGTCCCCAACCTACACTGATACATGGAGTTGGTCTTTCCCAGGTGCAAGACTCCACACTTGGCCTTACTGAGTCTCATTAAGTTTCTCCCTGACCAGCCTGTCACGCTGAATGGCAGCACAACCCTCCGGTGTGTCAGCCACTCCACCCAGTTTAGTGGCATCAGCAAACTTGCTGAGAGCACACTCTGTTCCCTCATCCAGGTCGTTAATGAATAGATTGAAAAGTACTGGGCCTAGTACTGACCCTTGAGGGACTCCACTAGACACAGGCTTCCAACTAGACTACATCCCATTGACCACAACTCGCTCACTTCTGACCTTCAACCAGTTCACAATTCATCTCACTACCCAATCAGCCAGACCACACTTCCTCAGCTTAGCTGCAAGGATGCTGTGGGAGAAAGTGCCAAACGCTTTACTGAAATCAAGATAAACCACATCCGCTGCCTACCCTCATCTGTCCACCTGGTTCTGTCTTCATAAAAGGCTATCAGGTTGGTCAAACATGACTTGCCCTTGGTAAACCCATGCTGACTGGCGGCCAGTCACGAGTGGTGTCCCTCAGGGGTCAGTGTTGGGGCCTCTCCTGTTCAACATCTTTATTGATGACTTGGATGAGGGTATAGAGTGCACCCTTACTAAGTTTGCAGATGACACTAAGCTGGGTGGGAGTGTCGATCTGCTTGAGGGTAGGCAGGCTCTGCAGAGGGACCTAGATAGGCTGGATAGATGGGCAGAGGACAATGGGATGAGTTTTAATAAGGGTAAATAAGGGTAGAGTCCTGCATTTTGGGTGTAACAACCCCCAGC
>VWZX01010403.1:0-32325 GCA_013399015.1 Galbula dea
TCAATACTCTCTCCCACAGAATACTAGAAACCAAGCTGATTTGTTTGGAAGGGTTCTTTACCTTTTTTCCCTTACCAGGTCAAAAAGCATTGATTAAATGTATTAAAACAAAATCTTGTCAGTTCCACTGTTTTTCAGGGGAATTCCTATGGAAAATATCTATGAAATGGCATGATTTATTTTTTTCATAACACTATTTCTATCCTCAAAGTGATACAACTGGGAAATTCCATCTGTCCATATCATCTGCTGCCTGTTAAATTACTTTACTCAGATTGGTTTTGGTTATATCTATCAACCTCAGGCTTAACACAATTCCTGAGGAGGTGGTTAACCTTCATTTCAATTACTGGCTATAGTTTAAATTACCATTGTTCAGAGGGTACTAGGACAGATTATTTTAAAGGAACATTTCAGGTTTCCTCCAGTTAAACTGAACATTGAAATAACAGTTCAAACCCACAGATTTGGGAAGGGACAAGTTCAGCTTAGCTACAAAAGAGTAATAAGACAATTTTGTCTGCATAAAGAACAAGATAGAAACGGTTAGGTAATATTAGTCTTTCAAGCATTTTAAAATACATTTAATAACTTTAAGTTGCTGAATTAAAGTATGAGAACAGCTATCTCATTACCCACAGAAAAGATAGAATTGTTTTTTACCTTTCAAAAAAGGGACCAAAACCCTCACTTGCTGACTTTATTGAATGGATGATGACCAGAGTAAGCTGCTAATTGGCTGCTTAGACCTCCTCTGAGGCTGGATCAACTCATTCCGTTTAACCCCAAACTGAATAAAAAAAGAAAACATGTTCTGTGCATTCATCTGTTTAAAGGATGACTGAAAAGATGACTTATGGGAGATCACGCTGAATGTATGTATAAAATTTTGTTTATTGTTTTTAGATTGAGTAAAAATATGAAACAACAATTCATTCAATATGACTGGACTTATTTCCAAGGGACTCTTTGCATACATTAAATATATTACACTGGAAAAGACACTATCATGAAATTTATGAAAACAAACTGCACAGTTTGATTAAATAAAAACCCTAAACATCTACATCAAGCTACATACTGCTGTAGGAGGAAGTTAAACAGTGTTGAGGTTCACCCAGAGGGATGTCAGAGACGTAATCTGACACAAACTCAGAGGTCTCCTTTACAGAGGCCTTTTAAAGAAAATGTGTTTCCTCTCATTCTTTCAAGATTATACAGAATTTGAAAACAGTCAGCAGTTCCAGTTTTAGGACTTCCAGTTGGTCCTTGATGTGGGTTACTCAAGTATTATTTAAGGCTTGCAAAACTCTGAAACAATTTTTCCAAATATGAAGTAGCTAATGAAGGCTTGATTATGAATGTAGGCAGAACTGCACAAAAGATTCAGTCTGAAAATGAAACTACTCAGAATTAGACTTTATATTCTTGACAGCTAATCTGCTATCAGCTGCATTATTTACTGCTGTCTCGTGCTGCCTTTGGCAATTTTGATTGCAGCAAATCCAATTCTCTAAGCTGACCAACTGCTGCCATGCAGCCCCTGTTATTTTTATTTTTCTGCAAAATTAGTATTTTTGCCATTTTAATAAGGTGAATCAGCTCATCTTGTGATCAAATTGACACCAGTCGTTGTTCTAAGTAAGCTGTAGGAGTGTGGAGTAATGCAAATGGAAGCAAAAAGCAAAACTTTCTCCTTTAAGAAAAAGAAAAGCTGTTCAGTTCAAACCATGCTGCGAAATCACTCCTTGAAATATAGGTTGCCCCCAGGGTCAATAGAAATGGAAATAAATTTTGCTGTATATCAGGATAAATGTGAGAGGCAAATACATTGGTTTGTGGATTAGGTAACTGAAAAAAATAGGAACCAGCATTCAAAACACGGACCAGCTGCCAGAGGTGGAAGTAAATTCTGTTGTTGGAAGGGCTTTCCTTAAGGGAGGGAATGGGATATTGTGCCAATATTTGCTGGAGCTGTATGTATGACAGACTAGAACAACTACCTACGTATAGAATACATCAAGACCCAGAGACATATAGCTAAGCCCTTACCTTGTAATCCACTGCTTAGCTACAAGAGTCTTAACTGTCATCAAAAATGAGATTTGGGATTTTAAGCAGTGGTGGTTATTTTAATTCACTGATATTTAGAGAAAAAAGGTAGTATGTAGATATTTAGAAATAAAGAATACTGCATCACAAAAATGCACCAGGAACGAGGCAACCCTGGATGTACCTACAGACTGGGGAATGAGAGGTTGAGGAGCAGTCCCACAGAAAGGAATCTGGGGGTGGGGTGGTGGTTGATGGCAAGTTGAACATGAGTCAGCAGTGTGCCCCAGCAGCCAAAAGTGCCAACTGTGTCCTAGGGTGCATCAGGCACTGCATTGGTAGCTGGGCAAGGGAGGTGATAGTCCCACTCTACTACTGGTGCGGCCTCACTTTGAATATTGTGTGTAGTTTTGGGCACTGCAATATAGGATGGATATGAAGCTGCTGGAGAGCCCCTAAGATGGTGAAGGGTCTAGAGAGGAAGGCATACAAGAAACTGCTGAAGTTGCTTGGTTTGTTCAGCCTGGAGAAGAGGAGACTGAGGGGAGAGCTCATTGCCATCTATAACTTCCTCATGAGTGGAAGTGAAGGGGCAGGAGCTGATCTCTTCTCTCTGGTGACCAGAAACAGGACCCAAGGGAATGGCATGAAGGTCTACCAGAGTAGGTTTAGGTTGGAGATTAGGTAAAAGTTTTTCACCCAGAGGCAGTGGATCACTGGAACAGTCTCCCCAGGGAAACAGTCACAGTGCCAAACCTGACAGAATTCTAGAAGTATTTGGACAACCCCCTTGGGCACAGTGTAATTTCGGGGGGTGTTTTGTGAATAGACAGGAATTGGACACAATGATCATTGTGGACCCCTTCCAACTCAGGACATTCTATGATTCTATGAAAAATATTGTGTTTACCTAATAGAAAAAAAAATACCAGTGACACATGTTTGTTTTCCTTAAAAAAATCCTTTCTAAAAAAAAAAAAAAGCTTTAATATTCCAGAATTTGTTTATCTAATCCTTCTCATCATGTGATTCTTGAAAACTACTTCTTAGGAAATTTCATATGGAGAAAAACACACAAAAGCAGGTATAAATGTGTTTGTGATTTTTTGTGTTTTGTTTTGTGTTGTTTTGCCTCTCTGACTCTTCTAATTGAGTGGTAAAGCAGTTCTGTTTGTTCCTTCAGGTATGTATGTCCAGATCAGACAAAGATAAATGTTATTGGATGATCTTAACTGTATAAACTTAATGAGAAAGATAAATCACATTAAGATATTCCAGTCAGCACTATAACCTTGAATAGCTCATTCCTTTAAATAATAAAATAAAAATTATTTTTAAAACAGAGAAATGTACTTATTTTTAAAATCATAATTTCCTTTTAGAATTTCAGGGGTTCTTTGTCTTTTTATTGATTTGCTGTGTCTGATAGTTATTTTTCTTTATCTTAGAGAAGAAACTATATTTGTGGGGAAAAGTAAATAGAGACAAACTGAGGATTTTAAATGTTCTTTCCATGCTTTTATCCTCCTTTTGTATGTTCTGAAAAATTTATTTAAAACATTCCTTTCAAATCCTACTTTTGCCTTCCACTTCTCATCCTGCCTTTTGGTTTTATTTGAGTGTTATACTTTTTATTTTTCTCAGTGAGGAAGAAAAGGAAGTATGTGTTTTGGTTTTGTTCTCTAATTTCACTTTTATTAAACTTGTCCCATATCTTTCTAATGGAAAACTGAAAGTGAATGTGTAAGGAAAAAAAACCCTTTAAAACATTATTGTTTCAAAATTAGAAACATTCAAAATAATTCAAAATCTTAGTCTTTTGCAAACACATTTTGCATAATTCCTGTTTAGCTGTATTATTTTGTAACAAAATTAATCTTTTCCCAAGTTCTTTCCTGTGTTCATGTAAGCATGGTAGTTCTAGATGACTTCTTATTGCATATGAGCAGCACCCAGCATACTGGAATCTGGTTGATGTTTAAAACCTTGAGTATGCCATAAACAAAGTGTTAGTAAGTGAAGCAGGCATTTTACTTATTTTGTAGTGGAAAAAAATAAAATAAATTAATTCTGTAATAGTCAGAATAAATTTTAGTTACAGAAATACCTGGTTTTGCTTCAAGTCACTGCTTAGCCATATCAGAATTTCATATTTGCTTTGGAAGAAATGTCATATATTTGGATTTACGATGTTAATTAAAGAAAACTAAGGAAGCATATGGAATTGTTTGGGTTTTTTAATCAAATGAACATTCACAAAAATCAATATACAATTACTCTTGAGAAATGAACAACAGATTTAAAAAAAATGTCTTGTGAGGTGAGCAATTGTTCTTAATAAATAACTCAGAAATGTTTGTATCAGTTTGTACTTTAACATTATTGTAATTTAGGCTTAGTCAGAACTACTAGTAAGTGCTAGTGTGATACTAAAATTCTGGCACATTCTGTTGCCACTCAAACGTACTGCTCTGCCCCTTGCCCTGTCCTGTTCCATCGACAAAGAGCTTGTTTTTTCTCCTCAAAGCAGCTTCCTGCTTTTCATGAAAGCCCTTCTTTCAGCTAGCACCTTAATATTCCTTTTTCTGAAATAATTTGTATAGAGTGTGGAGTTCCTTTGAACAGCAGAGAGAAGCCATACAGAGAGCAAGACTGGGAGAAGAACAGAGATAGCTGCCATCTGCCACTTTATATTTAAACTGAAGCAAATTGAAAAGGCTCTTCAGCACAAGTTCTTTCTGTTTATTTGTTCAAGCCCATCTTATGGACCAAGTAACAGGATCTCTTCACTTAGAAATATCCTTTTTTTTCCCCCTGACTTTATAAGTTTCTTTTACTGATAGGACAAGGACATTTTTAGGAAAAAATGTACCCTGTATGGTACCAAATTTTGTTGGAATAGGGAGCAAAAGATGTGATACAAAGGCCACCGACACTGTTTGACAGAATAGAGGTTTACTAAATAGTATTAAAAAATCCATAAGTTTCGTATTTTCTAATTTACATGTTACAATCAGTAATCATGTAAAAGTAGGGAATATGCTGTTAGGGTTAATGCAATAAGAGAGCACTAGGAAACTCTGCAAATGCTTGCATTAACCTACATGAGTAGTCCTATTGTACTTATTATCCTTAGAGCAAGTAAAAGCACAGAACATATTTATGTGTCTGTGAGAACACAATGTGTTTGGGACTTCAGTCAGTCACTAGCTGTAGTCACTGTGCAAGTCTTTGTCTCTATGAGTCACAATAGACTAAAATCACTGAAGGGAAGTCTCAGAACTTCTCAGCTCTGGAAGAATTGTAGTTTTAACATCATTATCCTTTTCAAATCTGTACTTCAGATCTAAGGAAAACTAAGCTAAAGGCAAATTTTGGCCAAATGTATGGCTTTCAGAGCAATAAAATAATGAGATGCAAAAAAAGCTGTAACGATTCCCAGGAAATACTCGTTATAGTGTTATGTACAATCAGTTTAGAGTTCATATAAATATCTGGGTAAACTTGTGCATGAAACAAATAATTAGCAGTATCTATAAAAATTATGAAGATGAATGGGAAATTTTTAAAATTGGAAGTCTGCTTCTTAGCTGATGAAATTTACTTATTTATCTGATAAACTGTTTAATGACACATACAATCTTTTAAGTAATATTTAACCCAGTACACATTTCCATTCTGAAGCTTTGTCTTTTTTTGAAGGAGAGGATATCTATAGAAATGGAATTAGTCTTAGAACTATGTTTTCATTCTGAAGGTCGAGCATTAAATGGAATATGAAATGAAGAAAAATAGTAAGAAACTAGACCATATAAACTCCAGTTATGCATTATAGTGTGACCTTAGAACTATAGCTACCTCTGGAAATCCCAGGAGTAATGAGAACAATCTTAATTTGGAAAAATCGTAACTAAATTAATTATACATTGATTACAAGGTATTCCAGATAATATGTCTCTAGGTGTCTTGAGAAAATTGTAACTGTCAGAGTTTCAGGGTTTTTTTTTCAGAATACTTCTTAATCTGTCGTCTTCTTTTTGTTATGTATGGTTTCAATGTTGAAAGACTGTCACCAGAAGAAATGTAATGTATGTTACATCTTCAGTCCTCTGAAATCTGTTGGTTGTTGGGAGTTTTGTTTGTTTGTTTTTTCTTTGTTTTTTCCTGTATTTTGGTGTTCCCCCCCCCCCCTTCTTTTTCTTACTTTGTTTCCCAGTGTAACTGTTTCCTTATGGAGGCAAGAAGAATTATTTGTCTTAGGAACATACCTTTTGCTTTTACTTTAAATATATTTGTACCATAATATTTTTTGAAAGACAGAGAAATAAATGTAAAAACTGAAGAAAAAAGATGTCCTGTGGGACATCTTTTTCACTTTCAGAAAGATTTTTTTGGGGCATAGGAGGAAATATGACTATTTTTAAGGCAGTCATTTGTGGGGCCCTGTGTATGCACACAGTGAAGGAAATTTGTATTTTTGAAACCCTACAATTTAAATAAAGAATAACCCTAGAGTGAGGAACCCAAAATTTCATTTGTTAAGAGATTTTTTTAACCAGATTGCATAGAGAATTTATAGCTGCAAAAATATTCAAGGAAAAATTGGGAAAAATAAGTAAACCCAAGTAATTAATAGGCACTGTTCATATTAGATTACGTATTTGTAGAATGTGACTGAGTACAATGCATACAATGCAATCAAATGAATATTCGTCATTTTATACCAGAATCTGTGGATAAGTTCCTTTAATAATATGAATAGTATCACAGATCTTACTAGGACAACCTGTGCAGATAATAGTGTTCGTGTTTGACTGATACAACGTTCTCCAAAAGAGAATTCAAACTGATTCTACAGTCCATTGAAGTCAAGCCATTCAACACCAGTTATGGAGAATATAAAGTAAAAATCTGTGGTACATTGAAGTTTTGAGCCTGATGGGGTTTTTAGGAAAAAAATGAAACACACGGAGAAACATTAGTTAGTCACATCACATACACATTGGAAACCAGCTGGGAAAAGAGATTTCTCCTTTTTTACTGTGAAATCGTTGAGTGAAAATTAGTTATAACTTTTCAACCAAAATTATAATAGTCACTTCTGTGAAGTGGTTGCTAACTATTTTTCTGAAGTGGTAGAAGAGTTTTGCACACACAGAACTGAATGTGCAAAGGGCACTTAGTTTTGATTTAACTCATTTTGTCATGGTCAGTGTAGGTTTTGTAGTTCAGTTTCAAATGCAACAAATACAAGTCATAGCTCAAGACTCAAAACAATAAATTTCTACTTGGAAATTTTAACATGCTGACTGGGAATGTCAAAGTACTCTGTGAGCACAAGCTCCAGAAGGAAGTGATGGGTGACAGAAGTCAGAGATTCCCTCCTGTAGCAGATGGAGGCACCCACCTGCCAGCCAAACATGTTTTCATGGGAGTTTTGTTGCTTTGCAACATAGAGAGTATTTTTACTCAATGATAATTGAAAGGTTGTGGAGTTTGGAAAGGTGACTGATGAATGGAAAAGGTAACTGTTGTGCCATCTTCTAAAAGAAGGAGGATGATATCTGTTGAATTAGAGAGTGGTCTTCTGACAGTAGGACATTCACTCCTTTGTTCTCTAAGAAAATCATGGAGCCCTGGAAGTGATAGGTGTCTAATCAGACATGAGCAGCATGCCCTGGCAACAGTGAAGGCTAACAGCGTACTGGAGAGACTTTAGCCAAAAGATTGAATATTTCCCTTTGTCTTCAATTTTCCAGGTCACATACAGACTACTGAATACAGCTCCTCACTCAGAACAAGAAAGGCATTGTCAGACTAGGGCCAACCTAGAGGATGGCCACCAGGATGGTTGGGAGAGGACTACTTGCCCTGTGAACAGAGGCTGCATCTCAGAATATAACTGAAGTACAAATGTCTGTAATAATTAACTATTATTTAAGTAGTGTGAAAAAAAAAAGTAATCCACAGCAATCAAACATCTCTATCCATTGAAAATGGTTATAAAAAATATTTGGGCAATATCTATCAAAGTGGTTAAAGGGTTTTTGACACCCTTAAGTCAAGCAGATTCAGGGTGTCCCTCATAGAGCAAAGGTAGGCCACACAGTCTGGACTACAGTATGAACATGGGATGATACAGACCAAATTCTACTTAGATAGCACAAGGATATGTATCTGGAAAGCCCTTTAATTTAGGTGAAGAGTGACTGTTTTGCACCACTTTAATGATAAAGTTAAACTATTTAGAGTCTAGGAACTTACTGAGTATTTGCTATGGCTTAAACAAAGCTTTATTTTATAATAACATATCTTACAATATTAGAGTTAGGAATACCTTTTTCTGTTGTTAAAAGACCCTTTTAATTGCAACAGAAATGTGATGGCAGCTTTGGAAGAATTTATACATGAGATTTTTATATAAATTACTGGGAATTTGCTTATCAGTTTGTGTTTAATTAGTTTGCATGCAGAACTTAAGAGGTGGACTGTACATTTCACACATAGGTCAAGAAATCGTTTTAATAATTAAAATGAATTGCCTGAATCAAATATTTCAACATGAAAGGTTAAACCAGCAAAAAAACAGAAAGGCTTTTCTTGTCTGTTCCTTCAGTAATTTCTAGTTAAAACCCAAATAACTATAATTATTGCACTTGACTTTGTCACTTTGCATGTAATTAAGAAGATATTTATGGATTGTGATATAAAAATTCCATGCAGGGCTAACACACATCCTGGAAGTGTCATAGGTAGTTCCTCTTGATGATTTATTTTGACTACTAACAGTATGCCACATTGACCTGTGGTTTGCATTGAACACCAACTGACATTTGCTCTGATGTATTATCTGCTAACATCATTGCCTCCAGATATGATAACAAATTTAGCTGAGAATGGCAAGGCATTTCCTGTTTATGGTATTCCATGTTAAGGAAACTTGTGAAATGATTAGAAGAACTAGCAAGCGGTTAGGTGGAACTGAATTCTTACTGGGCTGTGAATTTCAATGAGAATAAAGAAACTAAGGATATCAAAGTTCTGGAAAATGTTTTAATTTCTCTTTCACAAGTTGAATAGTTTGTGCATTTAATGAGTTAATGGCTCTGTGGAAACCTTTAGCTGTTATGTTTACTGAGTCTAATGGAACAAATCAGCTCATTTCCAATTTGGTATTATTTTCCATCAGTATTTAACAGCTGAAAAGTTCCTATTCATTAAAGAATTAGAGCTTTGTAGTTTTTACAATAGTTATTCTTGTTTTCATACATGTATACTTGCCAGTAAGATCTGGGTATACTCTCCTTCCTGTCCTTGGAGACCTTGATATCTTTCCTCCCTGCCCTTCATCCCTAGTTATTGTAGTTGAAACTAGTTGTTCTCCATTATCCTTAATAAATTAGACCTAAGTACACTTAACTGATTTTGTAAAGCACGTCCTCTCCATTGGAACTACAAGGATTTTTAGACTGCTTGTATACTTTATATATCCATACTTACATACAAATATTTATGTATACATAAACTGTTTGGCCTTCTTAATCCTGAACAGGTTAACAACAGCCTTAGCTAGTTAGCTAACTAGCTTAATTAGCATCTCAAGCTAAGTAAACTCAGAAGAAAATTGTTGCTATAATTTCATAATTGAACCCTCAAAACCAAGTAATTTTATAACCTGGAAACTTTAAAGGATGTGGTGAGAGTCATGTCAGTCACAAGCAGAAGACTATTATTACCACTGGATCGGGTTACAGCTGGCCGTTGCATCCAGGAGTACAGGGGGTTTCAGTTCAGCTATATTACATATGAGTCACATCTCATTGACTCAGAGAGAAACCTTTTGCAATCTCTGATTTGGTATTCAGGCATTGAATAAAATCTTAATACATTTAATAGGGGCTTTTTAGCTTGCAGTTGAGTGTAGCATGGCAGCAACCATTGATTTGATTTCTAATACCTCAGGAACTGAGATGTGAACAATGACCTGGACACACAGAAGGGATTTTCCAGAGGCATTCTCCAAGAAGCTACATGGATATTAAAGAATTATGTTTTTCTTTTTTTGTATTATGAAGATTTTAATCTACTACTGTAATGCTCCAAACTGCTGCTGGTGTATGTATCACAGAAACACAGAATGTCAGGGGTTGGAAGGGAGCTCAAAAGATCATCTAGTCCAACCCCCCTGCCAGAGAAGGATTCTTCCCTGACTGGGAATTGAACCCAGGCTGCGGTGGTGAGAGCACTGAATCCTAACCACTAGACCATCACTTCTTCCAACACATGGACTTTTGACTGCTCTGGAGTAAATGAATCTGTCATATTAGCTGCATGCTAGTCAAGTACCTAAATATGTTCTATACACAAAGCAAAAGTAATTTGTATCTCACAGCCTTGAAAGGTGAGAAAATATTATAAGTCTGTAATTTACAAAAAAAAAAAAGGAAGAGAGAGAAAGATGTTTGGGAGGGTTTGCTTTTTTTTTACCAAAGAAACTAGTTAACAACAAAGAAATTAAGACTCTGGCTGGTATCTGGTACTATAGTCCTGCTCTATCCCATGTTGTATGTTCAGAATTAGACAATGATTAGTAAGTAAAAATAAGTAAAAATAACTCATGATCTCCTATTAAAGAAAAAAAAAAAGACAAAAAGGTTATTTATTGATATTCTTTACCTTAGTAAAATGAAGCAAGACTGCACAAGCTTGTCCAGAATTGCTCCTTCCTTTAAATTGTCAGAAACTATCAGATCTTGTATATCTAACTAGTAGGAAAGGAAGCAAGAGCTGATGACAGCAATTTTTGGATGTCACTGAGATGGGCTACTCATGGTAATTTTATTCAGTTTACTAGAATCCATGATTGTCAAATCAAACTTAAAATACAGAAGTAGCCCTAAACTCCCAATACCACATGAAATGAGAAGGTATTTATACTACCAGTTTACAGACTAAAAAACAAAGTCTGTCTTTATGTATACACATAATGATGTGTGAAAGGATATAGAAAATAATTGGCAGGTCAGGAGATACATGAGAATAGTCGTAATCACAATTCAATAGCTACCACAAGTCGATATTTATTGTGAAGGGTTTTATTGACTCTTATTCTTTTCAAGATATTTTAATATTGCTTATGATTTTTAAAATTTATGTAGTAATAGAAAAAAGTTTTGTTGCTTTTTCTCCAGCTAAGAGTGTAGCCACAGTTGCTTTAATTCTTTCAATGTCATTTAAAACCAGTCTTTCTACATATGAGATTGAAAGCCCTTAACAAAATAGTAAAAGTATATTTAGTTATTTTAAGGATAAGACTGTCTATTTTGTGTAAGATGTAGTACAGACTGTGTCTCTTGTACAGGATTTGTCAAGTGGGCACAAGCCAAAAATCCACCAGATATAATAAATAAACTGTCTTGGAACGTTATTCTGCTAAATAATTCACAGTAACCTGAGGATGATTATTCATGAACTGGTTCAGCTTAAGTGGATGTCTTAAAAATCATTTACATTTGAATATTTGAGCAATATTTTATGTAACAATGAAACTCCTTTCTGCCCCTTGAAAGGATGATCCTTTCAAACCAGAGCCGCTTGAGTCTGTCACCTGGTGAAGCAGAGGGAAAACACTGAATCACGCAATGGGGCAATCCATTACATCACTCATGCAAATTCGTGTTTTCTACTTCAAGACAGTTTAAGTCTTGCCATTAAATTTAGTAGATTTTGGCTTATCACTGGGAAAAAAAGATCTATTTTCAGATAAAGACTTTATATTGTTTTAAGAATTATTTGAAAATACAGGTTTCTGTAGTGTTTACAAATGCCAGTAAGAGATCACATTTTCTAGAAATATTGAGTTGTGCATGAAGGCACACCTGAAATCACTCTTGGCAGTGATACCTACAATTCAAGTACTGCCTGCACAGTCTCATCTAACCCTTGCATCAAGTAGCTGAGACTTATGTCTTAGGTAGATATTGAAATAGCTGCTTAGAATTTGCATCCATTCCATACCCTTTTTCATGTTTTCTGACTTGTCAGAGTTTTTTAAACTTGCAAATTATTAACAAAACATAATTTACATATTCATTTAAAAAGCAAAATTATGAATTCAATGTTGCTTAGAGTACAACAAAAATTGCAAGCAGAAGTGCAATTTTGATATGCCGAGATCTGTCAGTGTACAAACTGATTGTCATGGAAGTGAACATAATGCATCACACATAAGATAATGAACCAAATCATTATCTTAAAGTTAGAGCTGATGATGGAAGCATAAGACAAAATGTTAATTAACTGGAAAAAATGTATAACAGGAGTTTCTTCTGAAACTCAACATCACAGTGACAGAATTTGGTCCACATGTTTATTATCCATGCATCAGGACTCTACAGAGATCAGAAAGGATAACAGTTTGATTTTTGTCAGTTTACTTCCACTGGACTCCTTAATTGCAGCAGCTGTTACTTGTCTCAGCTGTTGCAAAGGTTATAGAACAATTTCCATGATATAGCACAGTTCTCACAACTTTCTGAAACATTTCCATTGGAGATGAAGGGCTCCATGCTTGGTCACTGCAGCAAGAGTTAAGTCCTTGTAGAGGGTTTAAAGTCCTGGGATAATTAGAAGAACCACATTTTTTTTTTTAATTGTCCTTTTTTAGCTGTAGACCAGTGAAGTTACACTATTGGGAACTGTTGAAAAGCTGGTCCTGTCTTCTGCGGAGTAAATAGTGTTATTATAATTCTATACAGATAACAAGTATGATAAAGTTCGAAAGTATGATTTTGAGAATAATTTACTGCTCCTCTTTCTATTTTATAATCTTTTTTAAATGCATTCCTATCTTATAGGGGGAAACAAGTAAAACATGAGAGACTATGTAGTTCTTATGAATACAGCCATGTCTGCTGTAAGCTAGCACTTTGTGCTAACAGTCGATAGATAACTGAATTTTATTTTATTCCCAAGTCTTGACTTAACAAAACTCTCAGTTATGCCTAAAAGATAGCTATTTTTTGCTCTGTGGATAAAAAATATAGTCATTGGACCCATGTTTATTAATTTTTATTTTTTACCTCAGAGGACTTTAAGATCATATTTCCAGGTGTGCAAGGTTAGTATAATAATTCAATGCTTGAATCAGATGATCAGTCATTGGTTGTGTTAAACATAATTTCCAATGGTTCCAAGTGTTAAATAAGAACTGTAAAGTAATTGAGAAAAGGAGCTCTTCCTTCTTTTCCAAACCAAGTACCAAAAAAGTCCACCTGAGTTGCTTATAATCACATAGACTCATAGCCTGTACTTTTTGTTCAGCTACATACTGACTTCTATCTGTCCCTGGCTACTTCGAATCTAGCCAGGGTAGCCTGGGTAAAAGAAGAATTCATTTAGAATCTATCTCTGATTTCACAGAAGTATAAATGCAACTGACTTGATCCTTGGTTTATTTAATTTTATTCCTGCTCTTTCTCTTTTTTCTTTTTTTTTTTTTAAATATTGATCTACCATTACAACTTGTGACAATCATACAAAACCCACAGAGTAATAATAATGGAAGTTTGATAATACATTATATTTTACAACAATTACAGTTTTATTAACTAGCATAAGACCAAAACTTAAAGTACCTGTGGGAAAACTTCCTGGATATAAGGTACAACAGCCTTATTATAGTTAGTTCAGGACATCAAAATGTAAGCTTCCCACTTTTTAATTTTCTGTGATGAGTGCAATCTTGAGTTGTTCACTCTTTACTACTTTTTTCACCTTTCCTAAGTTTCTTCCCATTTCAGCAAATACTTTATGGTGAAGAAAATGCCCATACTCTAAAAGTTTTTTTCTTAAAAATCTCAAAAACCTTACCAAAATCAGTCATCCAGCCATCTGTTCTCTTAGATCAACATGAAATCTGAAGAAATGTGAAAATAAATCCATTTGAGTTTGTATCAGAAGCACAGTTGACCTTTAAGTTTTTTGAAGCAAAGAAGCTGGTGACCTTAGGAAACTTAGAAAGGATGTTACTAGTCCTGTATGATCCATGCTACTCTCCCACAGGTGTTTTAAAAAAGTTTTAAAAGTGTTTTAAAAACCCAACAGTATTCATGTCATAAAATGCAAGGAACAGAGTCACTATTTTTTTTAATATATGAGTTTATTGCTAACTAGACAAGAGAGAGAAGACAGATGAATATTTTCGTTTATGACTTTCATATATTAGATCAACTCCTCAGTTGACAGAAACAAGCACCTTTTTGTTTATCTCAGGGGAACTAAATGCTTATGTTATTTTGTGTATAGAGATATGCTGCTCTACAACAGTACAGTAGTATCTCTCCTTGACATATTTTGTTTTGATGGTTGAACTCTTAGACACATCAGTATATCAGAAACATTTTTTTATCAAAAGTTATAAAAACCTTGATGTTGAAGGAACAGTTTTTCTATTTTCAGATGTTATATGCTACTCTAATGCATGTCATATTTTGTCACTCAGAAATTAGTATATCTTAATGCACTTTATTCAATAAAAGGCAATAAGATGTTTGAAATTCAAGGAGTATCATTTAAGAAATAACTGCCTTATTTCTTAGGGTATGTGATTTTTTTCAATTAAATGCATCACAGGTGACTTGGGTAGTCACTGTGTTCCCAAAACCATGACTTTTCTTTCTGAGGTCCTTCAGATTTTACAAGAACTCAGCAAAATAAATTGGCAAATTCATGTGCTACTCAAACCAGAAAATAAAGTGTCAGAAAGTCTGGTTTAACAATCCCCCAAAATTCTTGGAACAGAAAGGTATCCACTTAATCAATTTTCTCTAAAGCTGTATGAAGTTGGATATGCTGATTTCACAGAGATAAATATGATTCTTTTGTTTTGTATTGAATTCAGGAAAAACAATGTGAAATGAGAGTTCCAGTGACTTACAATTACTAGAGGAAAGTTTTCATTTATTTTCTTGTCTGTCAAACCACAGTAATTAGCATTGTTTACATGCAGCTAGCAAAAAAAGGTTAAAGTAATTTGTGATCACAGTTACAAACACAGAAAACTATTCATCCTTTTGCAGCCCATGTGTAGAAGAAGGAAAATATCAAAAGCATAGTCTGTGTGTAAACCTGGGTTAAACGAGCTTGCAAGAACAGAATATGTCTATAAATGAAGTTAATTGGGCAGTATTCATTCTTGCTTATTATAGTGTTTCATGGCATTTCAGAGCCCTGCACATCAAATAGTGAAGACTTTTGATTTTATATGATGCTTCAGAATGTCAAGCTGCAAACAAAAATTACAAAAGGCATAATATGGTCCCAAAGTGCATGCATAGCTACATTCATTGTTTTGGATTTGCTGATTCATATAAACTGATTTCTGTGGTAGTCTCATGACGATAGCTTCTGATGATGAAAGGACTCCCTAAATAATTTCAGTCTTTGCACTCATTCTGGAGCTATTTTTTTGTCCAGTGAGAATTGCAAATAGCACATGCAATCTTATTTAGTACATACTACTTAATATGGCTCAAACCACAGCTGTTCTTTCTGCATCTCTACCACAGAATGGCTTTCATTTTCTCCCAAGCCTGTGGTACCTGTGGAGTGCAGTACCTCAAGAAAGCCTTTGTTTTAACTTGTGTAATTTAGAAACAGAGTGAGATTCATCTCACCTACCAAATTTTACAAGTCCATTTTTCAGCTAATCAGTCAGTATGCTCTGTCATTTATCTGCATTTATCAGCACAGAAGGACCTGGGGGTGCTGATTGACAGCTGGCTGAACATGAGTCAGCAGTGTGCCCAGGTGGCTAAGAAGGCCAGTGGCATCCTGGCTTGCACCAGGAATAGTGTGACCAGTAGGAGCAGGGAGGTGATCTTGCCACTGTACTCGGCACTGGTGAGGCCACACCTCGAGTACTGTGTGCAGTTTTGGGCACCGCAGTTTAGGAAGGACATTGAGCTACTAGAGAGGGTGCAGAGAAGGGCACCTAAGCTAGTCAGGGGTCTGGAAAACAGGCCTTATGAGGAGANTGATGTTGCAGCACAAATATAAGATAAAGCAAATAAATTGTGCCTGTAAGTCCCACTTCTTTCTGTTGACTGTAAAGGGAGCCTTAAATGACTATCTGAGTGATCTGCAATCCAAATGTGTGACATTAGTTGATATAATGAGACATTTATATTGTGATTCAGCCCATGGTAGGCACAGCTAAGGAGTTAAAACCCCAAGATCCTACCACTACAGGGCAAAGTATAGTGTTATAGAAAAGCTATGATTAGTTTTAAAGTGATGTTGTGTGGAATGATTGCACAGGGATTATTCTGTCAGTCCAAAATCACTAGGCTTTTACTTCCTCTTCTCCCCTTGACTTCTCATTTCAGTAGAAGATTAGAAAGCATAATAGACAGTAAATACATCTGTTTTTAATCACAAGGAGCAATACTTACTTACATTTTCATTGTTCCCTTTTTTTTCCAGTACAAAAAGTAAAGAGCTATGAATCAAATATCCTTTCTCAGCCTTTGTTTCACTAAACTAGACAAGCCTGATCTTTTAGGCTTCTTTCTTTGTCTTCTTAAGCTCCTGCGATCTCCTTTGTAACTATTTGAAATTTTGTTCATCTTTCTTCAACAGGTTCATCAGAATTATGTACAGTACCTCAAATCCTCAGCAGGATGGAGAACTAATAGTTTCTTAGCTGAAAAAGATTATATTTGGTTTGGCTATACTGCACCAGCAAGTCATAGGATCCAGAATGGGGTTTTTTTCCTTTGTCATTTTAAGGCTGCTAAATTTTCAGTTCATAATATCAGTTTTCTTGCATGGGTCTCTAAAAGCATGGGCAAAGATTTCTTACTTCAGTTCTTCTTTCTATTTCAGTAGTCCAGCCTTCGATATTGATACCAGTATTGAGTTTCTACAGCCAGATCCTCTTACTGGCAAAAAGAGTCTAAAAGGGTTTCTGTTAGAATAAGGCACTTCAAGTTTTAGGACCCAGCCTGCTAAAAGCTAATGTTTAATCACCAAAAAATCAATGAAGAAAAGCAGATGTCACTGAAGGACTCCTGAGAGAATTTTTCAGTGTTTAACTTTAAGTGTAGACACAAGTGAAGTTATCCTAGGAGAAAAAGAATAGGATTCATTAATTGTTAAGACAGTTTTCTTACTGTCAGAAAGTTGGAATACTCATGCCTTAGATTTTTTCTAAAACAAAAATATATGCCTGCAATAATTTTATAGCTTTTGAGATAGATTTGGTCTTGATCTCCTGAAATCAATGGTATTTATCCTCCTGTAATTTTATTTCTTCACAGACTATAAGAAAAAATCTTTTTTTCATATAAACATAGTTAGATACCTGTTAAATAGCAAATTGTTGGGTTTTTTTTCATTTTGCCTGTACTTTTTTCCTTTATGGGAGAAAAACCTCAAAAATTTCTAGTAATTTCATTATTTTGCACAAAACCTAAATTCACTACATGAAACCATAATATAACATTAAATGACAGGTTTAGGGCTGACTTCTTACACACTTCACTGAATGTCTGCTCTGAAGTAATTGAGTCTGGAAAAAAGCTAAATAGGTCTTAAATAGGTCAGGGAGCTGGAAGCTTTCATACATTTAAATGAAGTGGGTTTTAATTTCTCCAAGGGACACGAGATGGCAGCATTAATCAAGATATTCCAGAGTGCATTATATTACCTTTTATTACCGAGGGAAAAAGACCCCCAGAAAACTGTGTGTGAAACATTTATTTATAGGTATTATTTTCCTATTTTGAAGGAGAATTCAGATTAAATATTTATTGCAGCTGTATGGAGGTTCCAGGGCATGTGACTTCATAAAATAATCTCTGTGTAAGTAGTACAGGCAAGGGCAAAACAGTACCTCTACAACATAGATGAACAAAAACCCATGAGAATAAGGAGAGGGAAGAGGAAAAAATCTTGATATAGGAGTGATATAGAAGGAAGGAATAAAGGGTATACACATTTTAAAATGAGGAGTAAAGTTTAGAGAGGTCACAGTGAATGCCAGGAAAAACAATGGAGATTAGTAGAAAAGCAAGGAGGATTATAAGGTTTTGAGTAAAGAATCTGGGTATCAAAACAACAGATATCATTTCTTATGTATCTAAATTATTGACATATTGATCACTTAACTGACTCACCTTCAGAGACTTACTACTATTAAAAAAATAAATCAGTTTTTTGAATTCAAGTTTCAACTGTTTCTACAACTGATGATGAAATCACAAGCTATGCAGCTGTTGCTCAGTGCCTGGGTTTTCAAAATGCGTCATTACAATTTATTTGCAATGCTGATGCCTGATGGCAAAACGACTCATCCAGCTGAGTCACTCTCAAGTCTTAGCAACAGTTGTTTAAGGAGAATAATTTACCTTGAGATCCACCTTACCATATATCCATCACAGAATCACTGGTCAAATTTTAATTCCCAACAAGATGTTAGAGCAACCTGCTGAGCTTTCAACCTCTGAGCAGTTGATGCCTCATCAACTAGTCAAACCTCTGAATTTCTAACTGCAAGCCAGGGTAATCTCTTTGTGACCACAGCCTACTTGTTCAATAGAGGGCAAACAAGAAATGCCCTATCTTGGCCTAACAATGCTCTTCATACTGTTTTTTCAACAAAAAAAGGAATCATGGTGATGCATCAATATTTCATTAGAATGATGAATTTACCATGAAGTTAGTGCATGACATAGTTACAAAACCATAGACGAAGAGGTTTTGCTTTTTTCTGGCCAAAATGGTAGTTAGTTTTGGATGGATTCCAATCACCCATGTCCTGGGCCACAGCATTGCCAGGGCCAGCTGCAACTCTTGGCCTCCTAGAAAGGGTTTTAGCAGCCTGCACACAAGGCCAGCTCTGATATGACATGGATCTGTGGCCTTTAATCAAACTGCTGGAGAAGAGTGGGAGGAGAAACCACTGGGAGAAGCTGAGGAGAAGTGGGGGTGATCCCCCTTCCTGTCCTCAAGAGCTGCACTTGGTCTTGGCATGAGCTGTCATGCTTATGCCTGTCCTTGTTCCTGCTGATCCTGAGCCTGACCCTATATTAGTTGATGCTCCCACCTGTCCTTGGCCTGTCTGTGTTCCCAGAGAGGTATCTGATGCCTGACATCTGAGGCTGGGGCTGCCCTGGCTTCCCCTCAGCCTGCCCTGGGGCAATGGGATGCCCCTGGCTGGCAAGACCCTGCCCTGCTGTCCTGTGGGGAGCCCCCAGCCTGAGGAAAACCTAGATTAGTAGCACTACTGTAGAAAATAATTTTGAAATCATACTTGAACACAAATGGAAAATGAGTCATCTGTACCCTGTGCTGCAGAACAGTCAGTTCTCACTTTGAGATGCATTAACAGCAACACTGTACTGTGAACCATGGGGAGAAATTATCGCACTTTAACCAGAATACCAGAGGCCTCAGACAGAGTACTCTCTCCACTTTGAGCACCCTATCTTAAAGAAGACATAGACAGTTTACCCAGAATTCAGAGGACAGAAATAAAAAAATTCTAAAAGATACAGAAATCATGAACTGGAGAGGGAAAGCCTGGGCTGCACAATTCGATCTTTCAGACGTTTAAGACTATAATTGTGCTAGGAAACGATCAGTTCTCTGTATCTAACAAGTAAGTATAGAGAAGAAGAGTATGATGTTAGTTTAATTTGAAGGGAAAAAATACTTTTACATTTACTGTGAGAAACATTATTCAAAGTTTGAGAATGGTGCAACACTAAGACTGTGGAATTTATTTCTCTGAATTTTAGTACTGAAGTTTAGAGAAGAGTCTACCTCTATACTTTTTGGACTCTTGAAATATCTTCCAGATGTTTGTTTCTATGGTATGGCAGATACGAACCACATCTGGGTTTGGTTTTTGGTTTTTTGTTTTGTATGTATACGTGATTTTTTTATATTCCTCTAACACTAGTGGCAAATCTGCATTGTAAGGAGAGCAGAGTGCTGGATGTCCTTGAATAGAAATGCTGTGAGGGAGTTTTGTCACACTATGAGTATGCAATGCATTCACAGCTCAAGGCCTCGAGAGCGAGGTCATATGTAATTACAATTCATTAAGTGCTGTGAAAGTTCCTCCAGATACTGCAACATAGGTAGCAGCAGCAGCAAGTACACAACACTATTAGACAGTCATTGAATTACCTGAACTGCACAGGTTATTGCTTGGAATTTTATTAATTAGAAGCTCAGAGATAGTTTATAGGGTCTAGAAATGTATCTGTTTGTCAAAGAGGCTAGAGGCAGATGGCTTGTTTTGTGGCTGAATCTTGTGTGTATAGCTTAATAAAACATGCCCTGTAGTTTTATTATAGTAATCATCCTTGGTTTTCTTTGTGACTACAGTTCTGTTTTTTTTCCCTGCAGAAAAATTGTTGTATGGCTTAAAATAATGTTATCATGACTAAAGATTTTTACAGAATTCTGTGCAGGACACCCTCCCTTCAAATACTTACATACCTTGTTCTATTTATTCTAAGTTATCTTAGATAGTGCAAGAGAGACATATTCCTCCTGTGGAATTCTTGCTATTTATAAAGGTTATTTCTTATTATTAAATTTCATGAAGATCACTGTACTGAAAATATTGTTGTATACCCCAAATCAACTTGGAATAAAATCGTGAGGTAAAAACATCCTTATATGAATTCTAGGGTTAGAGGAAGATACAGTAAGAAGGTAGAGATTCAGAGAGGTAAGGGAGAAGAAAGAGTTCTTCAGTTAGTCTTGTTCAATCTTAACATATAGCTAAGAAGGGTATAACATACTATAATTCAGAGGTTTCTCCATGTTTTCCAGCTTTGTCAATACAACCTCAATTTTTCATTTTGACCTTTTATTTCTCTATGTCTAGATCAAAAAAATATTTTTATCTTTTCAATATTGAAATTATTGCAGTTTATTTTTAAAACAAATAAATAGCTGTGTGATTACTTGATGTTGAATTCAAGATTAAAACGTTACATATTAAAATAAGAACAGTGCCTGAAATAATAGATTATATTGAAAATTTAATTTCTCTGAATTGTGAAAATTCAGGATTCTACCAATAAATGTGCTGTTAATTATCTTAATAATGTTCGGATAGCTGCTCTGCCAAAACCTGGGAGTGCTGCTAAAGTCAGCTTCGTGAATCCTTGTGCCAGCTAATCTCAAAAATTCCCATTAGATGGCACTGTTCTCATGACGGTACCTTCGCGGCGCTGCTGGAAACTATTTCATTGTGTATGTCCACACACTCGTTTATTTTTTATTTTAAACATTACCGTTTTATCACTTTTCTACTTTTTTTTTTCCAGAAAAAGAAACTACACATAACCCTCGCCCCTCCTAAGATCTTCTTCCTGTACTGCCATGCATTGCAGGACTGCTTCAAAGACGCAGCTTAGTCTTTATTACTCTAACACCTGCAATAAATCTTCATTTAAGTAATGAAGGCAAGAACAAGGCCAGGCAGAGCATCAAGTAGTGCAGATTTATGCACACCTTAGCAGTGAAACAAGACATGAGGCAAAAGGACATTGCCTTTTCATCTGAATTTTTATAAAGTAAACACAGCAATCACTTAAAAAAATTAAAAGGTGGAATTTTAATTTTAGGTGAAAATGTGATTGAGTTTCAATATTTTTAGGTTTTTAAAATTTGCTATCAAATTACTAGTAACCTATCTCTGAAGTTCTTTGACTGTAATTTATTTTCTTCTAAGAGGTTCATATTATTAAGTGGTCAGGGTTGGGGTTTTTTTGGGTTTGGTTTTTTTGAAGTTAAAAATAAAAGGATCTCTATTAGACTGATACATTGCTGCTTTCTCTTTTATACAAACTGTAAAGTCTAAAGATGTAAAGCTGATGTCAGGATTCCCACTGTCTTCACTACCAGGTTATTACAGTGGAACTTCTCAAAATGTCAGTGGTCATATTAAGCTACTTCATTGGGTTTTGTCTATGGCTCAGCCTGTGAATTTCACTGATGGAGAACAAACTAATATTTTCCAAGAAAGTGTTTCCTGGGTATATTTGAGTATTCTTTGTAGTGACCAGAATGGAGCTACTGCCATGTAAAAAGTTAACATTTTTGAAACATGGAGAAAGCAAATCCACTAGAGCCAGGAAATAAGTTAGTAGATTTCAACACACAAACTATTAGAACAGCTGTATTTTATATATTCCAAGGACTCCAGTAAAGATTTCTCTGTTGAACATGATAATAGGTCTGAAGTATATAGCAGAAATGAATATCTGGATTATACAATCAAGTCAATCTTGTCTTAGGAAGTATGGTCGTTCGTTTTTTGAGTCTGGCTAAATGTAGATGTTCCCAGTGTATATGTGTGAGTTAATAATCTTAGAATTCTTAAAGAATGATCAGAGAGAAAATAAATAGACTTATGATTAAGGGACTGGAGTCCCTCAAATACAAAGAAAGGCTGAGAAAGCCGGGGTGGTTTATCCTGGAGAAAAGAAGGCTCAGGGGGGAACTCATCGATGTTTGTAAATATCTAAAGAGAGAGTTCAGGAAGAAGCCCGGGTCTTTCCAGAGTTACACAGTGATGGGACCAAAAACAATGGGCAGACACCGAAACACAGGAGGTTCCTTCTGAACATCAGAAACACTTTTTTTTACTGTGTGACAGACCACTGGCATAGGCTGCCCAGAGAGGTTGTGCAGTCTGTCTGCTTGGAGACATTAAAAAAACATCTGGATGTGGTCCTGGAGAACTGACTCAAGGTGGCCCTGCTTGAGCAGGGGGTTTGGACCAGATGACCTCCAGAGGTCCCTTCCAATCACAGCCATTTTTTAATTCGATGACTCTTTAGCACTTCGGGTTCTGTTTAGCTGACCCATTTTATATGGCTACTTTAGGATTAGTTGAATCTGCAAAGTAATTTTCCTTTTATAAATCACACCTTTTATGGCTAAATTTTGAAATTCAATATTAACATTTTCATTCAAATTTGATTACTCTAGAAACCCAACCTTTTCATTGTTTCTACCATGTGTCTGTATTTAGTCTCTTGGTATGAAAAAGATGAAATGCATTGTGACAGAAAAAAGTAAAAAATCCTTCCTTGCTGCTGCTGACTTCCTTATTCTATAATTGTTTTCTTTCTTTCCCTTTGTCAAGCTAAGAGCTCTGCTGCATATGTTATGTATCGCACTTGCCTAAAAAAGTGCCTACTCTTTGAAGAATACAAACTTTCAAATTAAAAAAAAAATAAACCTGCTTTATTTGCATTATAAAGTAAAGATTTTTTTTGAGTGTTTCCTCAAAAAGACAGCATGCATTTTCTCATTTGCTCTCAACTGTGATTTTATTATGCCTGCATTGTTTTTGAAGGGGCATTTTTTGAGCAATACTGACCAACAGAGTGAGATGAAATAGTATTTTTATGTCATGTGCAATTTGTTTAGTGATTTTCTTCCCTTTCTGCTCTAGCCTGATAATTGTAGTTTATATGTCACTGGAATAAATACTGCAGTTTCAAAACTGCTGAGATCTAAAATTTTCTGATATTAACGAACATCTTAGTATATATTTTTCTTCTTTATTCCCTTAGTTAACAAAGGTGTGTAAGTATATAAAGTAACAACAACAACAAAATACTTTCTTTGAGGATTGCTCCTCACAATATTCATTTTCATATTAAAAAACCCTAGGATATCTATGACTTCTTGACATCTTTCCCGAAGAAGCATATGTATTACATATAACAAAGACCAAGGTTTATGATAGGTATAGATAAAATAAAATACATTTTGTGGTCCTAGGCAATATCTAAGACCTTAGATGTACATGCAGAATTTTGCAGTTTTTATATAACTGGTTGTCTATTATAAAATGAATAAACTAAAAATTTCTGGCCTTACAGTTCTTTTGGTCTCAAAGGACTGTCAATGTTCTTGACCATGACTGAATTTCTTAATAGATCTATATGCTGTCTCTGTAGATATAGTTGTAGCTTCTGAACTGTTGTTCTGCCTTACTTTTCCACTCCATTGGTTCCTGATTTTTCATGAGTACTTAATTTCTCACATAGAAGGAAACAGCCACAGTGTAGAAGCCTGTGGACCATGAAGAGTAATTGGATACGATCCTTTGAAAGATTTACAAGCCTGCCAAGGATTTTGCCAGCTTTAAAGCTGACTGATTCAGTGTGAAAAGACCTGAACAATTCTGACCTAAAGCTTTAAAGGGAGACCTTTTCTGTAAAAGAGTATTTTAAAGCCTGTAATAAAAGTGTACTGAAAAACACCACAAGGAAGAAATCAACCATAAATTCTAGAGCTTAATATTACCTTACAGGACATTTTTTAGTGACATATCCTTTTAACTTGCAAGATACTTTTGTTGCCTCAAACTGTTTTAATTGTTTGGTTTTAAGGGTTACAGTGGTAGTTCATCAATAAAAGTGTAATAAGAAAATATTTAAGTGCAGCTGAGAATGTTGATTTGCTTTCTCTCTCCCTATACATAAACATACACGAAATAAGACCAGGTCTTTGTACCATGCTATAAGTAAGAAACAATGGGAAGAATCACAAAGAAAATGGAGCAACTTATGTGCAAACTGTAGTTTCTCAAAATTCCTGTTTAATATCTCTGCCACCTTGAATATATCCAGTGGAAAAATTCCTTATTCTCCTTAATTTATATTGTGGTGCATTTCACTATGGACCAGTGCAGTGTATAAAAAAATGTGGAATACAGAAACAGGACATTTTCTCCACTCTTCTCACCTGCAAGGCCCAGGTGAGTCAGCTCACCTCTCGGATAAATGCTTTCTTCTCCTTTGTGTCTTCAGTTCCCCAGTGATAGAGCACTAATGAAAAATGGAAAAGATTAATTCAAAATCCTTAGGTGATACCTAAGCATTAGGCCCTGCAAATAAACTATTTTGCTGTCTTTGATTACAAAAACTTAAACACATAACTTTAAAACCTTTGCAACTAAGCTGTATTTCATGCAATGAGAAACACAATACATATTAGCTCTGGAATTTCTCTCAGAGAAGCCTGTGTAAATTGTTATAAGCATATGTCTCTATAGTAAAGTCTTCTGCATTTCCAACAGTTCTTCATGTAATATTCGAATAGTCTAAAAATCAAATTATACATAGTTATAAGCATCTCCTTGGATTAATTTATTCCACTCCCTACAAAATACATCGTATCTGGGGGACATGTTTGAAACCTTGTGTCTCCTGTGTTCCAGCTGAAGCTTGTCAACTTGAAGACAGACTACAAGATTGTAAAATCAGTTTTGTATTTCTTTTCCATTTTTCTTATTCAATGACCATTTTTCATCTACTAAGCAATTTCAGAAAGGTATTTCTGCCTTAAAATAATCTATATTCCTCAGATAAAGCTCGGAATTAAACCTCTGAATGCTATCACAGGATGACATGGACCTGGCTGCCTTTAGAAGGAAGCTAAGTGGAACAAGTAAGGTCTCACTAGATATGGCCAGTCACTGTTGAGTCAAAAACTGACCCCAGACCTTACAAGATAAATGGTGCTGATTGCCTTCATCCAGTGAGGGCTAGCACCCTATGATGCAGATTTTTTCTTAAGGGAGTTAGTTGGGATGGAACAAAACATGGCTAGTGAGCAAAGGAAGGAGTAGTAGCCTCATACCTAGTAGCATAGATGTCTCTTAAATGCCTCTCTCTTTGTCTACCCCAGCTGCTTGTGGAAGACCAGGAAGGACAGAATATAGTTTGCAAATCCCTGTAGGACATATCTGTGAAATAATCTTGATAGCCATGATCAGGATGCTGCCCAGGGATTTGTGGGCATGTCTTGAAGCAGAGGCTTAGCTACCAGCCTACCTGCTTTTCAGAACCTGTTTGTATAAATAATGCCAGATCCCTGGGGATGCCCTGCAGCCGATACAGACTCCTGAGGACCTACTTTTTAGACCTAGGCAACTACTGACAGATAAATGACACTTCTGTGGTTTTATAAGCCCCAGCTAACATTTCAAGTTATTGAGGTCTGGGGCCAGTAAACTTTTCAAAGAATCTAAACTGAGATTTAGGCCAATTCTAATAAATCCAGTGAGATGGCAAAATATTTTGAGTATATGCTACCTTGGGTTCTATTTAAAATGTCACCTTGGTGTGAATTGCAATCAGCAGTGAAGAAATAATTTTTATGGCTCTAGTGTAAAACAAATATTATATTTGTTTTCCATAAAAATGAAAAAATCTAACCAGAAAAAAGTGTTCTTCTGTTTTACACACAAAGCATTGCTAATCTGAGGCTGAAGTGGGTGCAGGGTATCCATTTGAGTCTAATTACCAAATAAAGTTAGGCACAGCCAGTCCAACAAAACCTCAGCTGTAGTTTTTAATTGCCTTAAACGAGCTCCTAAATGACTATGTGGAGTTAAACCACAGCACAGAGAACATAAGTACATAGCAACCCTGAACACTCAGGGCTCTAGAGTGCTCAATTAAACTTTTCTTGATTATTTAATAGGACAAAAGTGTGCAAATTAAAGGCTTTAATGCTACAGCAGGCTATGACCTCTTTCTCAAGTTTCATTATTGCAATGGAATTTAATTAAGATAGTCCCCCTATAAAGCAGAGGTAAGTTTTGTTCCAAATACCTCATACAGACATCTCTCCTGCTGTTAAGTGAATGGCTCCTGATGAATCAAAATAAATATTTTTCTGGCATAGACTGACTTTTATGGTGTACACTGCCAGAAACTAACAGTATGAAATCACTAAAATATTTAACTCATTATGCTGAAAAGTTGCTAAAATGCCTTGTTCTCATTGCGGTCAGACTATAAAGTGTCTTAAAAATAGTTTGGGGAGGATTCACACTAATTCCTGATTCTATGATAGACAGTTTGAATAGGAAAATATTTATTTTCTCAGGTATGGATACTCAAAGGTGTAAAATTGTATCCCCATTTAGGTCAGTGGTACAAACCCAACAAAATAAATATTCAGTAGAAAGAATAACTTCATATCAGTATATTTGTTGGATCATATGTTGTCATGTTATCTGTTTTTATTAATAACTGGAAAGTACACTGGAGTTACTACATGAAAGGCATTTTAAGTTCAATGTATTATTAATTAAATGAAAAGAATACCAAACACATTGGATGTGGTCATGTAAATATATTGGTTTTGTAATTTAACTTTGTTTAGAATGAAACTTTAAATTCCATTTAAGGCAATTAAAATATAAAACAGTTCCACACTGAGACGAGTTATTTCCTTTGTCCCAATACTTTGTAGTAGTATATAAGCTTAAATCATCCTGAGCCACCTAAATGCCATGCATTGCAATCTCAGATTTTTAGGCACATACGTACAGTTTTAGGTCTAACTAATGACACTGAATACAGAAATCTCAGTTTAGCTTAAACACGCTTCAGCAGGCTAAGATAAAATATGGATATTTTATTTCTGAATATTTATGTTTGATATATCTTTTAAAAGATCAGTATTTTTTTCCTCAAGTTTAGTTAATGTAATGTTGATTGTTGTTGAGCCCAACTTCAGGGCAGGTAAGAATGCACTGAAGAAAGGATCTGTAGCAAAAAGGACCAAAGAAAACCTCTTTTTAGGGCTTTTTGAAGCCAGGATAAACCCTGAGCTTGTGCTGGAGCCTGTCAGCTGGTGGGCGGGCTGCTGAGATAGCCTGGGCGGAGCCAGCACCACCCTGGTGGGTGTTTCAGTTGGTATAGCTCGATGGGCATGGTGCTGAACCTCTGCCAATGTACAAGGTAAGTTCAATCCTTTAAGTGGTCAGAGGTCGGGAGTGTTCGTCCCAACTGACCCTTGAGTTGCAAGGTGTTAGTTGCTTGTAGAGATCCAGCTGTGGTTGCTACTTGGCCAAAGGCTGTTAGAAAAACTGTGGGCACCCAGACAGAGGCCTCTGGCTAAAGAAAGAGACAGAGTGTGGCACTTGAAATGGAGGGGAATGGAGGCAACACCTCTATCAGATGTGAACAGGTAAATGATCTGCTCAGCCAGGTGGCTGAGCTGAAGGATGAAGTGGAAGAGGTTGTGGAGTATCAGGGAGTGTGAGAGATTGACTCGTGGACCCAATCCCTGAAACAAAGGAAACAGGTTGAGGCCCCACATAAATTGGAGGATCCCCTGTCCTCTTGTCACCAGGCAGTAGGAGGGCACCTCAGAGAAGGAGGGGAATGGGAATGGGTCCTAGCTGGGAGAAACAGGTGTATCCTCTCCTGACCTCCCCTACCTTCCCAGCTACCCTTGCAGAACAGGTATGGGGTCCTGCAGGAGGAACTAGTTGTTGGAGAGGAGGTTGGTTCACCTAGGCCAGAAATGCCAGAAAGACCAAGTGACCATAGACCTGGCATCACAACTGGCCCCAAAAGGGAAAGGAGACATGTCATTGTTGTGGGTGATTCTCTACTAAAGGGGGCAGAAAGGCCAATATGACATCCTGACCCACTTCACAGGGAAGTCTGCTGCCTCCCTGGGGCATGGGTTAGGGATGTGTTGGACAAACTTCCTACCCTAGTAAACCCCTCTGCTTATTACCCCAAATTAGTATTTCATGTGGGTAGAAGGAGACCAAATCAATTAAAAGAGATTTTAGAGCCTTGGGACAGCTGCTTAAGGGATCAGCAAAGCAAACTGTGTTCTCTTCTAGCCCTTCAGTGGCAATCATAAATGAGGAAATTAACAGGAAGAGACAACAGATCAATCCATGTTTCCAGGACTAGTGTTATCAGCAAGGCTTTGGGTTTTTTGATCATGGGCTGTTATATGAGACACCTGGCCTGCTGGGGCAGGAGCCAGCAGGGCTCATTGACAGGGTTTAAACTAGATGGGGTTCATTCTAGTTGGCAGCTGGTCACCAGTGGTGTTTCCTAGGGCTTAATATTGGGGCCAGCTCTGTTTAATATCTTTATCAATGATCTGGATTGATGATCAGGGCCCCTCATTTTACAAGAAGGACGTAGAGGCATTGAAGTATGTCCTGAGAAGGACAACAGGCTAGTGAGGGGTCCGGAGCACAAGTCTTACGAGGAGTGGCTGAGGGAACTGGGGTTGTTTACTCTTGCGAAGAGAAGACTCAGGGGAGACCTTATTGCTTTCTACAACTACCTGAANTCCTAGGGCTTAATATTGGGGCCAGCTCTGTTTAATATCTTTATCAATGATCTGGATTGATGATCAGGGCCCCTCATTTTACAAGAAGGACGTAGAGGCATTGAAGTATGTCCTGAGAAGGACAACAGGCTAGTGAGGGGTCCGGAGCACAAGTCTTACGAGGAGTGGCTGAGGGAACTGGGGTTGTTTACTCTTGCGAAGAGAAGACTCAGGGGAGACCTTATTGCTTTCTACAACTACCTGAAAGGAGGTTGTAGTGAGATGGGAGTAGGTCTCTTCTCAAGAGTTGACAGTGAAAGGGCAAGAGGAAATGGCTTCAAGTTGAAGCAGTGGAGGTTTAGATTAGATATAACGAGAAATTTATTTACTGAAAGGGTTGTAAAGTCTTGGAATAGTCTGCCCAGGGAGGTAGTGGAGTCACCGTACCTGGAGGTGTTTAAGAAACATTTAGATGTGGTACTTAGGGCCATGGTTTAGTGGTATGTTAGTGATAGGTATGGTTGTGTTCTTTGTTAATATAGAACTAATAGAAGTAACGTTAAGGAACAGCTGTTCTCTTACCATTTGCAGCTATCCCAGTTACAACAATCATCCTTTTTAATTGCTAAACACCTGTCTTTTATTATATTTGATAGCAATTCTTAAGTTCATTTAATTTCTAGTCTCTTTCCTGATTTACTAAATTGTTTTATTTCTCAAACACCCATTTACATAGTTTATTACCTTCATCCCTTAATTTAATGTTGAGAGTCCTAAAATTTACTATGGGATTAATTGTGCAGGAAAGCAATATTTCTCCCTTGTAGTCTAAACCAGATACTTGATCTGCAGTCTTTCTGGAACAAAAAAACCCAAAACAAACAAACAAACAAAGAAATGTCCTGAGTTGAGTTTCCTCTCAGTGGCAATCATAAATTAGTATGATGATACAGGTTTGTTCCTCAAACTGCTGCCACTGTAGCATGTCTCTGTTGAGCTTGTCTAATATCTGAGTATTACAAATGCAAGTAAGAAATAAAATTGAGCTAATGTGACCATTTCTTTTAATAAAGAGAAACAGTGAAATAGAACCTATAACACCTTATTTCTTACTTGCTCGTAACATCTTATTCCCACTTTCTGTCATATGCAGACCATGAGGGGATTTTTGGGTTTTGTGTCAAAATTCATGACACAAGACACAATTTTGATATGCCAAATTGATTTCTATGACAAGACTACTTCTCTATTGTATATAATTCTACTTTGGTACATGTGGAGGGGAGGTAAAGCTGATAAGTTACTTCTCTATAATGGCCAGAATTTGGATCTTCCTTATTCATAGGTGAGATGAGGATCATAGGAAGTGTCACATTTAATTGTACCTTAGCATAGTCATTGTTCTGCCATTAAATCTGTCCCATCTCAGATACTTGATGCAGGAAATCTTTCAGTCATCAGATACAATGTGACTAAGGGAAAACATTATTGTGTCCTAAAGAATGAAAATTAATATCTATTTTATAACTCCTGTTTGTTTATTTTTTGTTGGCTTTTGTTACTGTAAAAATATTGTCTCTATGGTGTGTGTGCATCCATGTGTTTATGTGTGAAAGAGCTTTACAGAAACAGAAGTAGCAGTGTTTTTTCATTGTATGAGTACAAATGAGTAACTGTGAAGATTAATGCAATGTTTAACTGTGAAGATTCACAAATCAGCAATCTAAAGAAAAATAGTGTATTCAGATCTAAAATTTCACAAGCTAAAAAAATATTAATATCTCTCTTTGGTTGAAAGACTATTGGATCTCCCATTATCACTTTTATGACTGTTGAAATTTAAGGCATGCAATAACAAAGGCTCATTGGCTACAAGTGTGGCACAGTGTTTTAAGTGCTGTGTGCCTTTTATCTACCTTTTTATGTCTTGCAGTTAATGAAGGTACACACCCTGTGTAATACTATGCATTTGCATAATTGCTTGCATGAATAGATCTCAAAGTGTTTTATTGAAGTGTGGCATAACTTTTGTATTACACATTCTAAAGTTAAGCTAAAGAGATGTTAACATTCTTGCTCTAAGACAAGTGGAAAAACTTTGCAGTCCTTGTTGCAGTTATGAGTTTTCCAGTGCCATCTCTAGGCATAGGCATAGAAAGCTCTGGCTAAGTTCATAAATTTCTGGGAATGGCCAGAGCAAGCCTGTGTCAAGCTACCTAGACACATATCTGTACCACCCCACAATGAACACTGTAGAACTGAGTCCATAGTTATAAGGCTTGCAAGCCACAGGTCATATGGGACACTTCCCCTGTGCCTGCAGCACAGAAAGCTGTTCAGTTGCAACCACAGAATCATGATGAAGCCAAGAGTTCACCCACTTAAGTTCAATAACATGAGTAGTTTTGTATCTTAATTACTTTTACCTCTCATCAACATATGCCACTAAGATGATAGCCTTCAAATCTTCTCAAGGAGAAGAAAAATATGGAAAATACTAATTGTTTTCAGTGCTTTTATTGATGTTAGATATCCCTAAATTTCCAAATGGATATACAGAGTTTGTCTCTTTTCTACTACTGTCAATCTGGTTTTGATCTACTCTGTAAGAAATCAGGTAGGGCAGGAAGAAGACCGGTGTGGCTAAATAAAGATCTGCTTCTTGCGCTGAGGTGTAAGAATGAAATGCGCAGGCTGTGGAGGAAGGGACAATTGGCCTGGGAAAAGTACAGGGAAATAGCCAGGAAGTGTAGGATCGGCATCAGGAAGGCCAAGGCGCAGATGGAACTGAACTTGGCAAGGGATGTAAAAAATAATAAAAAAGGGTTCTATAAGTATATTAATCAAAAAAGGAAGGTCAGGGTGAGTGTTCCCCCTCTGATGAACAAAGAAGGGAATTTAGTCATGAGAGATATGGACAAGGCAGAGCTGCTCAATGAGTTCTTTGTCTCAGTCTTTACTGGTGGTCGGGCTACCTGCAATGATCAGGACTTGGTAACCTCGGACAAGTGTTGGGAGAGTGAGGGACCTCTCACTGTATGTGAGGAACAGGTTCGGCACTACCTGTCGAAGCTTGACCAAAATAAGTCTATGGGCCCTGATAACATTCATCCTAGAATCCTGAAGGAATTG
>VWZX01010403.1:32977-46710 GCA_013399015.1 Galbula dea
GAGTCCAGAGGAGGGCCACAAAGATGATTAAAGGACTGGAGGACCTCCCCTACGAGGAAGGGCTGAAACAGTTGGGGTTGTTCAGCCTTAAAAAGAGAAGGCTTCGAGGGGATCTCATAGCTGCCTTCCAGTACCTAAAGGGGGACTATAGGATAGAAAGGGAGAGACTTTTTGTATTCTCAAACTGTGATAAGACAAGGGGAAATGCCTACAAGCTACAAGAGGGGAAATTTAGGTTGGAGATTAGGAGGAATTTCTTTACCAGGAGGGTGGTTAGGCACTGGAACAGGTTGCCCAGAGAGGTTGTGGATGCCCCATCCTTGGTGGTGTTCAAGGCCAGGCTGGATGTGGCCCTGGGCGACCTGTTCTAGTGATTGGCATCCCTGCCCATGGCGGGGGGGTTGGAACTAGATGATCTTTAAGGTCGCTTCCAACCTCAGCCATTCTATGATTCTATAGTTCTACTTTATCTTTATTTCTGCCACTGTTTTTATTCAGTTACAGACTTTGTTAATCAAGGCAAAAACCATAGGCTGTCCTTTGTTAATTGAAAGTTTAGTCTTAGTACTTTTAATAAAAAGCTTCACATCCACGTCTTTAATTATCTTCAGAAGTGGTTGATTCTCTCTAGAGATGAATTTGTTCCTGTTCTGCTGTCTTTCTGTTTAAGATATTAATGGCATTTTCATTATGAATAACTAGGAAATTGCAAAGTGTTTAATGTTACAGTTATGAAAGGCAAGTTGAATTTTTATCATAGCTAACATTGGCAAATCTTAATCCTAGGCAAAGTCCCAATTCTCTCACCCATGGGTGACTCTGAAAATACTTTTATTTCCCTCTCTTTTTGTGACTTTTAATGGTCACATAGCTGCTAATGAACTAAAGGGGAGTTCACTATAGATAAAGATTGACAGAGCCAAATCACTTTAACTATTATCTTCACCACAGTGCTTGTGTAAATCAGAAAGTGGCAAATTTGAATGCTCAGATGTTTTACTTTTTTCTAGATACTGCAGTGTTGTTACTGGCTGGTTCAACACTTAATTTTGTCAAGTGCTTGCTCCTTTCAGCATACTCATGAACTTTTGGAGAATGCTAAATTGGTCTGCTATTGTGAATAAGGTGCTGAATAAGTCACCAACAGACTAAGTACTTTGTCAGTCATCTTGCCTTGTGGGAAAAGGAGGGGAAGAGTGAGAGAAGGAGGTGGGAGGTGAGACAAGGAGGACATGAGAAAAGGGAATAACAAAAAAATCACATTTTCTCACTTCCACTACTGAGTAATACAGTTTGGCTTTGCAAAAGTATACTTTGAAAAAGTGCACGGTTTTAACTGTGATTAATGCTTGCCAATAGGTCTAGTTAACATTTCTGGGACTAAAAAGGGGAGAAGTCTGGAGAAAAATTGAGTCTGTTGATAAGTGTACCCATGACTCAGCAGTGTGCTATAATAAAGGTTGGTTTAAGACAATTGAGAAATTAATTTTATCCTCTGCTGTGTTCTAAGCAAAAATGCTTCCAAAAACTTGCTAGCTGCTGTCTTTTAATATGGTAATTGTAACTGGACAGATTTGGGGGTTTTTTCTACTATTAAACTATGCCTTGGAAAACCTAATGCCAGTCTGTAAATATCAAAATTTCAAACTGGAGGTCAGATGATTTAACTATGTCACCTGAGGAAATACTGAAAGTTAATATTTGATTCAACAGATAGGAAGAACATGGTGTCTGTTTTTACATAACTAGGTAGTAGTTAACTAAAGTCAGTTTCCTCCTGGTCTTAGATTTGAGCCTGCATCTATCACACTGCACATAAATCACCATCCCAAATGGTTGTGCATGTGTGTTTAGAAGGAAGAGGAATATGAATATTGGTGGCACCAAACAGTCTCTTTTGTGAAGAAATTGGATAAATGTTTTTTCTATGAAACATTGAAATGTTCATTGGTGCAGAGCCTTTCATTCAGACCGATAGCAAAGCTAAAGGATAGGTATTAAATCTTAGTTACATGGTATAAGACTGTCACAAACTCATTGTCGACTTCCCATTGACTGAAAAGTTCCAGGCACACTAAATGTAGTAGGGGAGCTTCAGACTAATCCACCAAATACATACAGATCACTGCTGTAAAGTGTTTTAATTTTTGTTTTCCAACTAAATCCTGTAATTTGTTGTGGGCAATGGAAAAAAGGAGTGTGCTACTTTGTCATAGTTTCAAATATCACCCAGCTGAAAATATTTTCTTATATACTTTATAAGCTTAGCATAGCTTAAAACCATTGTCATGATTCTGTTTGAATTAAATTTATAGTGTTTAAAACAGCAAGAAAAACTATGTCTTAGGGTCAGTAACAGACGGGATTTTAAAATCTTGCAACTGTTCTCCTCATCCAAATGATACATACCTAAAAATGGCATATACAAAATGTTGTATGGCTTCTTATCCAGAAATGATACAGAGTATCTCACAACTCCCCACCTGTAATCCACAGCCTGGAAGCAACACAGGCTCTGCTCCACCAGCAGGACTGTGAGTAGTGTACTCAGCTATGCAGTGACTTCCTCCTCTGAAGACAAGCAGTGGGTTTCTCCTTAGGTTGTGAACTAAAATGAAGCCTAATGTTCATTGGACACATCTGGGTTGACCTCAGCATTTCAATTCTACTATGCTTTGATCCTCTTTCATAATGTTCTTTCGATACTGAGAAATACATGATGAGTCTATGCACTGTATTGCAAGAGGAAGTAGTGGTCCCAATAGACAATTATCCCAGTTGTACAATACGAGCAAGAATGGGGAAAGACTGAATTAAAACTCCCTCTTTTTGACTAGATCCTTTCTCTGTATATCATGAGCACCAATAAAGTCACCTAGAAAATCACAGAAAGCTGATCTTTCTTATCTTATTCAGTATTTACCTACTCTAAAACATAATTAAAGTGTTCTGTTTACACAAGGCTAATGTGCCGAAATAGATATATGAAAAGTGGGGCTTTCATATCAGTGTCATCAACACTTTCTGAAAGCTCCAAATAGTCTTTTCTCTGTTCCTTGGAAGGCCTTTAAAATGCATAACTAACTTCAGAAGTTTTAAATTGAATGGATCCTGTAAGGATAACGATAAATTTCACATCTCAGAGTAGCCCTTTCTCTAAAAATCAGCTCTTCTTAATGCAAGGCACATAATTGTGCTAACTCATTGTCTGAATTACTCTTTGGAGACACTGTAAAATGGTTTTATTAGACATGAATAAAATTGACCCCCAGAAATACAATGTTAAAGCCCTGAAAGCACTTGTATAATATGGAAAAATTAGTTTAGTATAGAAAGTTGTCTTTTATCTTTCAGCTAGATGAAATGTAATTCAGTGGAAGAGAATAAAATCATAGTTGAATTATGATTTTGAAAAGTTTCCATTCATTTTACATTTGAATTATAGATTGAGAATAGTAAATGATAGAGACAGATAAGTAAAAGATGTAATAAATAGTTAAATATATTATGAACTTGTTTTGAATAAAAGTTGGATTCTCTCTCTGTTTAGTTGCTTTCAGTCTTATATTGCTGTTATTTTTCAGGAATGCCCTGTTAAGTCCATAGGGACTTTGGTCTCTATTTGGGAAACAGTTGCCACATAGAAGTCTTTCGTTACATTTTTCTACTGTTGAACTAGTGTTCCTACATGAATGTCGATGTCAGGGCATGCTTATTACATGACAGGAAAGTTCTTTCTGTGTTCCTACCTGTTTAAAATGAACATGATCTCCTTTAATATTTATTTTTTAACATATTGCTGTTTTCTTCATCTAAAGTTATGTGGGACAAAAGGCTTGTCTTGTACAGCTGTGCCCCAGGGGGCATACAGCGAAAGTGAGTTGAAAAAGGAGGCTTCATCATTATCTTATTGCTTAGAAATTTTTTCCCAGTTCAGGTGCCAGAGCACTGGCACAGACTGCCTGGAGAGCCTTGGGAGTCTCCTTCTGTGGAGGTATTCATCTGGATGTGTTTCTGTGTGACCTGGTCTAGGGAATCCTGCTGTGGCAGGGGGGTTGGACTAGATGATCTTTCGAGGTCCCTTCCAACTCCTAACATTCTGTGATTCTGTGATGAAACAGTTTGCTTCAGTGTAAATGGGGACAGAAAATGCTACAGTTTTGTTATAAATAATATAGAAAAGTAAATAGGTGCAGCTGCTCAATTAATGATAGGGAGTTGTGCTTCTCAATACCCACTATTTTGTTTTGCAAGTAAAAGCTTGTATATTGGGTTGACCAGTCATATTACCTAAATTATTTGGCTCTTGATTTATATAACTTGCAGAATCAACTTTATGGCATCAGCACAACATGGGATCATCGACTTGAAAGAGACAGAATACAATTATTTAATGAACTGAAGTGCACACTTTGTTCTTGTAGATGAGTAGTATTTGTTCAGTTTGCAGCATGAGGTAAATCAGTATTTCTTCAAATAAATGTATAATCTTATACCTTATGTTAAATAATTAGTTTCTTGGGTACGTGCTTTACACATTATTGAAAATGGACAGTAAAACCAGATAATAGTCTGTTGATATACCTTCTATATGTACACAATTAAGCTATAATTGATCTATTACCACCCAGAAAAGAAATCTTATAGGCCTTGTGATAGCTCTCTAGCAACATTAACTCAGTGCTCAATATCAGGCAAAATACAATGTAATGTTAGGAATTATTAGACTTACTGGGAAAGAACATGGTTGTATTGTAGGTGCCCTGTTCACAGATGCACCATGTCTTGATTAATGCACACAAGTCCATAGGCTTTTAAAAAGACACAAAAGGTAAGCAGAAGAATTTGGGGAGATAAGAAATATTAGGAAGTATGGACCAAGGTGTGGAAGAGTTTGAGAGAGAAGCAGCTTTGTAGATAATGTCTCTTTAGTGGAAAAAAAGGCCAGAATCACTTCAATGAAATAATTGCAGACGGAAAAAACTGACAGACAGAAAAAGTTAATTATAGGGCTTATCTGTGACAAGACATTCTTGACACCAAAGTGTGTGTTAGTCCAAAAATGATCATTGAGAAAAATTCAGCCATCAAACGCAGCAGTCTGGATTCAACATCTGAGCCTGGAAATCCTAAAGCAGAGGATTAATAATATTTGGAAAGATGTGCCTGTAAAAGTTTTTCATATGTATTTCCTCTTAACATCTTCTACAAGCTACTGCTTAGAAGATAATAAGCTAGACAAATGCTATGACTGCATCTCTATTGCTACATAAAAATATGACAGGGGACACTTCTCTGGCCTTGAGGCTAAGTGTTAGATCTTGGCTGCAAAAATTTCCCCTGACTTTGAGTCTCTTCTAGGCTTCATATTGTGATTCTTTTTTTTTATGTCCTTAGGCCATAGCTATCACTTCTGGGGTTTATTTTTTTTTTGGGTGGTGGTGGGTTTTGCTTTTGTTCATTTGGTTCTGATTTTGTTTTCCTCAGCTGGAAGCATTTGAAACAATGAGGGAACCCCAACTGGGTTAGTATTTTTGTACTATAAATTTGAGAATATACTTTGCAATTTCTAGGATGTGGCATGAGGACCAGCGGGGATGCTTAAGGCTCTGCATATCCTACTGAGGTATGAAGCATGAAGGGAGCTAGATCTGGTGCAGTTTAGTTCAGACTATGTATTGGGAATAGCAGACAACATGTGCTGTCTGCTGAACTATGCCCTGGGATAGCCCCAGTGACTGCTACTTGGCACAGTCTAAACTGCATTTCAGGTGATGTCACCACCATTGCTCAGTCTTCTTGCCTTGTGTCTTTTTATTTAGCAGTGTTTCACATGAACAGACAAAATTAAACCATGCTTTCTCACTAAGGTTTTAACATGACTTCTGTTTGAGTTTCTGGAAGGTAACTTAAAAATCACAAAATGTTAGGAGTTGGAAGGGACCTCGAAAGATCATCTAGTCCACCCCCCCTGCCACAGCAGAATTCCTTAGACCAGGTCACACAGAAGCATGTCCAGATGGGTTTTGAATACCTCCATAGAAGGAGGCTCCCCAGGCTCTCTGGGCAGTCTGTGCCAGTGCTCTGGCACCTGAACTGGGAAAACATTTCTACGTGTATTAACACGGAATCTCCGATGCTTCAGCTTACAGCCATTGCCTCTTGTCTTGTCACTGGGGCTCCACTGAGAAGAGCCTGACCCCATCCTCCTGACACACACCCTTCACATATTTAAAAGCAAATGTAATATCTTTACTTTTTATCCAAAGAGAAATCCACATACAAGTTTTTAAAGTGTGGCCAAGCATGACTGAGTATTCTATTACTCATACCACCATGTTTGTATTTGAAGTTGTTTCAGTTCAGGGGAAGCTAACCAGAGAGTTCCTTTTCCCTACAATTTTTAAATCCTTGTATGTAGATTCCTCTTACTGCTTCATTATTTCTTCTCTAGGATATATGTTTAATGTTATTAGTCTGCTCTCCCTGCGAAATCCTACCCTTTAAAATGCTATCTGCTCTGTTTTTTGTGCCTTGGAGCTGTAAAATGTCCTATGCTGGCTGGAGTGCCCTAGAGTATGTCTAAAATACCACACAAACGCAGGAATTGTACATAGCTTGTCAGTTGCTTTCACAATGGTCTGTTTTCTATTCTGTTGCATTTTCAACAGATATTTTATTCAGTGCAAGAGAGATTTCAGTCAACAGTTAGTTGCATTTTATGCAGAACTAAGGTTCTACCAGGGTGAAGAACTGAGAGGCTTAACAAAGCATGTAACTGAAGTTGTGGACAAAGCGAACCATTTATCTGATCTAACAGAAAAAAATACTTGTTAGAATATGGTCAAGAGACAGTTATAAAAAGGATATTGTGCAGCAGGATTTTGCAACTTTCCTGACAATTTGATACGTATATTAATTGGTTGAAAGCCTTAAAACACATTCCAGATGCTTTAAGCTGTTGGAGGGACACCAGAGATGACAATGATTACGTGAAGAAAGGGACCCTCTCCTCTCTAAAGCCAGGACAGATGAGTATCCTGGCCTCATGGAGGGTACTAGCCTTCACAGGCAAGACATGTTGCTGCTAGTAGCAGCAAGTCTTGTGATTTGAATGTCTCAAGAGTCAGAAGTTGTCCAGGAGCCAGAGACTTTCTACCCTTGCATGATGAGAAAAATGAAATACAAAAGAATGAGATGCTTCAGACTACAGAAATAACTCTGGAAGGCATACCAGAATGCTGCCTTCAATTTTCACTTGTGCAGCTGTGGCTGAGAGCGGTGAGTGTGTTAGGAATCATAACAAATGCACAAATCATGAAGAAAACACAGGAAACTGGAGAAAGATAGATAAACGGAAAACCACCATTATTTATAAGGTAGAAAAATGATGAATATATATAGAAAAGAAAATAGAGCAGCTGGAGAAACAAGCAAACCAACCCCCTGATGTTAAAAATTAGTCCATGAGATGCAGTATTTCATTTGGGTTTCAACAGCTTAGTTTTCAAGTGCGTTAGTGTGAAGTGCAGTACACAAAACAATACCCCTTGCTCCACAATAATGTGTAGTCTTTGTGGCAGCTCTGTTGAAATCCTTCAGTTTGCCCCATGAAACCAGTGTCATGTTGTTCTTAGAGCACATTAGTTGTCTGTAGGCTCCATCTCAGCTGTTCTTTGAATTCAGTAGGACACTGAAGTACTACTCTAAGCCTTTGGCTGGTGATTCAGGATTACAGAAGGTGTAATTAGGCTCAGGCATGCTGGTAGGAAACCCAGGGCTGCTCTTACAGTAAGCATGCACTATAAATGAAGCTCCTGTTGTTACAAAAGAGTCTGTTCTCAGTTTCCTGCCATTCCCATTGCAGCATAGGACTGTTCTGCAGCAGGGAATCCTTTTAGATAAGGACAATAAGAATTGACTACTATGGGTCAGCCTGACATGCTTTTGTAGGACCTGGGTAAGGAGTTCAAACAGTAAGATTACAAGTTTTTGAAGCCATGAATACCTAACTTAAACCTTTGGTGCTTACAGTGAGGATTTTCTGATACTAAAACAGCACCAAAATAATTCATGTTAACAGTGGGATGATCAGTATGACAAAAAACCCCATAGCTTATATGTGAAGTACTGGACTGTAGAAGTGTACTACATCAGTGTGCATCATGCATTGTCTGAGAAACTTCCTTAGTCTTGAGCTTTTTTCTGAGGAAAACCCTCATGGCATGTGTCTATAGATGTGTCTAAATTGTAATTTCCTTCAATGAGCAACTGTTTCTGGTAAAGTTAAATCTGTCTGATACAATATAGGTATGATTGTGCTACACACTAAAGTCTTCATGCCACCTTAAGAATATAGCTGTTGAAAGTTTAATTTTCCTCATGATGATTTAGTGGGAGGATTTTGCTATCCTTAGAGCAAAACTCAAATTCCAGCTTTTTTAGAAGAGCTATAATTGTCCACTAATAGTCTATGGATGCAATATAAACTAAGCTGATCTTTTTGAGAGCAAAATATTTGCCTTCTTCAAAATTCAAACCAATTCTATAAGAATGTGTAATAACCTTGATATATTCAGTTGCATAATAGCCTTTAGTTAATTTAGATCCCAGTTCACTGGAGTACTGAAGGAGGTACACTGCTGCAAATATGCTCAAACACTTGCACTGAAATTGAAGTGTGTGCCTCAAGTTCGCTACCTGTTTAGAATTCCCTGGTGAATCACTCTTAGCATGTGAGCTGCTTTTGCAGAGACTTGACATTTAATTAGACTTTTATGCCACTGTACAGCTTCAGAGTGCTATTGAAACATGATATTAAAATCACACAGCCTGAAAAATTATTCAGTTGCAGTATGCTATATGCCATGTCAGCAAGAACTCTAGCAGTACTGGACCAAAACTCCTCTATCTTCTGCATGTTTGAAGTGTTGAATTTAGGAGCACTACATGTGAATACTGTGTGTGTATATATATGTGTGTATATATATATATATAAAATACTGTATGCAGAGAGACATGTTTTGGTGTAGTTAAATGTACCAGTAATGATTTTAATGCTGGATGTTGTATAAAAAGTAATAGTTACACTTCGCTCTCAGATGAACGTTGTTTTACTTGATTTTTTTCATAAAAAGTAGTCCTACAGCAATAGCACCTGCTTCTCCTAATAAGTACCTTAGCCACTGCTTTTGAAATAGCCTTATTAGGAAAGTATAAACTGTCTGAAATGAAACAAACTTCTAAAACCACTAGGAAAAATAATGAAGCAAGTCGCCAGACTACACAAGATGATCCCTTCAGAGACTCTATTAAAAAACCAAGACTTTCTGGATGTCTCAGGGAGTCTTAAACAACAAAACTATTAGCTCAAGATTAATATCAAATATAACTTATGATCCTCAAAATCCTCATTTAATATACAACACAACTTTTATGTTTTGCAATCACAGGAACAGATACCATTTTTCTGCCCTCTCTAACCCTGCATATCATGCTGTGATTCAGTCTGAGTTCAAAGTGACCATCAGAATCCCCAAATCCTGGACATTTTTTCATTTGTTATCACTTAATCACTTTCATGCTTAAGGCAGCTTGCTAAAATAGTGGCTGAAATGTTCTGAGTCTCACAATAGCAGGTAAATGGCAACCTTAATGTCCTGGTTGTAGAGAGGTAATGACAGTACAGATTGTGACCATATTTTCATCTTTCTCTACAGCTGTATCAGGAAATGAGCCAGCTTGGAGAAAAATTCTAGGCAGAGGCTCTTTGATGAAGCAGGAAAACAGCTATAAATGGTCAGTTTTGGAGAGAATACTGGTTTATTAGACTTTTTATTTCTTTACTTTTGGATTTGGGACAAATTCACTCATTGAAGTTGGAATGAATTAAAAATGGGAATGACATAAAATGAGTGGCTTCAGGAGGATTTTGTGTCCGGTCTGTTCAGTGCACAGAGCAGTGAGCCATAAGAACACTGCTACAGTTTGCCAGTGTTTCAGCTTTTGCCCTTTGCCTGCCTGGTCTGCCAAGATGACTGGCCCTCTGGAGCAGACAGTGTGGGTGAGGTTTCATTTACCAAATGCAAACTTCTACTTCTAGGGTGCAGTTCATTTTATTCTAATCTGTAGGTATAAAATAGGTCAGATGGATGGTGCTTTAGGATTGTCTGTTTGTCTCCCTGGATTATACACAGAGCTTGCAGGGAACAGCTCCTGCTGTTGGCATCTCAGGTTAGGTGAGACAAACCCTGTCCTTTGTGTTGGTACAGTAGAACATAATGCACACAAGGGCCAATTCTCAAAGGGGACAGGGGGAGAGGGCTGGGAAGAGAAGTTTACACTGTTGTATTACTGTGTGTAATACCAATATTTACTTCTTTTGTGATATCTAGCCATTGCTCTAGGCTGCATGTGTTGGGTTTTTTCCTTACTTATTTGCACAGTGTGTAAGCATTTGCACAGCAAAATATAATGATCATCATTAAAAAACACCCTTTTTATATAGCCTTTTACATCTATGCTCACTAGCCACAGGCTTTGTGGGTGAGTAGAACACATAGGTGTTGCATCATTGACTTTTAACCTGTAATGATGTAGACTTTTAGAAATACTGAGACAGAAGCAGTTACATAGTATTTCCTCTTAACTAACATTACCATTCCCTTCGTTCTAGTACTAAGAGTAATATTTAATGCCATAATTCTTGTCTTTAAAGTAGAAACACCTGAAAAAGGTCACTTCAAGTAAAATAGGGTTCTTCAAAATTTTTAATTCATGTAAAGGGCTGTATTTGGTAACTTATCTCTTTTTTAATAGGCCATTAAGAAGTTGGTTCATTTATGTGGCTGACTTATGGATCTGGTCTGGAACCCCTCACCTCTAGTTTCTATTTTGTTGTGGTTTAGTCTCCCCAAATGGCCAAGCTAATTCATTTCTCCCTGCCACTGCTGGGATGGGAAGCCTAAAATTCAACAAGCATCCAACTAAGGACAGGAGAGGCTCTTTCACCACATATAGTCACAGGCACACCAGAATACACGGGAAAAAAACAAAATTTAATCCAAACAAAATCACAAATGAATCTGGGTAGGATAAGAGCATATGCATACTGTACAAAATCAACACACCTCTTACATTCCATCCCTCCCCTCTCTTGAGCCCCACTCCTAAGGCAGAAGTGCACCTCTCCTGCACTGCAGAGGAACAGGGAAATGGGTGGGGTTTGACCCCAGACCAGTCCATGATGCCACCAGTCTGCCTTTTTCAGGGGAAAACCCCCCTGACTGTCCTTCCCTTCCCCATGAGTCTTCCCCAGAGTCCTGGTCTCTCTTCAGAGGAATCCCCCATGCTCTAGCGTGAGCTCCACCTGCTTCACAGGCCACTTCATGGGCTCCCTGCCAGTGACTCCTATCCTGGTCTACAATGGCAGCCACTAACCTTGCTGCTTGCTGAGGAAAATGGCCACTCCAGGATCCTCCCTTGAACTCCTTCCTTCTTCTGGGAGAAAAGGAGCACTACTCTCTCTCTCACACACCCTGTCCCACTTGCACAACAAAACAATTGTGCAGAAAAGCACACCCTCAAGTTGTTTCCCCCTCTTACATATGCTATTCACAGAGGTGCTGATTGGCTTGGCCCTGTCCATAGGCAGGACTGACACCAGAGTTGGGGGAACCTTTCGGAACCTTCCCAGCACAACCCACTACATTCCACTCCAAGCTGGGGAAACTTTCCTGAACCTTCTCACCTGAGTATGTCCAGGACAAAACTACCACACATTTCAATTTAAAGAAGTGCATATGTCAGTGCAGAACTACTGACATGAAGTTATATGTGTATCAGAATTGTATACAGAGAAGACACCACTAGTTGCAGGGAATACCTTTCTAAATTTATTAAAATAACTTTTTCAGTGCAATCTCTTAAAATAGAGTAAAGGCAATTTGTCTGCACTTCTGTTTGAACGTCTCTTACTGGTCCTACCCCATCTGCTGGTTGATAACTGCAAGACCACATTTTATGTGGTCTTGGTTCACAGTGGGTAGCATATGAAGTCTGTATTTTATGGATGACAGTGTTATGAAATTCAGGAGAATTCAGAAGAACCTGTCCTATGGTATTTAAAATGCAATCTATTTTTTATATGCCATGAATTTTCTAGGCAAGTTTGTCATTTAAAAACAATGCAGACCTCTTTCGACACAGTTAGTAAACCATGGATGACAGATTATTTGAAAATTTTTAAAGTCTGAAGTTTGGTTTTTTTTGAAGCTTCTTTCTCCTTAACAGTCTTCATGTTCTGAAAGAAGGGTGTATAATCAGCTGGATTCTCCCCACAGTGCCATCCTTACCAGAAAAAGGAATGGTTGTGCAGTGTAGGAGTAATTTTACTAGATATGTGCCATCTGTGCAGTCCCTGGGGAAGAAGAGATGCTAAAGGAGATGGATTCACTGACTCAATTCTGTTTTACTCCACAAAAGCATCACAAAGGAGTTTTATCTTTTTGCAGGAGGAAAACTTTAGTTCATATGCATGTCCATGTTTTTGCTTGGAATAATTCATTTACTCAGAATGATAAAATACACAATGGGATACTAGGTGAGAAAGTAGATGTGTGGTATGCTTTATCAATAGATGTGGGAAACAGAGTACAGCATCTGGCTTTTTACTTTTGTTTTTTTTGTAACCTCATAGTACAAGATAAGGTGATTCTGCTGTACTGACCTTGTAACTAGGAGAAAGAATATTTCACCAATCAAGGATTAGAGAAAAGAGAATGGAGGGAATTAGTCCATTCTTTGCGACTGTAACAATGGACATTTTTATTTTCAAAGGATCTGTGGTTTAGTTGCATTCTATAGTGGTAACCGTGAGAACTGGTAATTTATTAGCAAAGAGTTCTTTAATAGCCTAGTCCTGTCATTGTGAGGTCACAACACTCAGCAGATTGATCTGCTTCTCATGGTTTCCTCAGGTGTAGGTTACTTTAAGTGATATATCAAAAGAACAAATCAGTCTGGGATGGAGGCTTCAGAAGTTTGATTATTTTTTTTTGAAGTACCATTTATTTACAATATATTTTTGTCTTGCACTGTTAACTTGCTTTATGTTTAATTTTGAAAAAAGAACCTCAAAGAGATGCTTAGAAACTCATCAGTTATTCTAAAAGTTATTTGCCATGATTTGCAGCAAAGTAGTGGGCAAGATTTAGCTAGCCCTCTTGTGACAAAGAGTAGATATCTGCGACAAAACTAGTAGTAAGGTTTATACAGGCACATAAGATGTGAAATTTAGTTCTGTGTCAGAAATAGAGGAGTCAAGCCTTCGATCAATATTTGGAAGATAAAAGACAAAATCAACTTTCCTCTCTGCCTCCTACCACAGTTACAATGGGGATTATGTTTTCTATGACATCATGAATATTTCTTAAATATGTCAGATAGCATTTTTTTTATTTTTAAAAATAACTATATGCCCTTTTAACTGTGGCAGTTCTTGAAATAACTGAAAACTACACCTTTTTTAGTGAGAAATACGTCAATGTGGTTTTTATTTTTGTGTTTAACTCCTTCAATTGTTAAGAAACTTAGCAGCTGGGTGAGTAAGTTACTGCAGTTACACTGTTGTATTACTATGTGTAATTGCCTTAGGAGCAACCACTGCAACTTTTTTCAAGCTCTTTTGGAAGAATGTTGTGGTGGGTTTAACCTTGGCTGGACACCAGGTGCCC
>VWZX01010404.1:7102-23565 GCA_013399015.1 Galbula dea
TGGCCTCCTTTTGCTACTAATATATTTTAAAAAACTTTTCTTACTATTCTTAACCTCAGAGGCCAGATTAATTTCTAACTGATCTTTGGATTTTCTAATACCCTCCCTGCAGAGCCTCCTGGGTGGCCTGCCCCTTCTTCCAAAGTCTATAAACTTTCCTTTTCTCCCTGAGTGCTAGCCAGAGCTCCCTGTTCAACCAGGCCAGTCTCCTGTGCCGCCTGCTTGCCTTACAGCACATGGGTACAGCCTGCTCTTGAGCCCTCAATATCTCATCCTTAAAGAGCGTCCAGCCTTCCTGGACTCCTACGTCCCTCAATACTCTCTCACACGGAATACTGGAAACCAAGCTACTAAACAAATTAAAGTCTGCCCTACAGAAGTCAAGGATAGGAGTTTTACTATTCCCCTTCCTAACCTCCCTAAAAATAGAGAGCCTAACCAATTCATGGTCACTGCCCAGCTCAACCTCCAACCGAGACATCACCTATAAGCCCTACCCTGTTCACAAGGAGCAGGTCCAGTAAAGCCCCCTCCCTGGTTGGTTCACCCACCAGCTGCATAAGGACCTCAACACACTCCAGAAACCTACCAGACTTCAGTCCAGAAGGTACCCTAGTGTCAACTAGTCTTGATGAGTTTCATGCCTGGACAGGAGTACCAAGGTGCTCCAGGAACAGTCCTGGGAGGAGCCTGAACAGGATGACTTTTCTCTTGAGTCTTTAACTTCCATTCCTGACTGCCATTCTCCCCTATGCTCCTCTGGACTTCTGGAGATGTGGCTGTGACAGGCTGATGACTCCTGGGACAGCTCTGTAGCTAGGTATTATTTGGATTCCCCCACTTGCCACTGAGTGCTCCTGTAAAGGTGTGGAGACCAGCTTTTATCAAATAATCTAATATTTTACTTTTTTTTTTTAAATAGAGTCTCTGAACTCCTGAGACTTTGCTCCTTCAGAGCAGCATGCAGAATCCTGACCTCAGGCAGAGCGGGCACAGCAGTAACTGCAGGGACACTGCTTCAAGTCTGTCTTGAAGGTATTCAAAAGAGAATGATATTTTGTTTCTCAAAAAAACTGCAAGGAGATTCCTTCTAGTTTTAAATGCTAGGGGAGACCGAAAGCCTAGCTGTCCTCTACTCTAAGCAGAGCTTCTGGATACCAGCTACATTTTGTACACCAAATCTTAGGCAGAACAGCAGCATGTTCTTGTCTTGTGATATACCTCACGCCAAGCACATAGTGATTTGTCACACTAGGGGAATGAGAGAAGAGGATAGCATATTGCAATATGAAATGCACCACTGACTATTTTATCAGAGTTTGTTTTGGAGAGCAAGAAGAAATTTTGCTTTGAAGAACTATAAACAGAAACCTCTTTCCCAAAGCAACAGTATACAAATGGTCACTATACATTAATTTTCTCCATGATTTCAATTAATGCAATTCATGACAACTTTCACATGCAAAAACAACACCTATGCAAGAGAACTCAAAAGCATAACCACCCTGCTGCAACAGCTGCCTTCATGGGCTTCTGAGTATAAGAGTAGTAGAAGAATAAGTGAATCAAAATGCACGATACCTTAAATATCTTATAGGCAAAAACATAAGGGTGAAAAAAGATGATACATAAGCTGCTTATTGTTTATTAACTAATGAAATAACCAGAGAACCTACAGAAACAACATACAAAAGTGTTTGACAAGGAAAGAAGTGGAATTTCCTTTACATTGGAAGAACACAAAGGAAAAATATAGCCCAGAAAGCAAGAAAGCAGCACAGCAGACCTGCCTTTTTACAGATGTCAGAGAAGAAATACAATTGATAGAAATCACTAGAGGTCAGTGTGCCTCTACTCCCATGCCACAGTGGAAAAACAAGAGCACGTTATTCAAAACTTAAGAGCTGGGGGACATTCCTCTTCTTGTATACAAGACACTGGCCCCAAAACACTTTGTTTGCTAGGAACAATTTTCTTACGTAGAAGATTCACTGTGAGACAGCAGGAAAATGACTTTTTTCCCTTAAAGTTTTTTTAAAAATCCATTCTGACCTAGATCTGAACAATTGTATGATTTTCTGAATGTTTTAAGTTGCTCACAGTTGAAAAAAATACGAGTGCTCTGCAGGCAAATGCAACAACTCAATGCTCTGGCATTTTCTTTTGAAAAAAGAGCCTTATGCAACACGAAACAAGGTATTTACAGCTGTCAGGCTTGTGAAGATTATCTCCTTCTAAGTAAGAGAATATACTTAATGCATAAAGCACAACTACTCACTCTATTTTTGCTTTCAAGTGTATGTTAAGCAGCTACAGTATCTCTGGATGAGGGCCTAAAAATCCTGAGAAAAGACATCAAAGAACAAATCCATACAATACCTGATTATGAGGAAATGTAGCCATGAATTATAGAAGTTTACTGTAACATACTTACAACTTAGCAGAACAATGCATTTGCTCTTCATATTTTGCTATCACATTCACCTGGCAAGATTTACATTAACTCAACAGATACCTGGAGGTGTGTATGTTTCTACTGAAGAGGGCACAAGAACAGACCGTCTTTTTGAAGGCATGGGCATTTTTCTCTCTTTGTATTTTGCCAGTGCTGCTTGTACTGCTTCAGAGTGGACATCTACACACACACACACACACACAAAAAAAAGAGATTAAGAGATTAAGTTTAGTTGTTATTTCTTTCTGAAAACCCAGAAAGCATCAATGCCATCTTTTTACAGCTCAAATCCAAAGGCTGAATCACCATGATAGTCCTTACAGCTTTAGTCCTGTTTAGCTCAACTGTTTAGCTTGCAGAAAGGAGCCGGTTCTCAGCTTCAGAGGAAGGAGCACTTCTTGGGGAGCAAAAAGGTCCAAAACTAAACTACAGTAACATGGTTTTCAATTCTAAAGCTGTGACAACTCTCCCAATTGTTTCTGCTTCAACAACGTTTAGTAGTACTGAATAAATACACTGGCCTCACAGTCAGCTCAGAAGCAACAGTCTCGAAAGTTAAGGGAGGATATAAGCAGGATCAACTTGACGTATTTTCCCCATGAAATCTGCTTGAAAACCCTTTGTGAATATAACTTCAGTGTTATTTTTAAAAGCACATTAGTTTTGAGCTATGATTTATTTTCATTTTTTGGAGAAATTTCAACGTAGATACTGTAAATTGGCAACAGCACTGCACTCTTCATCCTCAAAATCCACAATGGAAAAAGAAGGGAAAAAAAACGTATACTTCATGCTCTCACTAAAGAATTCAAGTAATAAACCCCAGAGATATTAAATGTATATGAAGAATTGGGAAAGAGATACAAAGTGTTTTCAGTTTCCTGAAACCAAAAATTACCCTAGTACACTCACTGGGTATATATTTTTTTCTTATTTTTAAGCCAAAAATCAAGATTAAAGGGGAATTTAGTGCTCAATCAAGACTACACTGCTGAAAAAATTAATATATTCAAGTAATTCTAAACTGCCTTCAGCAGATTTTTCTCTTTCACATATATATTTCAGTGGTACGAAAAGTTAAAATTACGTAGACAGAAAATTCATGACAAGTGAACAGATGTCAAGGAGAAATAAGGCAAACCAAAAACATATGTACATCCCAAGACCCAAGCTCACGTAGCTATAAAGTGCCTCAAAGCAAGTATTATAATTATACTTTTGTCTTGCCACATTTCTTTTATGTGGAAGCTGCTAAAGAAGAATTACAAAATGATGATGTATCCATCTAAAGCTGAAAATACAGAACAGGCCGACAGACTCATGGGTATGAAACTCAGACATGTGACATACACACACTTGCACAACTTACTGTCCTGGTTTGGACAACAAAGGTCATCAGCAAAAAACCAGTTATGTCCCCATCAACTAACAAAAAGGAAATCCAAGCCTTCTTAGGTACTGTTGACTTCTGGAAAACTCATATTCCTGGTTACAGCCAAATTGTAAAGCCTCTCTGTGAAGTGATCCGAAAGAAAAACAAGTTTAATTGGGGACCTGAACAAAAAACAAGCCTTTGAGCAAATCAAACAAGAGATTGTACGAGCAACAGCCCTTGGGCCAGTCCGAACAGGACAGGACATTAAAAATGTGCTCTACACTGCAGCTGGGGGTAATGGTCCTACCTGGAGCCTCTAGCAGAAAGCACCAGGGGAAACCCAAGGTCAACCCCTAGTATTTTAGAGTTCCACCATCTGCCATGGACTGATCCATTCTGCACTGGAGAAAAGTGGAGCTCCAGAACACCTACAGTACATTGATGACATCATTGTGTGGGGTAACACAGCACAGGAAGGTTTGAAAAAGGTGAGAAAATAATTGGAATTCTTCTAGACGCTGGATTTGCCATCAAGAAAAGCAAGGTCAAGGGGCCTGCATGGGAGATCCAGTTCCTGGGAGTTAAATGGCAAGACGGGCGTCGCCAGATTCCAGTGGAGGTCATCAATAAAATAACAGCTATGTCCCCAGCAGCTAACAAGAAGGATACACAAGCCTTGTTAGGTACTGTCGGCTTCTGGAAAATGCATATAGCTGGGTACATCCAAATTGTAAAGCCTCTCTATGAAGTGACCCGAAAGAAGAACCAGTTTAATTGGGGCCCTGAACAGAAACAAGCCATCAAACAAATCAAAAGGGAGATTGTGCAAGCAGTAGCCCTTGGGCCAGTCCGAACAGGACATGACATTAAAATTATGCGCTACACTGCAGCTGGGAGTAATAGCCCTACTTGGAGCCTCTGGCAGAAAGCACCAGGGGAAACCCTAGGTCGACCCCTAGGATTCTGGAGTCGAGCGTACAAGGGCTCCAAGGCCAATTACACCCGAACTGAAAATGAAATATTGGCAGCATATGAAGGAGTCCGAGCTGCTTCGGAAGTAATTGGTACCGAAACACAGCTCTTCCTGGCACCACAGCTACCAGTGTTAGGCTGGATGTTCAAGGGTAAGGTTCCTTCCACTCATCATGCCACTGATGCTACATGGAGTAAATGGGTTTCATTCATGGAGCTCAGACAGGAAATCCCAATCATCCAGGAATTGTAGAAGTGATCACGGATTGGCCAGAAGGTAAAGACTTTGGAATGCCACCAGAAAAAGTAGTGACTTGAGCTGAGGAAGTCCCACTATGCAATCAGTTGCCAAATAATGAAAAGCAATATGCTCTGTTTACTGATGGATCTTGATGTCTTGTAGGAAACCACTGCAAGTGGAAAGCTGCTGTGTGGAGTCCCACAAGACAAGTTGCAGAAGCAGCTGAGGGAGATGGTGAATCAAGTCAGTTTGCAGAGGTAAAAGCCATCCAGCTGGCCTTGGACATTCCTGAACAAGAAAAATAGCCAGTGCTCTATCTCTACACCGACTCATGGATGGTAGCAAATACCATATGTGGATGACTGAAGCAGTGGAAAAACAGTGACTGGCAATGTAATGGTAAACCTATTTGGGCTGCCACACTGTGGCAAGATATTGCAGCTGGGCTAGAGAAGCTAGCTGTAAAAGTACGTCATGTGGATGTTCATGTACCTAGAAGTCGGGCCACTGAGGAACAGAAAAACAACCAACAAGCACACCAGGCTGCTAAAGTGTTCCAAACCGACTTGGACTGGGAACATAAAAGTTAACTGTTCTCAGCTCGGTAGGCCCATGACACTTCGGGACATCAAGGAAGAGATGCAACATACAAATGGGCTTGTGACCAAGGGGTGGATTTAACTACGGACAATACTGCACACGTCATCCACGACTGTGAAACGTGTGCCACAATCAAACAAGCTAAGCGGTTAAAGCTGTTGTGGTATGGGGGATGATGGTCAAAGTACATGTATGGGGAGGCCTGGCAGATTGATTACATCATGATTCCTCAAACCCGCCAGGGTAAGCACTACGTGCTTACAATGGTGGAAGCAACCACCAGATGGCTGGAAACATACCTCCGTGCCTCATGCCACTGCCCGAACTATTATTCTGGGCCTTGAAAAGCAGATCTTGTGGTGACACTGTACCCCAGAGAGAACTGAGTCAGACAATGGTACTCATTTCAAAAACAATCTTATAGAAAATTGGGCCAAAGAACATGGTATTGAGTGGGCATCCCCTACCATGCACCAGCCTCTGGAAAGACTGAAAGATACAATGGGCTGTTAAAAACTACATTGAAAGCACTGGGTGGTGGAACATTTAAGAACTGGGACAAGCATTTAGCAGAAGCCACCTGGTTAGTTAACACCAGAGGATCCATCAATTGAGCTGGTCCTGCTCAGTCAAACCGTCTTCATACAGGGGACAAAGCCCCTGTAGTGTATGAGAGGAATCTCTTAGGAAAAACTGTGTGGACAATTTCCTGCTTCAGGCAAAGGCAAACCCATTTGTGGGTTTGTTTTTGCTCAGGGACCTGGACATAGCTGGTGGGTGATGATGAAAGATGGTGAAGTACAGTGTGTACCTGTAGGGAATATTTTAGCAGACCAAGGACATGACATCTTATCGAGAGCCTGTTTGCTCAACCCAGCCCACGATCCTGAGGGCTATGTCCTTGAAGATAGGGAAAAAATAGTAAGGCTGTAAACAGGACAAGATGGAGATAGGCAAGGTATGCTAACTGTAGAACCCAGGGGGGCGTTATTGTAACAGTGTGTTTGTATGGATGTGAATGTAACCAATTATGTTAGTAACAAAGTGTGTGAACAAGTTAGTTTAGCCTATAGTAGCTTTGCTTTACCCGTGTGAACCCTGTAACACCCTTTATAAAGTGCTGTAATGTAAACAATAAACGAAGTTCACTCTTACCTCTATGAGGACTCCGTGAATATTCGGAGCGGTCATTCCTACATGTACCTCAATGGAATTTAACTCTGGGTGAGAATACTTGATTTAGACTTTACTAATGTTAACTGCTGAATATTAACAGCGTTCAATAAGTGTCTTTCAGGATATCACAGTGGTGATTACAAGAATATGTTTCATTGAGTGATGCCTAGTTATACCCTGAGGAGAACCTACAACCCACGCACACAAACCATGGTGAGCTCATGACATTCTTCCTGCCCTGAGAGACTGCTATGAGGTGGAGATGAAGATCTGCAATCATGGACTGAAAGGACTTCACAAACTTTTCTATATAAAAAGAATTATAAACTAATGATGAGTATGCCGCAATTCCTATGGCATAAGGGGTGGAATGTCCTCGTTTGGGTTACAGCAGAACTAGTTCTGTTCAGTGATTTTACTTTTCAGTTAAAACTCCTCTGAGAAACTACACTTTCTGAAATTAACAGCATGTTTTCATAGACACTGCCAGCTTCTAGCAGTGATAAGGCCTAATGTTTAGAATTAGTACCAGGATTGGTATGCAAGCCAAGGTCACTGCTAAATCTTGTGTCTCATGTTGCGGGGTGCAGAGTAAAGGCTGCACACCTTCAGGGAACAGCAGACTGGACAGGAGACCCTAAACTGACCAACTAAGTATTCCATCCCATATACGTCATATTCAGTATATAAACTGGCTGTCAGTTCCCCCTTGCAGGAGGATTATTTGTATGATGATTCTGAAGATTGTTCTCCCTTGCGAGATTATTCTCCCTTCTTGGTTCCTTCTTCTCCTGCACTTCGGTGCTGCTGAGGCCTACTGCCGCAGTATCAGTGGTGACACAGTTACCCTCAAGTGGGGGTTTATGTTTGGTATTGGGTTTTGCACATATTTGTATATATTTCATTTATCATCATTATTATTATTATTAAAGTAGTTTTAGTTTTATTTTCAAATCCACAAGTCTCTCTGTCTCTCTTTTATCCCCTTTCCCTTACCGTGCTGGGTGGGGGGAAGAAGGGGTAACAGGGAGTGTCAGCCCAGCCCTGACCCTTCAACACTTACATTTAAAAATGGCAATTTCTTTGTTCCATAGCTACAGAGATTAATCTTGATGATGACTACAAGTAAAGCTCCATATTTTATGCTACTTTAACTAGTAACTAGTCCTGAAACTGCTTTGGTCATGTTCAGCACAAGGTTCTTTCTAATTTATTTTCAAATATGTTGATCAATTCCACTTAACTTTGACAAAGCAAGAGATAGCCTAGGGTAAAACTAATCGGTATGTATTTTAATGAAAATCAGAAGAGATTTTTTAAACATCCCAGAGAATGAAAGGCTATGAAACAGCACAGCACAGCATATCAGTGTGAACCTGCAGGAAGCCTTGGAATGAAACACTTTCCAAAGGTATCTCTGTTTCAATGCAGTGGATAAACACCTGACACTTGGGGGACAACTATTCAATTCTCCATTTCAAAAAGCTTACAAACGCTGCTCATAAACTCAGAAGTATGACCTTGCCAGAGAAGGCTGCATGCAATTTATTTCTAACCAAGTCTAACAACATGCTGGCGTATAACTTTCTTTCAGAACTTGTTTCTTTAAGTAGATCAGACAGAATCACAGAATCATTACGGTTGGAAAGGACCCTCAAGATCATCTAGTCCAACCGACAGCCCTACACTACTCTTACCCCTAAATCATCTCCTGAAGAAACACATCTATCCTCTTCTTAAAAACCTCCAGGGATGGTGACTCCACCACCTCCCTGGGCAGTCTATTCCAATATCTCACCACTCTTTCAGTAAAGAAATTCTTCCTAATATCTAATCTAAACCTACCCTGGCACAACTTAAGCTCATTCCCTCTAGTCCTGTCACTAGTCACAAGGGACAAGAGGCCAACACCCTTGAATGACCATTCAAGTAGCTGAAGAGAGCGATAAGGTCTCCCCTCAGCCTCAAAATCCCATTAAAAAATACCCATAGCTTAATCTGACATCTTTTCCCATGTTTGATGAAAAGTGTTCCATTTACACAATGTAAAAATCCACCCTGCTCCTAAGCATATTCACACTGTGTTCTTTGGGCATCTAACTTTTGGTCCCTGACTACACAGCATGATTTACTGCAACACAAGTTCAAAAAGATGCCGCGATAGAAGCAAGCTAAAACCCCAGTACTGGAAGAGCACAGCACCTTTAAGAGAAATGCAGAAAAGAAAAGAAAAAAATCTATTCTTAACCAAAAATCAGGAATATGTTTTTCTTAGTCACAGGTCCAAATAAGAAACAGTTTCCTTCAGCCTGGCCGAACGGATCAAAACAACCACCCTCAAAATACGCCATGCATGTATGGTCCTAGACACCACCTAGTCCTCTGCAGTAACAATGTCACTTTTCAAGTCTGCAGCTCCCTCAGATAATCTGTTCAGAGCTGCATTTAAAAATATATAAATATATATATATAAATATACCGTACTACCTGTGTATTCTTATAAGACTTGGGTGTTTACTGGGTGTATGCTTACCTCAAATAAGAACTTCGTGCAACTAACCTATGAGGTTCAAGGATGCTGCTGCTGTATTTATTTTTAAAATGAGTTCTTAAACTCACAGCTTTTGAGGCAATTTTTTTTATGTATATCTACTGGGCACCATTTTAGATTTGTTGCTGCTGTTCTTCACACCGAGGAATTGTTCACAGATGGTTTATGAATTAAAAATTCACTACCCTCTCCCTGCGTCTCTCTCTCTCCCTTCCCCACATCTGGGCTACTGCTTCTTGTCATGTCTTGGTTTCTGTTGGTCTTTAGTTTTGGTCTTTTTTCCCCTCCTTGTAAATGTCCACTATGGAAGTTTATTCTCATGGATACTCAAAAGCAAACCTCTTATTTTCAGAGTTCCAGAAGTGAATTCTGTGTTATTTAGATGCACCAAATGTGTACTTGCAGCTCAGAAGGCTAACCGTGTCCTGGGATGCATCAGGAGAGGCATGACCAGCAGGTCTAAGGAGGTGATTCTGCCTCTCTATTCTGCCCTTGTAAGGCCCCATCTGGAGTACTGTGTACAGTTCTGGGCTCCTCAGCATAAGAATGATGTGGACCTCTTGGAGAGGGTCCAGAGGAGGGCCACAAAGATGATCAAAGGACTGGAGCACCTCCCCTATGAGGACAGGCTGAAGGAATTGGGGTTGTTCAGCCTGGAGAGGAGAAGGCTTAGAGGGGACATTATAGCGGCCTTTCAGTACCTGAAAGGGGATTTTAAGGCAGAAGGGGCAAGACTTTTCTCTTGGTTTGATTGCAACAGGACACGGCGGAATGGCTACCAGCTGAAGGAGGGGAAATTTAGGCTGGAGATTAGAAGGGGGTTCTTTATCCAAAGGGTGGTGAGGCACTGGAACAGGTTGCCCAGAGAGGTGGTGGAGGCCCCATCCCTGGCAGTGTTTAAGGCCAGGCTGGATGTGGCCCTGGATGACCTGGTCTAGTGCACGTGGCATCCCTGCCCATGGCAGGAGGGTTGGAACTAGATTATCTTTAAGGTCCCTTCCAACCTGAGCCATTCTATGATTACTGCTGTCCACAGAGTTGACAGTATTACTTAAGGGTTATTTTTGCAGCCTTGAAGGTTATGGGCAGAATGTTAATTCTGCAGGACACATTTACATAGCAAAACCTGAAGTCAAAAACAAGCTGTGTGTTTTTAAATTGGGACAGGTCATAACATCACACTGATTTGTGGCAGCAAGCATGGGAACTACATTTTCATCCATTTCCAGAGGGCAAAATCAGAACTTCCTCCCCCTAACTCCCGCCCTAAAACCTGGGAAATACTATGTTAAATGATAAAAATGAAACCAGAAGATAGGATAAATCCTCATTCTGCTTCACAATTTATTTTTCTAGTACTGATTTATCTCACCAGTTCTTTCTGTATTCGTTAAAATCTATTTCCAGCTTGAATTTTTTCTTTTAATATTTTGTCTGTGGTTAACAATTGAGTAGGACCATCAGACAAATAAATCGAGTAATTGTTTCCACTTCGCTGGAACGCTTTGTTCCTATTCCGTATTTCCTTTAGGAGCTTTTCTACATTATGTACATGATGAAACAGACTTCACTAAAGAAAGTAAAAGGAATTAAATAATTTTATAGAAGCAGAATATTTAGTGTTCAAAAATTCACAAATTACTATAACTTACAAGTTTAACTGGCTATTCGAAATGCAAAAAGAATCTCTCTACCATTGTCCATTATTAAATTCTTAAACATTTACTGTGAAACTGATTTAACATAAAAGAACTGTGGACTTCGACTTTCTTCAGCAGATTAAACAGTCACTAAAATCAGATAAAATGTGTATTACATCACACTTCTGAGAGCATGGAACTTGAATGTTCAAAAGTGAACAATAGAAGAGATGAATAGCAAGCCCAACATCTTATTAATATGAAGATTACGCATAACAAAGTGAGAAAAAATACATATGCCAGAAGCAGACTAAAAAGTCTTGAAAAAATAGTTCTAAGTTTCTGCACTGAGCTGCAAACAACCATCAACCATTTATTACTGATTCAAAACATTTTTTCTTTCCTCTGTTGGAGTAAGCCACATAATCTTCTCTTTATATATTTACTCTCATTTGCTTTCCTTCTACATGTCCTCAAGAAAAGGATGCGGAAGAAAACTAAGAAATAGTTTGTGGTCACTTAAACTCGTACACCTTAAACCAGCTATTAGAAGAGCATTTTTCTTTCATGTTTGTAGTCTTACCTTGTTTATCTGATTCCTGTTGCTGCCTTAGGCACAGGAGGAAGAACTACAAGTGTATGAATTAAAAATGGCATTTATAGATTGACCAGTTTCCCTTCTGCTCACAGATCTCTAAATACCAAAATTACAGCAATCAGCACAGTCTGTCTCGACAAACAGCTGCTGCAAACCAGAGTCACATATGACTGCATCACTGTGACAAGGACTACCACATTAAAAAAACCAAACAAACAGAAAAAACCCCAACAAAACAACAACAGAAAAACCAACAAAAAGTCCCACCCCCTCCCCCAACAAAAAAACAACTACCTTTAAAAAACCTGTGATTCCAGGAAGGCTGGCAGAACACAGAAGATCAGTGTAGGATCAAGCTCTATCACATGAAATGAAAGAGCAAGCTGCTGTATATTGCACAATGCTGGCAGGTATCACCCCTACAATTCTGAGCAGGCTTGTCTCTTATCTGCAGCAGCTTCCCCAAATGCACCTCTGGATGCTGTTCCAGGTAAGCTGGGAGAACAGGCTGAAGAACAGTAACCAGAAAAAGTACAAGAGTGGAAAGATAAAGGTATAGCTGACAGTAAAGATTTTTCAGACACCCTAAAGATTTACCAGCTAACTCATTTGTGCTCTTACTCAAAATCAGGAAGCACTGGGACTGAACACAGGAGAAGGCACAGTGCCTCCACTGGAAACTGCACACCATCCCTGAAAGAAAAGCCAGCAACAATAGCAATACACCCACCACCAAGTGTTTTCTGAATTGAGGCTATGAAGGTCTTATCACAGATGAATGTTAGCAATCTCTGCATTTCTCATTTTCTTTTATCATGTTGCCATCATTTAAGAGAACGAAAACCTTGCTAAAGTGCTGCAATGTTAACTGCTGTTCCAAAAACTTAAGTTATTGAGTAGCTTAAAGTATTTATTGAAGGTTTGTTGTTGGAATTTTTTTTGGTATTTACTGCTTGAAGACAAAAATCTGTGGATAATAAAAACTGTACCTAACTTAAATGGGCAACAACTCTGAGGAGCTGCAAAAAGAAGTGCTTACAGCTAGTAAATGGCACATTAATTGAATAAATAAAGGAAATTGTTTCACTTGCTTATTTTAAGTAATTTATGTTAGTGGTTCTAAATTAATTGCCTCCAGAGATTCTGTTCTATGAAAAGTTGCATTTCACCCAGGCCAGCTACTCTTGAGAAGGACATAGCAGAACTGCAAGAAGATGTAAGGAGAAAAAAGAAACAAACAAAAAGGCTGGAAGGAAATAAAAGTAGAAGAAACAGCTGGGACTGCTTTGTGAAGGGGAGGAACAAAGTTACTTCACAATAACTGGCATTTTCCAAGAAATCAACATTTCTATTCATACCATACATATACATAAATCTCATAGCATAAGTACCCATGACAGAGCATCAGCAGCAATATGAAGCATTTTCAGACTTGAATGAACAAGATGATTCAGTATCTGTTTAAATCAGAGTAATAATGTTTTCAAAGAGTAAAAACACATGCAACAAACACTTTGCATTTTTCTTTCAGTCTATCCCTATATTTAGATAAAGAATGGAACCACTAACGTAATAAATTTGAAGAATTGTTTTCTAAAACTTAAAGAGGAAAAAGGGGAAAAGATACTGGTTTCTGAAAGCTGTATCTACATTACCTTGCACAGATAGAAGTTTACCTAAATCAAACTGAGCAAAACAATCACTATTTGGTTTTGATACCACATGAGGACACTAAGCCTTGTCATGTGTGAACAATGGGAAAAAGAAATCCAATTGTATGTGTTACAACTAAGACCTTTTTCCCCAAAAGTTTACATTTTAAGTGAAGAACTCATCCTAGGCAAGAACATTCAATACAACATGACCCAGCAGAGTAGTGATGGGAAATTGCAGAAAGACATGGCAGTCCATTACCTAGGGTTTTGGCATTGGCCAGCAATAAGTACAAGAAACAACCTAATTCCCTTACACATCAGGCTTTATCTTGAATAACTGTCCACTGGCAGGATTGCTGGAACACTCACAGTCATTCTGAAATACTCATATTAAGATGTAAAAATAATGGCTAAGGTCTAGACTGACAAGACTGTGAACACTACTTCAGAATCACTGAGCTGGTTTAAAGAACTTGAAAATCTACACGGCCAAAAAAATATTAACTCTAGGAAAAGAGGACACACTGATAATTAGCAGTGACAGACTAACATTTAAAAGCCACATCTCTTTATGAGCAGGTATGCCAGCTGAACTTGTTAATATCCAACCATTTCTACCATACTTCTACTTGTAGAAGTAGCAGTAACAAGCCCTATACCAAACAATATCAATGACATGGCAGCATTGTTTATTTGCTTCTTGTTTGTCTGTTTGCTTTTTAATGTATCCTAGGTGAAAAATAAATAGGACATATAAGCCTCAGACAGGAAAATTGTTCATATATACAGTATATTGCCTTAGACACTCCTAGCTCTCTCAGCTAATGGTTCCCAAGCATTCCCTATTACAATTGTGCTCTTTTTGTATATTTTATTTCTGCTAGCTTAACATCACATGCTACTTATTTATAAATGAATTAATTTCTATCTGTAATTATTTGCAACCTATTTGGTCACAACATGCCTGTAATTCAACCACTAAATCTGCTGGGTTTGGGGGTTTTTTTCAGTACATACTCAACAGTAGAATTACATTGATGATACATTTGAAATGCAAAAATAAATTTAAATGACCAATTTGTACATACTCTTAAACATACCATTCAGTTGATTTTGATACTATGTAATATTCCCTGACACTGATGTTTCTTCTTTGTGTAGCTGATACATTTTTCCCAGGAGTCCATATATATCCTTATTATTCATAAGGAACCCATGCAAGTACATTAGCTCCATTCCTGGATCAAGGTTTTAAATGTCAGCAATGCAAATATGATGCAATAACCATTATGCCCAAGCAGTTGCAAAGCAAGGTGACGCAAGACCAACAGTATGCTAAAAACATGCAGTGCGTGTCAATATTTGCACTTCTCAAGCCCAAACCCAAACATGTAATGACCCTGCAAAACAAACCAAAAATTTCCAGTTAAAAGTCCAAAGGTATGTAGGAGACAAAAGTTTCCAAACACCTGCTTTTTCTCACTATTGTGACAAGGAATTTCAATGGGAAACAGTCTATTTTCAACCTCCTGAAAAGTAACAATGGAAAGAGGATGTGATTAGGATTCTGTTATTTTCACAGAAATTTCCAAAACAGATTTGTCACAGTGTCGTCCATTTAATATTAAGTGGAATATCCATTGAGACATTTTCCTTTTTTGTACACTTGCTTTAGGCCAGGAAGTATTTGAAAGTGAGCTATAATAAATATGGTAATCCTATAACTGTCCTTTAACAAAATAGCCAAACCAACCAAGCAACAACAAAAAAAACCCCTACGGCCCACACACTTAGAAGACTACAATGTTTAAATAACAGTTCTAGAGACCAAATCAGTAAATACAAGAAGGCATGCTGACTATTTCTTTCTCTCCTAGCACTTCTTCCATTGCCAATTTCAACAAAACCACTCACATACTTAAATACAAAAAGCTACTTCAAAAATATTCATTACCTCTTCCTTTCTTCCAAAGCACTTTCAGCTTTTTCATTAGGTATAGGTAATACTTACTGGCACAATTTTCCTCTTAAGATACCTAATGTTTTAGATATATTTACTTTCCTTACCAGATCGGAAGCGCTCATCCCTTGAATTGGTAGAACGGGATTTCTGCTGTTTATATACAGCAGCAATAGCCTGTGAAGAGCCTGGAACTCTGTTATCTGCTTGCAGGGATGGATCCACACCTGAAATACAGTTTTATTTCAGTACAAATTCAGGTTTCCAAATAAAACATCTGCTTCCCACGTTTATGTTATTTACCACCCCCAACTGTTTTAAGACCACTGAATGACCACCTTCAGAAGTACAATAGCAAGTACCTACAAAGTACAACAGACAGAAAATTACAGAGCAGTTTGAAGGGCTTTTGTACAATCATAAATTTATGATGCTATGTGGCTATTTGGTTTAGCGTTGTGTTTAATAGTAAACTTTCCTTAGCCATATAACATCTCCTGCACAAAGTTTACTTTGCTTCTAGCCCTTATACTGTACATAGATGAGTGTATCTTTCATTTTACTCTTTCCCTACCTTGAAAAACTTCTGCTTTCCTACCTGCCCTCAGGTCTTGCTAGAACTAGAAGCCATCCTGGCTTGTATTAGAAGCAAGAGTAAGGAAGTAATTATCCCCCTGTACTCAGCACTGTTGAGGATGGACCTGAAATAGTGGCTTCAGTTTTTAGACCCTCATAACAAGAAAGACAAAGTTCCTGAAGTGTGTCCAAAGAAGGGCAACAAAGTTGGTGAAGGGTCTAGAGCACAAGTGTTGTAAGGAGCCGTTGTGGGTTAGGGGCTGGGACAGCAGCTAACCAAGAAAATAGACACTATCTCTCTCCTCCCCGCCTTCCCCCCCACAGCGGGAAAGGGGCAGAGGGTGAGAGAAAGCAGCAAAGAAAGAAAACTTGCGGATTGGAAATTAAAACTAAAACTACTTTAATAACAATAATAACAAAGTCAGATGAAATATATAAAGATATACAAAACCCAAACTGCGTCACCACCAAGGCTCCGGCAAGCTCCGTCAGGCAGGAAGGAGGAAAAAAACTGCCAGGTCCTGGGTGCGCGTCTTCCCCCGTCCAAACCAGCCAGCACACCCAGGACGGCGCTGCCCCCTCCTCCCCTCGGCGCAGAGTCCTAAGGCCCGCCCGCAGGGTCCTTAGGTGTTCTCTTCAGTGCCTGACGCAGGGCGATCCAGTA
>VWZX01010406.1:0-256902 GCA_013399015.1 Galbula dea
AAACAAAAGAACTCTGACCACAGACTGAGTCTGCAACAAATCACCTGGCCACCAACACCTCATGCAGTCTTACCAAAGTATTCTATATCAGACAATTACAACTCTGTAAGTCATAATAAAAACATCTGAGTTGTTGTAGTAACCTCAAAAGTTGAGTAAATGCAAAACCCCCATTATTCCCATTCTGTACAATGGGCAGCATCAGAACAAGTGGGACTACTCAGAACAGAAATATTGAATTTTTAAATCAAACTACTACTGTAAATTAATAGAAAATGAACAAATAACAAATCTTATCCATTGAGAACATCAGCAAACTAGCTGATGTGGCATTTTGGAAGATATACAGATGGAACTGCACTTACTAACTGCATTTCACTCAGTGTCATTATATCAAGAAAGGATATTACTAATTAAGAATACAAGAAAAGCTTAGTTATATCCCCAAAAGATTAGTCTGTAGAGAAATCAAACTGTTCAGTAAAACTGATTTATCTAAATTGAAACCCAGGACTCCCAGCTTATATATAAGTAACTGCTTTAAAAGAGTATATAAGGAAAGAATTCTGAAGCTACCTGTGAAGAGGAGGCCTAATATACATTATCTGTATAATACTAGCTGTTGCAAATCAAACAGGCCACAAGGAAGTTATAATCTTCAATATAAAACATAGCACTTCTGTTAGGCTATTGACTTTTCTTCATATGTTTTAAAAATAACAGCATAGGCAATAGTTTTGGTTTCCCAAAAAATCACTATAAGCTGTTAAGATGGCAGAGATGTTGAGAGTCTTTTTCCAGATATTTTTTAATGAAGAAACATTTAGATGCACAGAAAAGAAAGCATTCAGAAAAGGTGAAGAGGAAAGGAAAACCAAAGTCCCCATGGAGTAAGGTAAACTATCTTTCTGCTGTTGACTAGCTAAAGAAGAAAGGAAGATTGGCATCAACAATATGAGGCATATAAAATTGTACACTTGAGGAGAGCAAACTCAAATCCAAGCTAAGAGAAAGTGCAGTTTTACTTACCAGATGTGTAAGACACTGGGAAAAACTATTTTTAGAGAAAAGAATAATTTTCCAGTTACATTTAAATGAAATTGAAAGAGAATGGTGGATTAAATCACAAGAACAGGAAGCAGAAAACAACACTCTTAAGAAGAAAAATAATGAATGTTTAATATTCTTGCAATTTAGAAAGCATTAAAAAGAAAATAGGTTTGATAGATGCATTACTCAATTTTCTACTTACCTTGGGACACCTCTCCTGTAGGAGAATCAGGGGAAGCACCTTCAGACCAAATTTCCATAGACACAGCCAGAGCTGATGGAAGGTCATTGTCTAAAATCTCAGCAGGAAACACTTCAGCCACTTCAGTGACAGTTTTCTTGCTTTGGGGGATAGTAGGTAAACAGGTGATATTGTTTATTCCATCAACACAAAGAAACCCAGTGGAGCAGGACTGAATAAGGCAATCATTGTAATTAAGCTCACAGCTTTGTCCCTGAAAGAGAATTTAAAAAACAAACACAAAACAAAACAAAAAAAACCCCCAAATATGTTGAAGGACATTTGCATTTCATAGTCACATTAATTCAAATTATTGTTTTCTTTTGATTCAAGAATGTTTTTGCTTAATTAAGCTGTCTACACTTTTGAAAGCAGACCTAATCATGTGGAAAAGATTGCTCAACTAATTTAATAGTATAGCTGTACATTTTAAACCTTGACTAAATAATTCTTTGACTCTGACTTAGCATTATAAATTACCAATAAAAATAATTTCCCCACAGATTTGTAATTGAAAAGTGTCAGAGATAGTATTGTCACCAGTAATAAAATGGGACTAAAATCATCTTCATTTAGCATGCAGTTACACAGAAAACTGTGTGCAGTGGATTGAGAACTCTACAAAACTATGGTTTGTTCTGATTGTCAGGTTAATGTTCTTCCTTTTTCTACACTGAAGCTCAGTATTTTTTGCCTGTTGGTCCCAAAATCTTCACACAGTGCCTTGTGAACATTAAGTTCACAGCTAACTCTTAGGAAATTAAAAGTGGAATGGCAGGCTCAAATTGGACCTGGCACTCACTTTTTTTCCTGACTAACAGTTGACCAGAAGACTGAAATATCCTTTCTAGTAATAAATCAAAAATACTGATATTCAGTGGTCTGCAAAAAAGGCAGGAAATAATGCATGTCTTTTGCAGCAATAATTGTGTGAATAAAGGCATTCTTGAAGTGTGAAATAAATATATGCTGAAGCCAGGCCTGGCTTCATCTTATTTTCACTTCTGTTGTAATAAACCCATTTTCTAAGTAAAGAATAATAACTTAGCTAACCTAAAAGGATCTTACATATCTGGATAGCTTTTTAAAATAGGCACAATGTCATCCCTAAAAGACATACATCTCTGACAACATATCTTCATGGTATATTTTCCAACTGAATCTTCTCCTGCAACTGGGGCACATGCAAGAAAATCCAAGTAAATTCCCTAGTGCTCAATAAGCATGAACTCATTGCATGCTTTTCCTCAGGCAAGATCATATAATAATAGAATTATCAGAGTTGGAAGGGACCTTAAAGATCATCTAGTTCCAACCCCCCTGCCTGGCAGGGACACCAGCCACCAGATCAGGTTGCCCAGGGCCCCATCAAGCCTTGTCTTAAAAGCTTCCAGGGATGAGGCTTCCACAACCTCTCTGGGAAACCTGTTCCAGTGCCTCACCACCCTAATGGTGAAGTTCCTCCTAATATCCAACCTAAATCTGCCCTCCTCTAGTTTACATCCATTCCCCCTAGTCCTATCACTGTCTGACCTCCTCAAAAGTCCCTCCCCAGCTTTCTTGTAGCCCCCTTCAGATCCTGGAAGGCCACAAGAAGGTCTCCTCAGAGCCTTCTCTTCTCCAGACTGAAAGATAATATTTAAGATACTTAAATAGGTTCTTTTTATCTGTCTGGCTAGCTATTTACACAGAACTGGAAGCAACTTAAATGTTCTGAGATCTCTACCAACACTATTAAATTCATTTATGATATTAGGAAACAACAGGAGGTGCAAGACAGAGGCAGAAATGAAGACACAGCAACTGAAATTACTTTTCTTATAAGTGGTTGAAATTATTTGGTGCTTAAACTGGAAGAGGTTAAATTGAGGGGTTTTTTTGAATGATTTAGATACATCCACACTTGTTTTAGTCAAGTTATTGATTTGGTTTGGCAAGCAGATGGGCTATCTGGTAAATTCATGGCATCTTATAAAATCACTCACTGTGTCTGTATTCCAAAACATGAAGGAACAGCAGGCCAATTTCTATGTCAGAAAGCCATACAATGCTAAAAAAAACCCCACATAAAAACCCCCAAAATACACACTTTCTCCTTGCTCTCTAATTCCACACATAGCACAAATGATCAGTGTGAATAACATTGCTGTCTAATAATCTTTCTTAAACCTATAAAACTTATGTTTCAGTCTGAGTCTCCCTGTGACAAAATAGTGCTTTTTTATTACTACTACATGTAATGGTGAAGAGCATTTGATTATGGTTTTATGACTCAAAGAGACAAAGCAGCTGTGGATAACCTCCACTGTGCATGAAGGGTACATTACATACTCATAGATAAATTTGATAGCCTGGAAAGGGTCTGTAAATGCTTTAACAGTTTCCAAGCAGGCAGATGGTGCAGATTTGTATTTAAAAGGAGGTGTGTATCTGTGGATGTTTCCATTTAAAAAGTAAACATATATTCCATATATGACTGACTACACTTTTCTTCTCAGAATTTATGATAAACTTTATGATCACAGTTTATGGTCCATACTTCAGCTACCATTCCACTCCCAGATGAGAGAAGATTTACTTAACATGCACTGTAGCTGGAGTTCCTTGAATACTTATTTCTCTGGGAGTTCTACTGTTTCCACCCCACACTTACTCACAGTTAAGAAACAGAACCCATCAGGGCTTACTAAATACACATCTGGAGATGTTTAGGCCATTTTCTTTTGAAGTGACATATGTTAAACATTTTTCTGGGTTTGTTTTCCACATTTGCCTTCTTGACTGTTGACTGTGGGATCTCAGGGGCTAAAGATGGAACAGTGAGTGAATAATGGCATAAAAGCAATGACAATCCATCTTAAATTCCAGCAACTTCAAAGGTTTGGTGGGGAAGGGGCTGTTCTGCAACAGACTGCACAATTAAAGCCCAAGCTATGTACTAATAGAAAACACTGCCCCCATGGGTCAAATATCTATCCAGCTCCATCATCAGTGAGCTACTAATGAACAGTTGGGGAAGAACAGAGGAGGAAAATGAGCAGAGTTTGCATCTGATAATTCACCAGACATACTACTCCAACTTCTTGCAATGAGTCATTCAAAGACTTCCTGAGCCAGGGTAACTTGCAGAAGAGTAATTTGAGTAATGATAAACCTATCCTCCTTTTAACCCATTTTTAGGACTCATTTGTACTTTTGGTCTCTATAGTATCATTCAACATTGACTTGTACCAATGCATTTTGCACAAAGTGAAAAAATAATCTATTTGTACAGATTTTAAGCTTCTTCTCTCATGGTTTTGTTTGGCATTTAGAAGATTTTTTTTGTGAGAAATAAAAAACTAAAAAAAATAGTGTAATTGTTCTGCATTACAGTTGTTCATGTAGGATAAGTATAAATACTTAATGAAAAAATGAGATTATTTTTAAATGGTAGTCTGACTGTTTTCCATATAAAAAGACTGTGCTCTTCAATGGATATGTCCTTCATCATAGCCTGACCTTGATTTGAATGCCAGCCTGCTTTTGAGGACAAAAAGAGAGCAGTCATTAGACTACTATCTTCAAGAAAGGTAAGAAGGAAGACATAAGTCTAGTCAGCCTCACCACATTTTCTAGGAAGCTGATGAAGTAATGACACCTAGAAACCTTTTCTATGTACAGGGAGGACAAGAGGGTGGTTAGGATTAGTTGACATGGAACTGTGAAAGGGAAACAGTGCTTTACCAGACTGATAGCCCTTTATGAAGAGATGTCTGGCTTGGTGGATGAGGGGAGAACAGGGGATGTTATCTGTCTCAACTTTAGCAAGACTCTAAACATTCTCTGCCATAACTTTCTCACAGACAAGTATGAACTAGATGAGTGGACAGTGAGATGGACTGAAAAGTAGCTGAAGCACCAAGCTCAAAGAGCTGTGTTGAGTGATCAGCAGCATAAAGCCCTGCTGGAGGCCAGTCATTAATGATGTACCCCAAGGGTTCACACTGGCTCCAATTAAGCTCTTCAGTAATGCATGATAGGACAGAGCACATCCTCAGCAAGTTTTCATATGATACAGAATTGGGAAGAGTTGTTGATCTGCCACACAAGTTTGCTGCCATTTATATTGACATCAAGATGCTGGAAAAAAATGTGCCAACAGGGAACCTCAGGAAACTCAGTAAAGGGAAATGCAGTGTTGCACCTGAGGTGGAATAACTCCATGCACCAGTACATGCTTGAAGCTGACACACTAGAAAGCAGTTTTTCAGAGTAGGATTTGAGGTCTTGGTGGATGACAAATGACCCAAGACAGCAGTGTGCACTATAGCAAATACAAAATAATCCTGGGTTACATTATGAAAACTATTGTCAACAGGTGGAGGGAGGTGATCTCTCATCTGCTCAGCACTGATGAGGCCACACCTAGAATACTGCATCCAATTCTGTAGAACAATGAATAGTCAGGTGAAGGGAAGGAGAAAGAATGAATGTTAGCATCTTACCACAAATCCTGGTTTACAGAAACAAGAATAACCAAAGCTGGGGTCCTTCTGAACACAGATGCCATGTATGCAGGGGTTGGATATGCACTCATCAACATCTAATTCACAATGGAGGCCTTCCCATCCTGTCAGGAAAACAAAACCCAAAACAAACTCAAGACCCATTAAAATCTAAATCCATTTATTGAGTGTCAATCAAAAAAAAGCTATGGGTAACTATAACCAATGCCCACATATGTACAAAAATATAGTATATGATGGCTGTGAAGTGTTTTGAGCTGTGATTTCTCAAGGTAGGAAAAAGAAAATACATAGACTTTACAATCATGTTCTACTGAACATCTATTTAGGAAGTTAATATTTGCTGACTATTACTTCTGTAGAGACATAGGTAAGCAAATGAATAAAACCTGTATACTTTCATTCATTACTGAACTGACTGATTTGATGGGTTGCACTTCACCTATAGAAGTATCTGTATTGTTATTTTCTTGCAGCTAAGAATTCACAAGGCTAAAACACTCCCTGAAACCTCTTCTCACAGGCCAAATCTGCATAGTGCAATGAAAGTCCTATTTCTTTTCCAAAAATTAAACTGAAAAAGTATGGAATTACCTCTCTTAATTTTTGACCTGTAATCCTGTTCATTAAATTTGTACATTATTACTGTCCTGGGAAGAAAAACTGGAGGTTTAGATGGATGAAAATAGTTACAGTTACACAAAATAAAGGAAAAAAAATATAAAAGAGGAATATCAGATATTCAGATATATCAGATATCAGAATATCAGATAAACAAGGAGGAGAATTTCTGAACAAATACAGGTTTGTGTTTGGATACTATCAGAATTCCATCTTCTTCTACTTCAATAGTGATGTTACTGGCATTTGTGTTAATGTGCATTTCTTATAAAAATCTTCTTTACAGCTAAGTACATCAGTAATTTAGAGGGTAACAGCTGATCTGGAAGCTGGTAGATTACGTACTTTGAACCTCTCTTGAACTTGCTCCTTGGAGGCTCTTCTGAACTGGAAGCAGCCCATCTGCTTGGTAAATACAAACCCAGATTTCTGTAAAATGTGGCTAGTTATTGAAGAACACCAGATCTTCTGACATGACACTCCCACTATCCACTACAGATTTCTTTCTCTCAATTCAATTTTCCCATTTCTAAACAAACACAAATAACACCCAGCCCAGAATAAACCTCCAGAATTCCCCAGCTGATACAAACCTAGTTGCTCTGTCCCACATTTACCTTGGCACACTCATCAGATGTACCCACCCATTAGATTCCAGTCCTGCTTTAGTCCTGCTAGAAGTGCTCCCTGCACCAGCTAAAGGCTTCAGCTGTGAGGCCACTATTAGACACAATGACTGCTGTTGTTTTTGAGCTGCCTGAGATGCTATTAGAATACAGTTTACATCTCCCTCTGCTGCTTCTGCACCTGAACAGCCTGCAGCTGCAGCCACAGATCCTCAACATGCATCTATGCTTCTAAGGGCATGGGGCCTACTACTGGGATAATAGCTGGCAAAATTCATGATCCATTACAGAATGGATTTGTCAGAGCTAAATCAATTCCCTTCTCTGGTATCACATACTGTCACCAAATGTTTCATTTTGTTCTCTGGAGGGTTTTGGAAAGCTGCAATCATCTGCCTTGCTCCTGGTTCTGCCATGCCACTATCCCTTTTCCATTTCATTACACTACAAATGTGGATGTGTCACTGGATATCTCAGACTTTCTGCCTTGTGGAAAATTCTATCCTATAGTTGCCATTATAGATCCAAAAATACTCAATCCCATCTCCATATTTCTATAAGTGAAGCTTAGCAAAGAAATCCAAGCTGTGAATGTGAATAGTAGCAGCCTGCGACACAAGCAGATTTGTTCCAAGCACTTGTTCCAAGCATTTACACTTTCTGTCTCTGGAAGATATGTTTTTTAATCTTCTAATCCCTTTCTCTGGTTGTGCACTTTCCCAAAAAGCTAAAAGCTGTTCTTCCCAAAGGTTCCCCAGCTTCTCCTAATTCACTCCTTTGCTGAGTTGTGACCTTCTTATCTCCTCAGCTGTCTCAGAGACTCAAATGACATTTGAAAACACCACTCTGATGTAGAAAAACCAAGATGGCTATATCTACTGCATGGGGTTCTTTCACTGTGTCTTCTCCTGGTGGAGATAGAATGTAGAGATCTTTCACCCCTACTAGTGAATGCTATTATTAAAGGAAGTGTAAAAGAAAGGCAGTTTACAGTTGGGTTAGAAGGTATTTAAAACATGTGGGCAGCAGGAGTGAGTTCCAAGGCCCCAGAGAAACTGCTTCTGCTTGTACCAAGCATTTCCAGGTACAGTTATATAGAGACAAGTGCTACAGCCCCTGGCTTGCAAGCAATTTTGAAATGTCTATATTCAAATATTTTAAAGTATTACTAGCTTTAATAGTGAGAAAAAAATTGAAAAATGTTGAAAATGTATTCTGTGTGAGGCACTGTAATGATCAAACAAAATACTGCTATATGGCCATATGAAGTACCAGGTAGAGTGAGGGGACATACAGTTCTATCCAAGATGAATTTCTGTTCTGTGGTGAGAGGAAAAAAGATATATACTGAAGATAGGTCATGACTTAGACTTTTAAGATCAGAAGGGGCCTTTATGACAATTGATCCTGCCCCTCTATATGGCAAAGTCCAGAAATTTTTCACTCTGTGGTGGATATATTGGTAGTATAGTGTATTTCTGGATTACTGAGTATCTCTCAGACATGAAAAAAAGTTGCTATAAAATAAGTTTGTGAGCAAGTTAGTCCTAAAATTAATCAGGCTCCATTAAGACAAAGATACTGCCATTTAAATCTTCTGTATTAGAATGTCATTCTTCAGTACAGATTAAACAAATTAATAAACTGTCCAAACTGCTTCTCATTGTGCATGAACACACACACACGCACTCTTGATTCACTATCTTGCATAATTTCACTTTTTAAAAGTATATTTGTTACATATAGTTTTGTAAACTCCACTAGAGACTTCAAAATGAAAAACCACAGGTAAAATAAAATCTAATTTTATTAATATTCAATTAATAATGTGTTTTCTTTTTAATGAAGAACAAGCATGGATATAAATCTATGTAAAAATTATATGCTAGAAAGACTGCAAAAAGTTTTGTGTAATACATATAATAGTCACTTGACTTCAGGAGAGTTTAGCAACATCTTATTCCTTATAAATCAAAACCAACAAGGCAAACATACCTCAGTACAGAGAACAAGCAGATCAGATCAGATGCATGAAGGTGTGATGGGTGACTAGAATATGTATCTTCCAGGATAGATCTAAATAATATCTTATCAGCACCATCAGAGAAAATATTCAGCAGTGCAGGTGAGTATAATGGAAAACAACAGACCTGAACTGAAAAATTGAAGTTTCAGGAAGTAGGTACCAGTATAATTCTTAAATTAGGAGTAAGTGAATTGTGGAGCAGTATGCTTCAAGGCAGTTATTTATACTCTACTTATGTTGACAAAAGACTTTTTGTTAATACATGTGACAGGAGACAGTGCATAGTCCCAAACAGATTACATTTGTGATTGCATGAAAATGCAGGCTAATTGTGACCTTTGCTTTTGTATAAATCCTAAATCCTTTATATTTTCCTAAGTCACTAGATGTGTTTAAATTGATCTGTGTCAGCATAAGAAAACACCTCCCACTGGTTTTGTTTATTTGTTTTACAAAGTGCTTGTTTTCAGTATATTTATAATTGTTCAGAAAATTTCTTTCATCCCAGACAGCAGAGCTGAGCCTGAGCATGTTTGAAAACAACAAGAAATGTTAATAAAAATGTCCAGAATTTCTTTTCAGTCAATCTTATTCTGTAGCTAGTTAAATTATCTAGTTGTTACACAGTGCCTACTTAACTGCTTAATCAGTAGGTTACGTTAGTAAAGATCACACAGAATAAACCTAGCTCTAAATGGTTCTTTAGACTCACTTAATGATGTGGGTTTAATCTGAAGTCTTTATAACATGTTTCTTAGACTAGTTAATTATTTTTAGACTTCAAAAATCTTGTCAAAGAGATAATCTTTTTGTTCCTTATGTTATATAAAGATCTTCATATAATTTACCAATTTTCTCAGCAGTAACAGTGATAATTCAAAACTATTATTGTTTAAGATTGCTCTGTCAGATATCAGTTACCTTGTTGACATTTACAAGTGTAGCCATTAATATGATCTTCACAGGTTGAGCCATGGAGACAAGGTGATGAATTACACTCATTAACTTCAATTTCACAAAACTGTCCAGAAAATCCAGCAAGACACCTGAAGAAAACAAAGTGTTACACTCTGCATAATCAAACTATTAAATAAATCTTGTGTGGAAACAACTTGTATAAAGTATGTGCATTGGATGATTTTCTACTCCCCAAGGGCTGAGATCTCAGAGACACAAACCATATAGGCACAGGCCTAACTCTATAAAGTGTGAGATAGAGAAGTGGATGTGTATGTACAAGCAAAAATATTTGGTAAAATAATCTATTTTGTAATGAAAACTTTCCATACTCTAATACCATATAAAGTGATGGTGGCACTACCAAAAGGGAAAAGGTATAAAACATCTGTCTTTGCCTACAAATTGAAATTTAGGTGGAAACCATGAAAGCACTTAGATATCCAGCAAATCAAATCCCACACATATCACTTGGAACAAGGTAACTTTTCTCCCCAAGTCAGCCAATCATTCCACTTAAAGAATATTTAAGAATATGGCATGTATTTTACATCCTGATGTGTTTTCTTGTTTTTAAGCACTGCAATTCCACAGTGTTCAGTTTGATTGCATCCAGATAGCATAATTGGATCTAAAGGATGCCTCACAACTGCAGAGACAGGCAGCCTATTAACCAAAGGATTCTGAGCAATTGTAGAACAACTAGCAGTAAGCATGTTACTGGGAAGTGTTTTCAAATCATAAAGCAACACCTCAATGTCAGCAGCTTTTGCAAAGTTCCCAAAATTGTAGCAAATTGTCTGCTTTATTAAGAGTGTTAGTGAAGTTACAACTGCTCAGGATAGGACAAACACTTCAGTAATTTCTTCATTTTCCTTCACCCACTCCTTCCTTCACTCTTATTTCTTTTTATATCAATTTTTATTTCTGCTCTGCCTTTCCACATTCTGACCTCCTTTCTGTCATTCTTGTTAGTGCATTAGAAGGGACAAAACCAAGAGAATCTAAATACAAATGACATTACAAAGTGTTAAGTAGATATGGAACATAGTTCTTGTGCTATAAATGGCATGAAGCCTAACTCCCATACTTCAGAACACATTTGTGTGTGGTGCTTGAGATATTCAAATAAAACCCAGGGATTTTAAATAGCTTTCATACAAGGTATGACCACCACAAATCTTGTGCATTGATTGCCATTTAATAAAAAACAATTTATGCCTTTAGAATTAAATGTGTATCTAGGTTTAGCAGCAAATAACTCTTAGAGTTTATCTGATAATGAAAGCTAATACACTGAAGGCTGAGCTTTTAAACTTACCAAGGTATCAGCATATGAACAATATTTCAGTACTGAAAGGCACCAAAAAGTACTGCTCATTTGGTCTAAGAATAATGCATTCACAATTTAATGATGACCAGTTTATAGGGAAGATGGCAAAGATCTTTCTCTTTTCTATCCTTCTTCACAGCTTTTCTTCTCTCATATTAAAAGCTGACATAATAATAGTGCAAATATAGCCCTTTCTCTATTGTACCATTTATCAATGATTATTAGGAGTGATCATCTTAATTTAAGCCTATGCCAGTGAACAAAAGACTGAAAAGATTCTACTGAATTGGATGGACTTGCAAAAGAAGAATGTAACTTCAATACTTTTACACTGCAGCAAAGAATAGAGACAGGAATAGGCATCTCATTCCTCACACTTCAGCATAAACTCAGCTGCCCATAGCCTCTTCTATTAATGATTATTGATCTAAACATTAACTAGAGTGCAGAAAAATCTGAAACATCCCAGTAATTATCCAGCTCTTGAAAATTTTGCTAAATGAGAAACTGGGTTTCTTTATTAGCTTACAATAGAAAAGCATGCAAGGGCTTGTCTTGTTTTTAAAGAACCCCTTGCAGTTATAGAAACAAAGAAATATCAAACTGCTTCTACATAAATTAGAAATTCTGTATTTATATCAGTCTTGACAAGATTCATGAGAGTAGAGGTCAGGGAAATTCACAGAGCTGTCAAGTGTTTTATGCAGAAATTGAGCTATTCAAGCTTAAACAGAATTTTGCAAGAACAATATTGGGGTTACCAAATTATTTGTATTTTTTGCTGACACATTTCCATAGAAAGAGTGAGTAAATCAATAAGAAACTTCAACTCCTAGAAGTTTTCCATAAAAGCTCCAGATATCCTTTGTAAAACTCCTGCCAAAAAGCAGCAGTGATAACTCTTGTCAAAGTTTTACTTTATGTTATTCTGCATTGTAAGGGCTACTGGCATGCATATATTACTACACAAAGTCCTACATCTGAAACAATACCAAAGTCATGGATTAATGATTTATAAAGAAAATTAAATGATGGGCTTTGATCTATGACAGTTATAGCTCAGTCAGAGTAAAATTTCTTCTGTGAGTACACTTTCAACCTCAGAGAAAATCTGCAAGAACCCAAATGTCAGCCAAAATTTTCCCTACCACTCTAATTTATATCCTGTTGTAACTCATTGCTCTTTGAGTCTGTTTTGTAGCTCAGTTTTTTATTCAATTTTTTTTCTCTGTACCCTTTCCCTTCTCTCCCCCTCTCTTTCTTCATCTGCCTTGTGACCTTTTAGAGCTTATGAATAATTTGTATAGCTGTGAGATAGAAGGTTCAGAAAAAAGCATGGTTTTACAACACAGAAGTTTCTCAGGTTTGTCTGGGAGCCATGATTAACAGCAATTGAACTTAGAGGACTTATGCTGTAACCTTTCCCTGCCTATGTGACTCATTCAAGCTGGTAAAATCAATGAGCCTTATGGACTGGTCCACACTATGAAATTTGTTGGGGACATCAATTTTTCTTCAGGAGTATTAACCTTGATAAGTAGGGTAATGTTTTGTTAATACTCCTCAGGTAGGTAATTAGGATTTGGGGCAGAATAATGGATCAATGGGAAAAGTCCCTCTCCTGAGGAACTGTCTTGGGTAAAATAGTCTCATAAATGTGCAATCTCTTTTGACATTAGTCCTGATTTTTTTCTTTCTCAAATATGCATTTTTTTGTCCAAAATCAATCTAGTTAACTGCTGTACTGTAACAGGCCAGTTCTGTCACTGCAAATTTACACTGGGATTGCTATACATTATTAATAAGCTATGAAAAGTCACTGGCTAAATGTCATGGAAGCTGAAATATAGCAGCACCTTGGGATTCATATAGCAAACAGTTTAGTTTTAATCATCTTAAACCACAAGGTGCCTTGACATTTGTGAGGCAACTTTTTCCTTTTTAACTTCCACTGGTAGCAGTTCCCTATTATCTCAGCCATAATTCTCAACATTCTCAAATGTGACAGAATGTTTTACATTCTAAATTTAAAGAGAGAAGAATCTATCAAACATGGATCTTGTTCATTTAATCAACACTCAGGCCAGATTGGAGAGGGAAAAAGGAAGAGCAAGGAAAACTAGATCATTCAACCATGAAGTTCAACAAGACCAAGTGCAAGGTCCTACATCTGGGTCAGGGCAATCCCAAGCACCAGTACAGGCTGGGTGAGGATTGGCTTGAGAGCAGCCTGGGGAAAGAGACTTGGGGGTGCTGGTGGATGAGAAGTTCAACATGAGCTGCCAGTGTGCGCTTGCAGCCCAGAAGGCCAACTGTATCCTTGGCTGCATCAAGAGAAGCGTGGCCAGCAGGTGGAGGGAGGTGATTTTCCCCCTCTACTCTACTCTCCTGAGACCCCACATGGAATATTGCATCCAGTTCTGGAGCCCCTATTCCAAGAGGGATATGGGGGTGCTGAAGCGAGTCCAGAGAAGGGCCAGGAGAATGCTCAGAGGACTGGAGCACCTCTCCTACGAGGACAGACTGAGAGAGTTGGGGTTGTTCAGTCTGCAGAGGAGAAGGCTCTGAGGAGACCTTCTTGTGGCCTTCCAGTATCTGAAGGGGGCTACAAGAAAACTGGGGAGAGACTTTTGAGGAGGTCAGACCCTGACTGAACCAGGGGCAATGGGTGCAAGCTAGAGGAGGGTAGATTTAGGTTGGATATTAGGAGGAAGTTCTTCACTGTGAGGGTGGTTAGACACTGGAACAGGTTTCCCAGAGAGGTTGTGGAAGCCTCATCCCTGGAAGCTTTGAAGACAAGGCTGGATGGGGCCCTGGGCAACCTGATCTAGTGGATGGTGTCCCTGCCAGGCAGGGGCATTGGAACTAGATGATCTTTAAGGTCCCTTCCAACTCTGATTATTCTATGATTCTATGTTCAGGATTACTAGAGGCTTTTCCTGTGAAATACATAGTCCTTACCCTAGCACTACTGAGGCATGACCTCCCTGATCTGTATTAACACTACAAACTTTTGTAGGGTCTTTTTAATTTCAAAGAAAAACTGAGGAAGAGCAGTGATTCATTTGAAATCTACATATCATTACAACAAGCTTCCTTCAAACTTTAAAAACTTATTGGGAAAATCCATCTATGGCACCAAATAAACATTCAGCCACTATCATACTTCACTCTCTAACAGCCAACCTTTTGGATTATAAGTTCAAATTTACTGCAAGCCAATGCATCATTCTTGCCCTTTTAAAAGGGATTATTTACAGACAAAATAAACCCCACAAATATTATTTTATTCTACTGAAAGGATTATTTTTCAAGAAGTACAAGAGCAAGACAAACTCCTGACCTTACTAACATTACTTTGCAAAAGGAAAGCTATTTAAATTGCAAGTGAGAGTGTGATGTTTATAAAGTTTGGGGAGTTCACATTTCTTTATTTATTTTTACTGCTCTAATTTCACTGTGGTTTGGGACTCTTTCTTGTTGGTTTGTTGCTTGCTTTCTTCCTTACTTTCCACATCTACATACACATTCTCTGTGTTGCCTTAATACACATGTTAAAGAAAATGTCTCCAGTGAAGTACTGTCATCAGGTTATACAATGAGGGACTGCAACCTCCCATTCTGCATCATCTCTGCACCACTCAAGAGAGGGAGAAAGGAGAAGGAGGGAGAGTAGTTAGGAACAAAGAAGTAAATTCTGGGAAAAAAAGAGAGAAGGAAGGCAAGAGGGGATATGATAGTGTAGACTTTGCCTTTGTTAGTCATCATTCCACTCTATTTTGAATTTCATTTTCCCCAAGTCAAATGTGTTTGCTAGTTATCTCCCTGTGTATATTCAGACCCCTGAGTTTTTCCATCTTCCTTTCTCCCTCCACCCTGTTGAGAAGAGGGAGTGAGAGAGCAGCTGGGTAAGCATGTGGCAGCTAAATGCTCCTGCCCATTACCACAACATCACAACCCAGTGGAACAATATCTCCAAAGCAAGTTTGTGTCTTAAATCAACTGCTACTGTTTTAATTGTTTCACTCTTGCCTCTCTTACATCCTTTGACTATCCATGGCTATAACATTCATTTGATTCAAATAAAAAAAACCTATTACCAGTAGAATATTTTCTAGCATTCTTCTTTCACTTATCCAGTTGCTGAAACTTCTGATACATTTATGTTCTGAAACTGAGATGAATAGCTATGTGGATGACCCTATCAACCTGTTGAGATATTCAGAGAGGAAACTTTTGCCATTATCTAATAATGACTAAGCACCTCATTGCTTTAGAAGTAAGTTCTATAGGCAAATCACTTCAGCTGAGAAATTTTCTTCCAGGTATTCCACTAGCTTTCCATCTTACCCAAGCTTTCCATCATATATTTCAAACAACTTTCATAGTGAGCTTGACCAGGGCCTTTAAGTAACACTAGAAGTCTGGTTGTTGGACAAGTCACAGAAGGAGCTTATCTTGGTGGAAACTGCCCCACATATTTCACCAGCTACAGGTTTTTAACTCTGATCACATTAAGCTCAGATGCAGTAATTCCCTACAGAAAATTGAAAAAAAATGAATGTATCACATCAAAGTAAATTATTTGATGTCTGGTCATCCCTCTGGTCTGAAGATTGTAGGTGCTGGTGGTGATGCAGTAGATCACCTAATCAACACGTCTGCTATTAACCTACTGTTTTTAGAGTCTGGGGGGAAACAAAAAAATTGAGTTTTGTGTGCATGTATGTGTCAGCCCTTAGTGATTTCTGGGTTCCTGTGCTGGATCAGCATAGATCTTTGTTGTTACTCTGATTTCACTAGTGGGTTCTGGTACCTATAGTTGGTAGTTAGTACCTATATACATATAGTTGTACCTATATGCCCAAGGACTCTGAATTCAAAGTTATATGTCAGCTGCCTTATCACTAATACTACTGAAAATTGCTTCTCCTGATATACTTTGAAGCATATTTCTATGGACAGAGGAGAGCTCTCCCAAGACACCTTTTCTCTGATTATTTTCTCCAGAACTCATTCCAGAGGTGATACTGTGATTAATTTTAGAACATTGACAAAGAAACTTTCCCTAAGATACAAGTCTGGCATATGAAATTACTTCTTCTCTTTCCCTTCTCTCCTCTGAATTCTCCTTAGACATACTGTCAAGAATGAAGTAAGTTTATCTCTGAAGTAAAATTTTGCCTAAAATAAAGTAAAACTAAATTGTAGCTTTCCCTGCTGGTCAGGAAAAGTTACTTTGATTTTGAAGCATAGAGATTGTGAACCAAAAATTAAAAATGGCAATAATACACTCAAGTGAATATTTGAGTTTAGAGGATTTTCTTCCATTCATTCATCTGCAGTTATGTTCCTATCCTGTTAGCATCAGAGTCCCTCCAAGGGATTTATAAACTGAGTACCAGGAGTCATCTTTATCCTTTCAGCTTGCTTTCACAGTTTAGAGGTTAAGTCATCCAATGATTAAAATACTTCACAGTGGTATGAAAAAAATTGGTTAGAGTAAAATTAAGTTAGAAAGTGAAGTCACATAGCCCAAGAGATCTAGATCCAGATCTTGCAAATGTTCTGATTCTTATAGCCATAAACTTCTCTGCTCTCCAGATTCATTATCAGTTTCTATAGAATCTGACTTTGTAGAGGTAAAAGCCATTTGAAAAGGGTCATTAACAGCACCATACCCTTGGATTTAAAATGTCTCTGATTATAGAACAAGATCTACAAGCCATAAGGTTGTTACACTGTCCATATACTCACTGTTGCTAACAGATTGTCACTAGCCATCAGAATACTCTATAAGCTAAGACAAAATCTGATTGCTTTGAAGATGTGAGATGTTTATTGCTGGTTTCTGGCCCCATCTCTACCACATATTGTTGTTTGAGATTTACAGTCACAGGGGTAAAGGTAAGGAAGAGTGAACTGATACATCAACACTTGTAAGGGATAAAGGAAACAGAAGCGTTTTACTCTTAGTGCCCTTAGAACAGTGACCCTGTCAGCATGCTATGCTAAATACTCTTGTGGAAGGCATCATTTGTTCCAGGAGGAGAAGTTCAGAGAAGATTGGAGATGGAAGCTCTGCAAATTTTCAGCTCTCTTCTGTGGTTGTAAGAGCATTAATCAAATAGAGAAACTGACACCTCTATAGAGAAAGAAAAGAAGGAAAAACAGGACAAAGGATGATGCAATGACAGGACAGTAAGGACAGTGGACAATTGTTAGAACTTTACTCTTGACTTTAATAATGTTAGTAAGTAAAACATGGGCTAAATAAAGCTACTTTTTTTTTTAACAATGAGAACAAACACTCAGGACATTGTCTACATTTCTATTTATAAAGATATCTGGCCAAGGGGGTCTTTATTCTCACAGACCATCTCAGGACTAGCACACCACCTACTAAACAATTGCTAATAAAAAGTACTGTTCTTCCTAAGGTCATTCTCATTATAAGAGACCTTAAACTTTCTCAGTCCACTTGGATACATCTTTTATCTTCCCTAAGAGAAAAAGCAGCTTTTACTGCAAGTAAAATCTCCTACTGTGGTTAACATGGACATTCTTATTAAGTGATAAATTAGGTACTTGCAAAATCACAGTTGGTGGGGTGTGACAGTGTTATAAGAAAGGTTAATCTGTGGAAGATCAAGCTAGACTGAATCCTGTAAAATAACCAGAATGGCTAAGCCTTGATGAAAGTGTATTAGAGCTAACACACTCCTTTCTTTTATTGATCTACCCAATTTGAAACTAGATGCATTTCTTTACACACCAGTAGCGTGGGCAGAATGAAAGGAGGAACCAGCATGCATGTGTACTTGTGTCCTTGCAGGGCTGATGAAAAACCACCATTTAGATGGCAGCTAAAATAATCCAGATTTCCACTCACATTTTACATACAGAAAAACTACCATTATCTGATCAACCTCTGCTCAAACAGACATCTCCCTGAGCTTTTTACTAGTAGGAATTGTCTATGAATGAACATGTTAAGATAGGTCCTTAGCTAATGGAAACTCTCATAATATCAGTGTTGACATGTTTCTGTGTTACCCAGGGACTCATTCACAAACCTGGATACAACAAAACAGGCTGATATCAGACACCTCTGTATGTGTTAATCTGTGTGGCTGGTTGGCCAGAGTGGGTATATTTGCATTTTTGGAATTTGCACATAGCCACACTCCTGGAGGGATGTGTAAACTTGCAAACACCTACCAGAGAAAGCAGAGAAACCCTCTGATTCTGCTCTCCCTTTCTACTCATTCTTCTCAGCTTGAAGTATGATGTGAGAGAGCTTTGGGGAGTTGCCATCCTTTCTCATTGTCTCAAACACTTGCCAGAAGAGTAAGCTTCTGCCTTTTTGCTCACTGCCTGCAAACTCTGTTCATGTTAACAGGACTGCAGATTAATTTACTTTCACTGACTGCTCTCAACTTCACCTCCTAATTGATCTTTGTTAGTTCCAGAAAAGGTTGGTGCTTGATTTCCTCTACAGGTGAGGTACTCAGTTGTGTGGTGGGTGTGTGTGTGTATGTTAGCTTTTATTTTGTTGTTGTTGTAGTTGCTGGTTTTTGCTTTGTTGTTTTGGTTTTGTTTATTTGGTTTCAAGGTTTTTGGTCACATTGTTCCTTTTCTTTCCTGAACAGCTAAAGGATCTAAAGTTCTCCAGAGATCATTGCCATATTTCATTCTCCTTCACATTAAGTGCTTCACTTAAACTCCTTTGTGTTTTAGCTTATAAGACAAGTGAAGAACTCACAAAATGCTAAAGAAGAACAAGACAGAAGAGCTGTTACCTAGAGAGGCAACTCTTCTGATATAGATAATTCACTACCATGATAGTTTAGTTTTGCAAGTACCATTTAAGACTTCTGTACTTCTGAAGTCTGATGAACAGTGGGCACTTCACAAGGCTGCTACTTACTGTCAAGACCAACTTCCCTACCTAGGGATTATTTCACAGCAGCTAGGAATTTTGACTTTGAATGGTTCAAAAAGCAAATGAACTGCAGTAAGTTCCATTTGAGAATATATTCTGTTACACAAACTGTATCAACACAATTTGTCCCCTGTGTGCACTTTTGTACACCTTTAACTCATTAGATATGGCATTGCTGAAGGAGAAACCACAGAGCTTGTTCTAACACTGCCAGGCCACTGGATTGGGTCTTATCAGGACTTGATCTTATGCTTGCCAAAAGCTTTTTTTTAGCTTTTTTAGCTCTAGCAGTCTCAAATTTGTTTGAAGTTTGCTTATCTTTGTAAAATTGTGGTGCTTTGTCTTGTTATAACAATTCTGATATAGCTGTGTGAGTAGCAGATAGTGATAACAAGTACTTTTCTAGTGGTATTGTGGAACACAAACACTGGGTAACAGCAGAGACTGAAAAATATAAACACAGGACGGAAGATCAAGGCTATAAAGAAATCAGCACTGAGGAGCTACTGATGATTGAAGAGATGATACATTTGCAGCTGGGTGAAATTGGCTTTAGGAGTAACAAAAGACAAGCTTCACACATGAATAAAACACACCTGATATAGTAAATGCAGATGTAACACAGAAACACAAAAGATCATGTCAGGAAACACTTGAAAGTACCCTCTAATATGAGCCCCTCAAGGATGGAAAAGAAGCAGGCCCCACCACAGACACTTAGCAAAAGGATCCAGAATGACAACTCATGAGAAACCTTTCCCCATGAGTGAAACCACTGAAAGGCTGAAGTTTGCCAGTTTGAACTATGAAACTATCATGCTGGGTTTGGCTAGGGTAGAGTTAATCCTCTTTAGAGTAGCTAGTATGGGGCCTTTTTATTTTTGGCTTTGTGCTGGAAACAGTGTTGATGATTCAGGGATGTTTTAGCTATTGCTGACCAGTGCTGGCACAGCCTCAAGGCTTTTTCTGCTTCTCACACCAGCCCCACCAGTGAGCAGGCTGAGGGTGCAAAAGAAATTGGGAAAGGACAGAGATGGGACAGCTGACTCCAATTCAAGGGATCTCTCATATCATATGATGTCATGCAGCTGGGGGAAGAAGAAGGAAGCAGGGGGACATTTGGAAAGATGGTGTTTGTCTTCCCAAGTAACCATCACATGTGATGAAGCCCTGCTGTCCCAGACATAGCTGAACAGCTGCCTGTTGAAGGGAAGTGGTGAATGGATTCCTTGTTTTGCTTCATTTGCATGTGTGTCTTTTGCATTAACTAATGAACTGTCTTTATCTCAACCCATGAGTCTTCACACTTTTACTCTTCTGATTCTCTCCCCCATCCCACCAGGGGAGAGTGAGGGAGCAGCTCTGTGGGGCTTAGTTGCCAGCTAGGGTTAAAACACAACAATTATTACTGTGATTGAACTGCAATAATTGGATTAATTACATGAGAAGTCTTAGTACTTTTGTAGCTGGACTAATACTACTTCTTTGGCAAGACTGTTAAGATTTGAATTAGACCTACAGAAAGTTCTTGACTTTGCCTCTAAAGCTTGTCTCTTGTGTAGCTGGGACACCAAAGGTTGAATATGACATATGGGGAGAAGCAATCTCACTTAAAATTAGGTTGAACATTTTTTCCTCAGCTTTTTCTCATACCTCTAGTGCACTCTTCATCTCCAGGCTCTGCTGGATACTTCTAGCATTAAGCACCAAGAAATTTGGAAACACACTCCCAAAAACCAGGCCCTCTTGAACCCAGATTGACTTACAAAAGTTAAGCAATAGTGTCACCTGCAAAAATTGTTCCTTGTTAATGCCTAATAAATGCTACTGCTTCTCTAGCTGAAGGGAGAGAGACTGAAAGTTTCCCTGCAGTAGTGGTCAGTGGAGAAGGCTGGTGAGCTACCATAGCCAGGAGAAACTGTGATATACAAAAAATGCCTCTAATGAGTAGGAACAACTGATTTCAAACCAAAATTGTTATCTTAGATTCCCCAGAAGCATGATCAGAAAATATTGCAATCTGTCCAGATTACTAGCAACCACAGCAATTTCTGTGCAGCAGACATTTTATAAGAGCATATAGTTTCATTTAAAACTAGTAGAGAAGAACACTGCCAAGTCAGGTTTTTTCTCAAAGGATATATTTGACCACCAGCAATGTAGTTAAAACACTTAAAACCAGCATTCCCACAAAAGAAGTCAAAGCACCACTTTGAAAGGCTGCACAAAGCTACAATAATTCTTGGAGAGCTGAAATCAATTTGACACAATAAAAGAAAACAGTGGAAAAAGAGAGGAGAAAAGTCATGAAGAACCATTTGAGTGCAACCACAGTATTTACTGTGTTATTTTTAATGAGTATTTATGACTTTATTCAAGATGATTGTGGAAAAATACTATAAAGCAGTACTACATGCCAGCTTCTTGGAAAGATTACACAGGTGTCAAAGGAGATGAAACAAGAACCAAGTTTTAAATAAGAGCTCCTCACAATAAATTAGAACATTAGTTGATCTTCTATTGTGTAATTGCAAGATTACAGAAATCAGTACTCTTACCAAGTGAGACTGAATGCAAAATGCTACTTCTTTTCTCCATGACTTCACATCTCTCTCCTGATCACAGGATATTCCCTGTCAGGGCAAGGATACCTACTGCATATGAAAGGGAAGAACTTAACCTGTCCTTACATTTCCTGCTATCTTACAGATACTGATGACTATCTGTACTGAGCTACCACTGCTGCTGCCAACATATCATCTCTAGTTCCTGATTTAATTTAAGAAGTAAATTCCTCTCCTCTTTCTCACTCCCCCACCCCAAAATGGATAGTATAAGTATTAGCATAAAGATAGTGTTAAGTAGTGCTCAGTCATAAACTATATCTGTAAAATGTAGTAGTGGAAGTAATGTATTATCCATCTTAACCCATCACTTTTCAACACCTTTGACATTAATTCTCTCCTGTTCATTCAAAACACTTCTATTACAATGCAACTCCTTTCCCATGTTTCAGGAATCATTTGAAGGTTCTGTTCAAATCCTTATCTGCCTAAAACTACATCTCCAGCCTTGAACATCTCCATTATCTACTCAATTCTGTGCACTCTACTTGTTCAGCTCTGTTTAGAACTTCCTTTATATTCCCTAAAAGCTTCACTCTTGCCATCTGCAGTGTGCATAGTGCCTTCTGCTTATTTTTGTTCCCTAGTTTTTGTTTTTAAGCTATAGTGTTATTGCTGGGATTCAGTCACTTACATAGAGATATCAAGTAGCAATTTAGGCAATCATCTTATGTATTCCATCCTTCTACTTTTCCAGAAGTGCTTAGCTTTCCCAGAGGTCCCATATCATTTTAGTACCCTGTCTGTGATTCAGATTCAGAAGGGAAATTACAAATGCACTTCACATCTATTGTACTCCAGTAAATGTGATTTGTGTCATTAACAGTAGAAGGACACAGGCTCTATACTGACCTGACACTGGAGGGTCTTAGATTTGTCTGAGCTTCTCTTGGCCTGAACTGAATTTTCTTTATTGTAGGACCTGTGTCCAGCTCAGTGACTGCTGCCTTCCCTGTTCCAGCTTCAGCTTTGAGAATGGGCCCTCTGTGGAGAATATCACCCTCTGCCCCCAGAAAGTCACTGCCAGACAAATCATAGCCCTTTGTGGGTGAGAGATTGCAGCTGGCAGCCTGGCAGAAGGAGGCATGCTGTTATATGGAACCAGATGAAAGAAACCCCCACAACAAACCCTGTCCAAGTAAATCAAGTCTCCACAAACTACCAAATATTGGGACCCCCAAAGAATCCCTGCTGAAAACAAGTGAAAACTCCAACAAAATCTTGCTGAAACAAAACATCATCTACCTTTCTCCTCCACCTGAATGCACTACCCAGACAGTTCCTGCTGTGTGCTCACATCAGAGGGGCTCATGCAGGAATGAACACCTCCTCTCAGCAGGGCTCAAGAAGGAGTGTGCCTGTCGTGAGGCCAAGCTTGGGCACATCCCCAGAGGACATCTCAGACCATCCCAGACAGTGACCAGAAACATTCTGCCTTTCCTCACCCTGTGTTGAGGCTGAGCTAGGTCACTGCCCTCATAAAGACATCTGCAGGGCACATGAGGGTGACATTTTCTAACATGCAGTCTAGCCAGCCTGCTTATGGGATAAGCACTCTGTGGGGGAGGATAGGGCTCCTTGCAGATGTGCTATAGTCTCCTTGTGCCTGCATCCAGCTCTGCTAGTTTCTTGTTTCCCTGTTTATCACTCCTCACATCTTGTTGCTCACCTGATTGGTACTGAATGCAAAAGGGGAAGCAGGGGTGGCACTGTATGTGGTCTTTCCTGCATGCTGCAGTTGTCAAATAGAAGCAACAGCAAATATGATGCCACTTAACAACATATTATAAAACTCTCTGGCATGCTCTGTAGAACTTTCTCTTTTTCCCAGGACCTAACAGACTTTTCATTTTAATCTGGCCAAGTAAAGGTCAGAGTCTGCAAAAAGTCCTCTGTCACCTTTATTGAATCAGAGAAACTGGGATTACCCCAGAGGTAACCCTTTTGGGGAGAGGTTTTGTCAGAAGATGACATTAGCATCTTCCTTCCTCTTCATGGATTTTGTCAGAGAATCAAATTACTAAACACCAGGAGTGTCCAGCTCTAAACTCAAACCCTTTTTTGCAATTAAACCTCACAAAATCTCACTCTTCCCAATCCTTCTACAGTTGTTAAATTCATTTGGCAGGGGTGTACAAGAGTCCAAAGACACTCTGTGACATTCCGTTGCTCTTACTGACTCTTGATATTGTGCCAATCACATGCAGAGAAGACCAAATTGCTCCAAACCCTCCAGTTTTTATTACAGAATCACAGAATTACAGAATGTCAGGGGTTGGAAGGGACCTGGAAAGATCATCTAGTCCAACCCCCTACCAGAGCAGGATTCTTCCCTGCCCAGGAATCAAACCTGGGCCCCAGCAGTGAGAGCACCGAATCCTAAGCACTAGACAACCACTTCATGTTTCCCTGACTCCACTGTTCTCACACATCAGCTAATTTAGGATGCTGGGACCTTACACAACTGAGCTAAGTGGCTTTCTAAGTCTGATCTGTTCATTCTTTTGAGCTCAGTAACTGTTCACTAGATAGAAATTATAAGTAATACATTTCTCTTTGTGCCTCTTCCTGACAACAAGAAAAGCATTAATTTAACTTCTATGGCTGAATGGGAGCTAAAGCCTTAAAAAGAAGATGAGTGACTCAAACTACTTTGCTGCTGTTGCCCTGAAAATCTCAAAGAGAAATAGCATAGTGCAGGGATTCTAGAATTCACAGTAACTTTCACAGGGGAGAATCATTTCAGTTCCAATCTGCCAAGCCACACAAAAATACTGGTTCAGCTTTATGCACATTAAGTCTCCTTGACCCCGTTCAATTCTTAAAAGGATACATACATTTAAGTGACTTAACAAACAATTTATTTCCAGCTGATTTCTCTCTGGCAAAGAAACAGCTATTGAAGTGTTCCTTTTTTTTCCTATAGACTCAGAATCACATCAATAATACATTTATTCTTGTCATTGTAATATTATTCAGATGAGTGTAACATCAAAATAGCCAGATCAAGATCTGTGAGCCTGTACCATGATAAAAGAAAGTGCTAGCAATATAAATAGATGATGCCAGAGGGATGGGAGTGCAGTCAAAGAGAAGTGAGATACTCAAGGTCATCCAAAGTATCAGTGAGAAAGAAGAGAGGGTTTTTTCCTAGTAAGAATTCCTGAAGTATTCCATATGGTAGCCATTTCCAAAGTTACACAAACAACTTGTCAAATTACAGCAATCTGAATTTATCATATTATTCTGCAAAATGGAATACCCACTGGCTTAATCTTTTCCAATGAATCTATAGTGATTTGCTAATTCTGTCTGACATATATACAGAACAATAAGAAGCAATAAACTGCAACTCATTAATCCTGAAGTTGGTTATGATGCTTAATATTATAACTCATATTAGTGCCTTGTAGTGTCTTACATGCAGCATCTATGCAAATGACTAATCAGCATTACAAGAAGAGATGCATTTGTACAAACAGGCTCCTGCTTTTAACTTTCATTTTGTTTTTAGATGGATTTACATATCCCCACAATTACCACTCCACTAGTTCAGAAGAGTCAATATGTTTATTAAGCTATGGAATCATTTGAGATGTTACCAAATACTTTTCTCACACTAATTAAAAGGAAACATATAAACCATCTCTAACTTTTCCAGGCTGCCTTTCTTGAAAAGCATGCCACAGATGGCATTTTTGATTACTGCTGTGCAGTGATGTTTTCTAAAGGTTGCAAAGAACCCCAGTTAATATCTAAAGCCTGCTTTCAGTGGCAGCAGGAAAGGATCCATCTATGTCAATAGGAGAAAACAGCAGCAACAAAAGTTTCCTTGGGAGGTGTGCCCTCTTGAACACATAGCTTGTAAAAAATTGTTCAGTGGCTATCTGTGTGTGCACACAGTACCCCCTCTTTTATTTAGTCTCTAGAGATTCATCATGCTTCAGGTTCTCCATAAATCTTCATTCAGTCTTATGTGGTTGGCCAGGTGAAAGTCTGCACTCCCACTCCTCAAGAAGAAATATCTGTAACTGCCCTAACTCCTGCTTGTGTTTGTCTACCTGATCATCAAGAAGAGTGTTGAAAGTAGCTTAGATCTTGAACAAGCTTAAATATAAGCTACACAAACTCAGTTTTTAGATCAAGGATTGAATAGAAATTGTGAGTTTGGCTTGTCAAATATCTCTGCAATCACTCTTCTGCATCTTTGGCTTTGTGATGCCCTTCAATGTTAAGGGAGACACACAACTATTTTTTCTAAACACTGGTATAGTTCTGTATTACTGTATCTAGAACAACAAAAGCTAAAGCACATGTAATATGGAGATGAAATTCTTTTCTTGCTACAACAGAATGCTATAGTCAGTAATCAAAATTGTTTGTTAAAGGTGGGAGTGCCACACTTTTGAAGTGCTCTTTTTCTTCTTGAATATATTAAAAAAAATCTTACTTATAAGTAAGTGTGTATGCCTAAACATGCACACACATTTTTGGTGCTAGAAAAAGATCTTCAATCAAACATTCCAAGACAGGAATATGCTACAACCTTCCAAGAGTAAACACCTTTAAAAAAAAATTGCATGCAGAAAATATATGTATTTGCACAAGTTATTCTTTTTTCAATTTAAAATATGTATATACACTTACAGCCCTATAAACACCTGTGTGCATCTTTAAAGTGCCTCCCTATAAGAAAAGTGATTTGACATTACAAATGCTAATATTTACAGATGTCTGTTACAATTTGAGCTTTATGTGTCTGAAGAAGAAAGCCCTTATATTCTGATCATAGCATTGACTTCTGAATGAAATACAAGTTTGTGTTCTATACATATGCTCCAAATAAGGCTAAGAAAGCACCTCCAAAATTTTATTACTCAGACATATCCAGACATTGAATCTTGTAAGCTCAGTTCTAGGGCAGACACATGATTTGTGCATCCAGATGTTTGCAACTTCCAAAGTGTGTGTGCATGTTTAAGCTCATGCAGTGGTGCTGGCAGCAGATGCTTTGATGTAGATTGAATACTGGATGTTTGTTTGCTTCTGAATGAAGAAGTTGTAGAAAAACAGGCAGCAGTTATCAAAGAAGGCCATGGAGAATGTGGCTGAGATCAGTCTCAAGGACCTTGATGCACACAAAGAAAAGACACTGCTGTGATCTTAGGAAAACAACATTTTCCACAGGCAGTTGTGTTAAAACTAGCAGTTGTCAAGTACAAAGCTGCAGATGCTTCAAAATCTGATTAGGGCTGACTGAGTCCTTTTGGTTCTAGGCCATTGATTTCAAGTGTGCTTAGAGGTTTGCTAGAAGGCACAGTGTGCAAATCTATAGAAATAAAAATGCTGATAAATTGCCAGGGTATTACATATAATCTCATAATCCAGCAGGTGTTTGCTCTGGAAAAACAAAGTGCTTGATGTGTCTCTCAAGTTTTCTACTAGGCAGTGCCTGGTATGAAACATAAATACTCTTTTTTAGATGGAAGATTAAAATAGATGTACCTTGTATTTATCAGAAATTGTCATTGCAGTGTTATGTGCTGCAATAGATGTGACTGTATGACCAGATAGACAAGAGTAATAACAGTGGGATTATAACATAAATATACATCTAAGGATTCAAAAAAGAAGAAGGAGGTCTGGTTTCTTACTAATTCACCTAGCATCTTTTATTTTTCCAGCATCAATACCACATCAACTTTTGTTAATGGATGCACACTGGCAGTATATTAAGAATTTGCCAGCTGCAAGTAAGTCTTTGTCAGGGAAGCTGTTCCCAAGTATCTTTTGTTAAGAGAGGGCTGTGTGAGGAAAAAATATTATTTGGACTTAATAAAACAGTGAACACACATATAAGAAAAATATAAAATCTAGAACCATAATCCAAACATGACATATTGATGCCCAAGGAAGAAAGCCAGCTTAGCATTCCTTATTTAATACTTTGACCTGTCAAAGATATTAAAGAAACAATCATACCAGAGATCAAGTATTTCTGGTTTTCTATTGCAATAGGTATTAAAAATTAATTTCACATGGATAATAATCCCTAATAGCATTAACATTTGACTGTGTTCTATTCTATCCAACCCTTGGCATAGCCCTGCAGATCAATAGCTTCTAAATTCGAAGGCATTGCTACCCTTAACTATTTAGATTTCTCACAAACTACAGATCATAAAACTGCTTCCAGAAATGTATTCAATAAACTTGCCAGCTTCTGTTTAAACTAATTATGTATATGTAGCCCCTTTTTTTTCAAATATCATCTGTTGGGTGAACCACTCTGAATTCAGCAGCAGGAAGCATCACTGTTTCAAGAACCTGTTCAAGCCTCACAATAGAGGCTACTATACACATCAGATATTGTCTTTGCCTTCCAGTTGGTTTTCTTTATCACTTGTAGCATAATGTATACTTAAACATTTATCTTCCACCTCAAAAAGTAAAAATACTGTATAGTACATTTTTTAAATGATATATGTCATAATGCATTGTTTTACTTTCCTTAGCAGACTCTATTCAGATCAGCTAATAATATTATGACTTGCTCAGGCATCTAATTCTCCTAGTACTGAAGAATCCCAAAGGAAGTCTATCATCACCCAAGACTAAATCCTTTTCTGAGCAAAGGTTAAGCCTAATTTAGTTTTTCCTTCAGTGCTAAAATATATTGAGCTGTTCAGAAGTAACAAGCAAAGAGTTTAGTGTTTATTTAATGATGCTATGCAGTTCTGTCTTTAACAGTAAACTGTTTGCCACATGCCCTAGGTATAGAAAATATTTCCATTTATTGCCTGTTACCTCATGAATGCTCTTCTGAGTGTTCACTGATGGACTGGTTAATTCACTCATGGCTATGATTAGCAACAGAGGTGACTTGACTGCTGATGAAGAGTCAAAATTATGCTACTATTTTGGTTTACATCTTATTTTATCATATATTCAACCCTTCTGATGTCAAGAAAAGAAAGTTATCAAAATCAGGCAAACACAGATTTACAAACCACAGCCACTAGGACAAAACATCCTGAAGAAACTGTCATTGGTATCACCTTTGAGCACTGTTTTTAGAAGGTTTAGGTAGAAACTGTAACAGAATGCAAGAGTTCTCAAGGACTCAGTCATAGAGAATAGAGACAAAATGTAACCTATGTTAATGAAACCCCAGTAAGGAAAAAAAAACTCTTTTATTTATGTTACTGAGCAGTGTGGTTCTGTTCCTGCAGCCACCTCAGCCTTCATTCTCCTGTTATCATCTGGTTGGGTCAGCACTACACCAACAATCAATACTAATCAAGAATGTGGTTTGCCTCTCTGATAGAGCTTCAAATCAGAGTTAAACAAGGATGTCTTGTAGCAGGTGGTGCATGTACCCTGCTAATTAACATTTTTTTTTAAGTGCAGCCTTATTACTAAGCTGAGGATAAACCAGAAAGGTTTTTATGGGGGCCAATATAGGTCAAAGTATCGATTGTAACATACAGTCTATGACTCTTAAAGCTGTTGTAGAAATGTTTTTCACAAATCAGATACCATAAAATTATCTCTAAGATGTTCCCATTACCTCTGCAAGTTGAGGTGTTCTTAATCCAGCAGTTAATGCACATTTGACACTAATATACAAGGCTAGGATCTAAATGTAGATGTCAACAAGCAAATATGCTTCGGAACCTAATAAGATACCTAAAGCTCAACCTATGTTTGCAAGACATGTGGACAGATAGGAGAGGATTTGAAGAGCAAATAATTTGATTCTGAGGATCTGACATCCATACTGTATGCATTACATGATTCTCTATGGTTTTTTAACTTTAGTTATGGTGGAGTCCTGTGGGCAAACCCATTTGCACTTGGAGACCAGAAGTTGTGGGTTTGGAGCACAACTTCTGCTTTATTTTAATCCAAAATAAATCTAATTTGTGTACTCTGAGACCACTCCATTATATGAATCAAAACATAGGAAATCAGGCAATCAAAAGATATTTCAAAAGTCCACTTTACAGAAACTAAAACATTAATGGATGCCCTTCCTTAGATTCCATAATATTTGACAAACACCTAGCCAGTACAATTAGTGAGCCAGCTAGTATAGCTGACTGTCCTTAAGGATAGGATTCAGTACTCCACTGTTTTAGGGACTGCAGACTCAGACTGCTACTAAACCTGCTACATTGCTGCTAGTCTGTTGTGAAAGCTTTGAGTGCTCTAGGGCATTCCCAATGTCTTTGATATCAATGTTCAGGCAACAGAGCCTGAGACAGACACTTGAGCTCCAGGTCTTTAGGGAGAGTTGAATTTCTTTTCAGGTTACAGTGACTGTACTGGGTCATTTTCATTGACTACAGGAGCAGCATAGCCAGCTGGCTCCATGTGTACACCTAAACATAGGCATATGTGGAAATGGAAATGTGCATTGTTTATTCTGCAGCTAAACTGCCCCAGCTGTCTGCATTGCACACAAATAGATGAATCGCCTGTAGGGGTATGTTAGTATTTTCAACATTAACATAAACACAGGATGAGCCAAGTTTTGTTTCATACCAACATGGTTTGTCCTTGCAAAGAGGTAGAATTTTATTGCTAGGGTAGTATGCTAGATTTCTGTCATTACTGCTTAGTCTATCAGAGCTTTAAATAAGACCTAAGGAGGGAGGCGAGAAGGCTGTGCTCAGTACATCATGAGAAATACTTTAAATAGACAGATGACATAATAAGTTCCTATCACTCATGTTTGATCTTTGGAGGGGCTGGGTTCAAGCATAGTACATCAGGAATGGAATCAGATCTTGTGATCCTGAACTAATCTGTCATTGAAATTCACTCACATTTTCAAAATTTATAGACCGTAGTTCAATAGAAGCAAGACTCCACTTAAAAGTGCTGCACCCATTAAACAATTTAGAGATAGAAAGCTATGGAATACTACAGAGAGTCATGAAAAGTCATGTGATATTAAGCATTCTGAATGCTGATGTGGACCAGGTGTGGAAATGCATGTTAACATAACATAAAAGAACTTCTTCCCTAAATTTCACTTTCTAATAGTAGTTTTATAACTTCCATAAGAAATGATAAGCAGAATAGTAAAAATAACACAATTTAAAGACAGAGAATATATTCCATTAGAAGAACATAGATAAACTACCCATTTTATTTCAGCATTGATTATTTTATGCAGTTCTGTTAAAAAGAAATAACAGAGATGGAAGCTGTCAGTGATTGAAACAGATTTTGAGAAGTACAAAGCAGTATTCCAACATTACCTTTGTAGTGAATATTAACATTTCCCATGCATAGAAACTTTCTTTTACTGGGTTTTAAATTCATATAGTTTAATAAAACCACAGAAGTGATCTGCTATTGTCTTTAGAGAGGAGAATGATATTTTCATTTTTCAGTTAATTCACAAAATGAAAGTGACATCTATTATGAAGCACTGTTGTGTATCAGAGTTCTGGAATTAACAGGAAAGTAGGATGAAAATAAAAGTCTTCTCTGATGACTACTGATGAACCTGCAGACCAATGATCTAAAGCAAATTATTTGTTCTTCCTGCCCCTCAAAAATATAGAAGCCTGGTACTATTTATATACATACACTAGAATTGTATGTCTAGTTAATTAGCTTTTGATGAAGACTGTACTGGTTTTTACTGTTCATGTTTTCATTACTAGGAATATAAATAATATCCTTAGTTCTATTGCAAACACTGTTTAGAACACTGCTAACCATGTCAAGAGGAGTGTGGCCAGCAGGTGGAGGGAGGTGATTCTCCCCCTCTACTCTGCTCTCCTGAGACCCCACCTGGAATATTGCATTCAGTTCTGGAGCCTCTATTCCAAGAGGGATATGGGGGTGCTGGAGCCAGTCCAGAGAAGGGCCAGGAGAATGATCAGAGGCCTGGAGCACCTCTGCTACGAGGACAGACTGAGAGAGTTGGGGTTGTTCTGTCTGGAGAAGAGAAGGCTCCCAGGAGACCTTCTTGTGGCCTTCCAGTATCTGAAGGGGGCTACAAGAAAGCTGGGGAGGGACTTTTTAGGAGGTCAGACAGTGATAAAACCAGGGGAACTGGGTGCAAGCTAGGATCAGGACAAGGGGAAAAACCAGGACAAGGGGAAAAGAATCTATACAATGTATTATTAGTGAAAGTAAATATCAAGTTTCAGCTTGCATTGAATTGGGTTTAATTCTGTACCATGAAGAAGAAAGTCACAATCCCTCTAGTATAATCTGGCATGGTGGCAAAAACTGCAGCAAAGTGGCTGTTCACATCAGCTAACAATTCTTTATAAAACCTCTGGTATTTCCCATTGATTTCAAACTTACTGTAATTTCTCATTACAGCATTTATAGTTATCCAATTTGGGGGTAAGATATTTATCCTGACTTTATTTATTTGTCTTCAACTTATAATCAAGCCAGTTTTTTCAGAATTCCTGAATCCAGCTTCAGGATCCAACCTCCTGAGTCTGGTTCCCATCTGTTGCTGAGTCTCTGCTACAGCATCAGTGGGGATGGTGAAACAACTGCTATCAAGGGGGGGTTGGGTTCAGTATTCATTTTGTATATATTTCATTTTATTATTATTTTCATTAAAGTAGTTCAAGGTTTTTTCCCAATCCAGAAGTCTCTCTCTCTTATTCCCTTCCCTCTCCCATGGAGGGGGAAGAGGAGGCAATAGAGAGTGTCTATCACAGGATTAGGGGTCACACCAGCTCTAACACTTGACAGAGAAACACAGATTGAGCAGATGTACTCTGAATGTACTTCTGTGCACTGCTTGCCAGAGCTCAGAAAAGACTGTTGTGACATGAGATCAGTCAGACATAAACTAGATTTTGCAGAAACAGCTGCAAGTAATGGAACTGCAGTTGAGGTTATGTGTATGGTTCCATATGTTCCTGGTGTTTGGCCAGGTAGACACCTCAGCATAAGCTTTGTGAAAGCTTGTTCTCTTGGATGTTCTCCAGGATGCACTGGCATCCAGCATCAGTTGGCTGAGAAGTGAAAACTTTACAGTTCATTAGTATGTTGTATCTAGAGATCTTTATGCACATTCTAAATGATTGTTTCACTTCCTAGTCTACAGATGGGGCTAGAATAAAACAGAAGGAAGATCCTTGCTTTTCAGAAATAAAAACAAGGACTAACAACTCACTACCATCTTTATTTGGAATAAAGAGATTAGTAAGTATTTTAATATCAGAGACCAGTAAGAAAAATTGGCTTCTAATTAAAAACCCAAACAAAACAAAGAAGACTAAATCTCCCCAAATATGGGCAGTGACTTAAACTGATGTAAGGAATATGAGTAGTATAGAAAAACAAAAGAATGTTGTTTTTGATCCCACTATACTGCAGTCAGGTCACTATGTAGTGGAAAAAAAAACCAAACCTCCCCTCACAGCAGTCCTCATGCAAATATTTCTCACTGGTTTGGTTGTGTATGCTCAGTGTCTGAGAGCACTTCTTCCTATAGACTCCTGGAAGGTGCCACTGAGCCCACAGGCTGAGAAGCACTGAAGAAGCCTGAATAAGAGAAAGCTCAGGGGGGAATCCTATCAATGTCTCTAAGAGACTGAAGAGAGAGTGCATAGAGGACAGAGCCAGGCTCTTCTCAGTGATGCCCAGTGACAGGACCAGAGACAGTGGGCACAAGCTGTACACAGCAGGTGCCATCTAAATACCAGGAAAGAAATGTTCCCTGTGAGAGTGACTGAGCAATGGCACACATTGCCCAGACAAGTGGAGCCTCCATTCATGGAGGTATTCCAAACCCATCTGGATGTGGTTTGGCAACCAGCTCTCTTTAGCTATTACAACTCAGCAACAACAAAAGACCTTAATTCAGTGTAGCTAATGAAAACCAAATTATAGACAAAATATAACTGCTACAATCTCAAATTCAACCCAGGGAGTTAAATGTATTGCAAGAAGATGAATCTGACACTTTGAAGGCTATTACTCAGAATCTTAATCAGCATGAATCTATTCAATCCCCAAACCCAGACAGCAACTTATAATTTTTTTGTTGTGTTTTTTTTTTTCTTAAATAATATACAAGAAAAATAGTTTCAAACCAATAGAGCACTGATGTGATCCATATTTACCATGAAGATATGAAAGGCTGCATATCAGTTTAAAATCTGAAGCTGAAATGGATTCAATCAGGATCAACACTAGGGTGTATAAAGATTCATTTGAAATCTACAATAGTGCCAAACAATTGCTGATTTGCTTGCTTAAATGGAAACAGTTATCCTTCAACCATAGAACAGCATTTGGAAAATAAAGATTAAAGACCAGAAGATAAACCACTTGGTTCACTGAGCTTCTCTATAAACTGATCAGAACAAGAATGAAAATGTAGAGGTTATTGTTAACTCTTAGCCTTCTCTTTACCAAGAAACATGCCATGGTGCTGTTGAGGGCAATAACCCAATATCAGGTTGTCTCAGCAACTTAAGATATGAAAAAAATCAGTACAAAATGCTTTATTTTTATATGCACCCTAGAAACTCTAGAAAAAGTATTGTAAAGCCACCCAATAAAATGAGGATTTTGTAAAGGACAGTAGGTACTTAAAGTGTATTACACTAAGCATTGACAGCATATTGCAGACATGACCAGAAACAAAAATGATCATGGGCTAGACTATCAGAAGTATAAAGTCTCATACTTCCTCTGGTTTTCATGAAGCTAAAAGATTTATACCAAAAATATTCTATCTCATGTGGGCTTCATGCCCACAGTATCTGGTAGGATTTTTTTCTTTGTTTTTTTCTTTCCATTGGTTCTTTTTGGTTCAGTTCCATAAGGAGAAGGAAAATAGAGACTGTCTGTGACAAAATTATTGGTGTTAAACAGTTTGGCAATGATATCCACGTAGAATTCTAGCTCCCTGATGAAAGCTGCAGGGGTTTTTTTGGGAGACACTATAAGGTTAAAGCACTTTTCATGAGGTTTGATGCAAAAATTGCCCCACAAGTAGTAATCTGAGAGAATTACTGTTGCACCTGGCACTAGGTCTAAAATCTAGCCTTAATCTCATCAGAGAATAATTTAGGACAGTGATCTGAGTCAGTAACAAGTTGAGAATAGCTATTACATACCTAGGGAGAGAATAAATCACTGAGATGTTAGGGAAAGATTGAAAAACATGTTAAAAGACTTAAACATCAAAAATGAGGTATCTCCAAAAGATGTGGCAGTTATGAGCTATCTAGTTCATAAAGGTAAAATAAGGGAGTTTAATATTATAGTTTAAAAAAAAAAAAAATAGTATCTGAAACCTGTTTGGAGATACAGGAAAAAAATCAGGTAAGAACCATAGTAAGTGAAAGGATAGGCTAGCAGTAAAACATTGATTTATTTCTGCATGTAAAATCATTCTGATTGTAAAGATTGGCTTATTATAAACTTCTTACACACTACATAAATAAATTTACATCTGAAGATGAGACTGTCAAACAGGAAACTTTTTTATAGTCCCATTTACAATGTAAGGCTTGCCTAGGCCCTGCCAAGTGAGTGGAAAAGTAGCCACTGCCTTGCCTAGAAGCAGGATGAAGCTGTAGTACTTGAGGCAATATGTGCCATTTCTGGGGGGGATAACTCAAGTCACCCAGTATTATAGCAGGGGGAAAACAAATTCTTCACTGAGCTTTGCTGTAGGCTTGCCTGGTTCATCTAAATGGAGCACAACTCCAGGGTTGATAATATATGTTTCCCAAGTAAAGTAGGATATTGGTTCAGAGAGAAGCTAAAATGTTTGTCATGTGAGTTGTAAACAATGAGCAACAACAAGAAAAATATAATGGAACAAAACCACACACATCTCCACACTCCAGAGCACTCCAGTCCTGCTACAACTATTGAGTTTAAGCAGAAAAATCACTCACTTTAAACAATGGAGACTATCTAATAGAAACAGCACATATTAATACTGTCACTGTGACAGATGGCTGTGCAGTACATAATAAAGCAAAAGACACTGTGATGAGGAAGATGTATCTGATCATTTACAAATCAGAATCCTGGCAGCACAGCAAAAGAAAGATAACTGTGTGCAGGTTATGCTAGCACATCTTTAATCCTTACACTTCAAGGCAATAAAGGAATGAAGGTGGATACAAGTACTGGGAGAATTGAAAGGGAAAAAAAAGGATATATTTAGCTACTGCTAACAATCATTCACTGTAGCAGCTTTTGGTTAAAACCAACATTATTACATTTATAAATCAGTCCATATTAGCTGCATGGGGAAATATGAACACACTAAGTATTTTAATGAAGAATCTCAGGGAGGATTGTGAACTGGTTGAAGGACAGAGGTCAGAGAGTTGTGGTCAATGGGATGGAGTCTAGGTGGAGGCCTGTGTCTAGTGGAGTCCCTCAGGGGTCAGTACTGGGACTAGTGCTTTTCAATGTATTCATTAATGACCTGGCTGAGGGAACAGAGTGTGCTCTCAGCAAGTTTGCTGCTGACACTAAACTGGGTGGAGTGGCTGACACACCAGAGGGCTGTGCTGCCATTCAGCCAGACTTAGACAGGCTGGAGAGTTGGGCAGGGAGACATTGAATTAAATTCAACAAGGTGCACAAAATGTTTTAATTTCTTACAAGATGATCCTGTTTAATAGCTTTGTCAATGATCTGGAAAGGGGATTGAGTCCACCCTGAGTAAGTTTGCAGATGGCACCAAGTTGGGCAAGAGAGTTGATGTTGAGGGTAAGGAGGCTCTGCAGAGGGATCTGGACAGACTAGATCAATGGGACAAAGCCAATGGGATGAGGTTCAACATCAGTCTTGGTAACTGGGAGCCTCCTTTGTAAATTGCCATTTTTAGTAAACAGTCCTGTTATTTGTTCTTATACATGTCTTATCAGAAAAGCCATAGCATATTTTTTCTGCTTTGTTTTGTTTATTTGTTTTGACCTTTACCAATTCCTATGTATTCCAAACCAAATGTATTACAGAGTTCAAATTTAAGTATTTGTCACTACTAAATATACCCTTATCTGCACTCCATTCTTCTTCCACTAACAGATTTAAGAGAAAAAAAAATCTGTCATATTTCCTATGGGTATAAATTTGTACTACTGTTCAGTAAGTTTTACTAAATTCTGCTTAACAGAATTCTTCTCAGACTAATCACTGAGACTCAAAAAACCAAAATGGCAATAATGACTAACATTCTCTCAATATTTCTGCCAACATCTGTATTGTTTTTTTGTGGAGCTCTATAGGTATCACATTAGGGTCATGTGCCATAGGCATGCAGGATTAAAAAAAATCACCTCAAGGGATTTGGCTTTTATCCTGACAATAAAAAAAAGACAAAATGGATCCCAGAAGTTCAATGAAGTTTTTAAAAGATTGTTTTTAAATTGGGTGTATATAAACATCTATTAAAAAACAATGACTAACTGTTGGCAGCAGCACTACAACAATACAGAGGAAACCAAATGTGTAACCTTCTCAGAAAGACAGAAACAGCTGTTACTGAGTTTCTGAATGCTGTGTACAGCTCTCAGAGAGATTTATCTTGGCATTTGAGACTGCAGATTTCCACTAGGGATGGACTTAGGGACACAACTCTCATTTACTCTCCATAACAATGTATGAGTCCTGCTAAAGGCATTTCATGTATCATAAGGATATGTGATAAGAGTGCTTGGTGCAACTGCCCACTTGACCATTTAATGATTGCAAACTAATGGCAGTAAACTTGTAGTTACACTTAAGTTACTTAAAAGTTGAGCATTATGGAGTGCTTCTCTGTCAAGCCTGATGCAAATACTCAAGTCAAGGTTTTAAGACATGGGTACTTGAAACTAGGTCTGTCAGTTTACAACAGGTTGCTTGATAATGTGCATCAAGTTAGTAAGTTCTTGAGTCTCTAGTATCCAGGTCTTTCAAAGCTTAACACACATATCCAGGTAATGTAACACACTGCATAATTATTAAAGATCAGTGATTCATGCACATATGGACAGACATCCTCTCACCCAAGTAAGCCACCTAAATACTATAAAGAAAAATAGCATATATACTACAGATCTTAATCCATGTTTTTACCTTAAACATGCTTTCTGGCAGTACAATCCCAATCTGCTTCCCAACTCCTGACCATAGGCACAGAGAGTTTTCTTTGTAATTAATTACTTGAATTGACAAAATGTTTATGAAGATAAATAATAAAATATTAATATTAAATTAATATTAATATTAAATTAATATTAAAATAATAAAGCTGAAAGTTTTCTTTCTTTAAAGAATAAGCAAAATATTAAGTGTGTTAGCTTTATACTCCTACTCCAATGGTTACAGAAGAATGAGGCAGAGGTGACCCATGGATTTTTTTTTGCAAAGATAACTAGTTTTGATTCAGGTATCTTGAGAAACCCAAAGAAGTCAGAAGTGCAATAATAAAGGCTCCATGCAGTTAGGTTTAAAACTTCACTGGAGGTTGTACAGAAACTTGCTATACTGGTTTTGGCTTGATTGTGTTAACTGGCTTGGAGTGAGTTAATTTCTTCACAGTAGCTGGTATAGTGCAATGTTTTGTATTGGTAACCAGAACAGCATTGCTAGCACACCAATGTTTTAAATATTGCTGAGCATTGCTGGCACAGCCTCAAGGCTTTTTTTGCTTCTCACAGCAGCCTGCCAGTGAGCAGGCTGGGGGTGAACAAGAAGTTGGGAGGGAACACTGCTGGGACAGATATGATATGAGATGGGATATCCAAAGGGACATCTCATGCCATATGATGCCATGATCAGCAATAAAATCTGTGGGGATGAAGAAGGATAGGGGGAACATGTGGAGTTATGGTGTTTTCCCAAGTATCTGTTACATGGGATGGAGCCCTGCTGTCCTGGAGACAATTGACACCTGCCTGCTGATGCTAAGTGGGGAGTGTTTGGTTGTGTGCACAGCTTTTGCTTCACCTATTAAACTGTCTTTATCTCAAGCCAGGAGTTTTCTCACATTTACCCTTCTGATTTTCTCCCCCCCTACCACTAGGGAGCTGTGAGCAAATGACTGCATTGGGCTAAGCTGCCTGGCAGCATTAACATGCAGCTGTTACAAAAAGGTCTTCTTCTCCATGAAGTATTAATGACATTAGAATGGACTGCTTCTTCATTTAAATTTACTATGACATATAGAGATACATAAAATAAATAGCAGAAAAGCTATCCTTGAAAATGAGTCTATTACCCTTCAGTAATTTACACTGGGCACATCATGGCCATTTATTTCTTTGCTAATGGGTAACCTATAGCCAGGCAGAATCAATCAGCTATCAATGTAACTGGCCAGCTCACTGAATTTTTCAGTCATCAAATTTCACATGCAGTATGGTATTAGATAGTTCTGTGACTACACATTTAGCTATTGCTGATTACTGTTTCAAAAGAAACAGCCTTTATCATGATTATTTCTTCCCATTTTTAAAATAGAACTGTCTGTCTTTATGCTATTTTGAATACAAAATGACCAGGCTACATTGCTTTGTTCAGGATTTAGTATAGCTGATCCCAGCATCCTCTATTATCAAGAATACAATGATCTGGAAATAATCTTACAATATATCAAATCATCTTTCAGGACACCCAGGCATGTCAGCCAGAGGGAAACAGCATTAGCACACAAGAGTTCACACAGGGGAAGAAGGGAACTTTTTTCCTGAAGAAACAAATCAAACATGAAAAAGAGCTATTAAACTGAGAAAAAGGAAATTCTAGAACCATAAAAATGACACATTTCTGAAGAACTGATTGGTCTGTGTAGTGAAGCATTCACTCTCCTAAATGGAAAAGTTCCTTTTGTATAGGCCTATGGGACAAGTTTTAAGCCTAAATATCAAGCACTGTGATAGATGTGATTTGAGCTCTCTGCAAGCTGGACTTCAATAAAGAAACCAAACTAGACTTGATTTCTAGATAAGACTTAATTTTGATATTTGACATCTCTGGCAACTATTACATAGTTGTGCTAATCAAAAACCAGTAAGGATCTAGCTACTTAAAGAAAATGTGAATAAGAAAGTTACATCCAGCATTGCAGTTCATAAGACTTCAACTCAGAATTCTCTATTCTACTCCCTATTCTCTCCTAATATTAAACTTAGATTTTTCTATTTCTAGATGATTTAATTTCTTCAGCAACTGATTCAAACTTCTTAATTGTAGTTCTAAATGTACTAGTTAAACCTGCTTTAGCAGGAGGGTTGGACTGGGTGATCTCCAGCAGTCCCTTCTAAACTCTATCCATCTGTGAGTCTGTAATTTAAGGTTAATTTTCTGTTCTCACCCCCAAAAAAATCACAAGCACTTGCAAACCAGTCCCCACTTTCCACCACATAAGCACACATTGTTTTGGAGTAGATTTAATGATGGGAAGGTAGAAGAGAGTTCTGTAAAGGATCAGGAAAGATACTCAGCTGGGCAGTTAAGTTAATGGACTGAAAAATTCTACAGATAATGAACAATTCTGAGACACAGATTGTTACCTATCAAAGTTATCTAATGAGGTGGCCTTAATACTGAAAGTGATGATACCACAGACATGACTGAAAGACTAAAAATAATGACAAATTAAAAAGCATGGAGAGAAAATAGAGAAAGGATAAGAGAAAATAGAAAGGAGGAGGCTTAAACTACTATGGGGATATTTCCAGGGTATCCTACAAGATGGGAAATAAAGGAAGCTTTTGACATTTGCAGATGTTTGTATCATTGATACTGTTTCTCTAAAAGTTTGGGCTCAGAATACATATCTGCACTGAAAATCCAGAGCAAAACCAACACAATAACTGTTTGCCTCACTTGTATTAGAGGAGGAAAGGCTGTGAAAACCATAGATAAACCCAATGCAGATTGAGCATCCAGAAATTCTACAGTAATGCAGGAGAAAAACTATAAGGAGATCTTTCTCCTTTATTCAAATGCTTAGGTCAACTGGAAGAAGGGTTGTCACTCAGCTGGAGGCCCTGAGTATGTGTTCAGACCTAGTAATGTGGTTTGAATGTGGGAATATCACCTTAACTTACTAGGAATTGGGACAGTCTTCATTGACTTCAGATAAGAAATCATGTGAATTTCAAAGACTCACAATTGAAAATATTCTTTTTCCTGTAATTAATATAATGTGTATTTGGCAGGTGTACAACTATGAGTAAATACCTGATTAAACACAGCTATTTTGTCTTCAAATACATGAACATAATAAACACATCCACTAGATTTATGAAAAAGGTAACATAAATATGAACTATAAAGCAATATTCAAATATTACATTGGCTTTTTATTTAACTTTGAACATAAATTTAACTTTTAAAACTTAATCTTCTCCTAATGGGCAGCTGCTTTCAATGTATTAGGGACAGAATTTCTTCCTTCTTAATGCTTGCTGTTTAGCTGTTCTTTCAGAAAACAGGGAGCTCTTCACCAAGGAAATGAGAAAGGAGGAACACTCAATGAGAAAGGAAGAGTTATTTAAAGACAAAAACTGGAATTAGATGCTTTGTCCTCTTTCCCATGATTCCTGTTTTCCAGAAATGGAAGCTAGCAGGATAAAAGCAAGCTGTGGTTTCCCTCATTACTATCTGTATAATAAAACTGACTGTATGGTTTGATTAAAATGTGGAAAACAACAGTATGAAAATTTCAGCAATATTTCCATGTTTGGCTATTTCTTTTGTTTCCATTTTCTTGAAAACAATGTTTCATACTGTTGCCAATAATGATCCTTGTCACAGAAGATGTCACAGTGGCAGTAACAGGTATGTATCCTGGCTGGAAGATTCTTACTGCACTGCTGGCTACTTCCCACAGAAGGGAACTACTTAAATGTGAATGAGTAAACATAAAGGACTAATCACACAGCAGGACTTGTGCTTTGCACTGCCTTGTGTAGTTAAAAGCAGCTATTTCCTTATGTTAAGCATTTAATTCCATCTGTTAAATTCTTGCCAGCCACATGTCTAATGTAATCATAGAATTTGTACTTCAGTGTCATTCACTTGTCTACCATGCCTATGAATTTCTCCCCATGGATAATGCTATGGTTGTATAAAATAATCTGGAAAATGGTAGGTGAAACATGCCAATGAAGTTCTATCTTCTTAAAGGAAGGGAGACCATTTATTAAAACAAAATGAAATAAAATAAAATTCATTTCTTATCCAGAAAATAAGATATGTGAGAGAAATATTCACTAAAAAATTTAATAGACAGTGAACCAAGAAAAGAAAGGTTACTCTATTTGTATACAAATTCAATTGCTAGAAGAGCCATATTTATAGTTTCCTGAGTAATCTTACCTGTCCTTAGGTGTATCTGAAATATTTACTCACTATAAAATATGGTTACACAGACTGTGTTCTTGTGAATACATATTATTTGCACAAAGAAAGATGAGGCATTTTCCATACTTTAACCACCTGACTTTGTAACCTATACAAATGGCATTTAGCATATTTTTTGTAAGTTTTCTGAGCATTCATTTCAACAGGGGAAAAAATACACACATGTACACTGCATGCAAGTATATGGCTTGTATCTCCTATTTCCCATATTATCTGCATATGATTCTGCAGGTTTAGTTACATATTTGGCACAAGAAGTGGCATTAGGAGAAATTTTACTTCAACACAGAAGCACACTGCTCAGACTACAGCCACATATCACAGAATCATTAGGGTTGGAAAGGAGCCTCAAGATCATCTAGTCCAACCGATAGCCTTACACTACTCTTACCCCTAAATCATCCCCTGAAGAAACACATCTATCCTCTTCTTAAAAACCTCCAGGGATGGGGACTCCACCACCTCCCTGGGCAGCCTATTCCAATATCTAACCACTCTTTCAGTAAAGAAATTCTTCCTAATATCTAATCTAAACCTACCCTGGCTCAGCTTAAGCCCATTCCCTCTAGTCCTGTCACTAGTCACAAGGGAGAAGAGGCCAACACCTGCCTCCCTAGAATGACTACTGCAGGCTTGTCTCTTGTAGTCACACCTTTCTCAGTGCTGACTCAGTTCTGAAGAAGCTCTTGCCTGGCCTATGCAGATGATTAGAAACAGGCACCTCCTCCCCCAAGCTAGTCAAACTCTTCTGGCAACTCCCAAGCACTCCAAATGCAGTGTATGCTGCTGCTGCAGGTGGTGTTGCTTTGATAAGAGTGTGAGCTTAGGTTTTAAAAGATGTTCCTGTTATCATTTTGCCACATGGCCAATTTGTCTCCTGAGGAGAAAGACTAAATGGTTGAGGTTGAACTTTAAATATTTTGTTAGTATGGATGCAATGACAAAAAATCCCATCTTCATCCAACACAGCTATGAGGACAAAAACCTCTTGGTAGACATAAATTATAGAAGCTTTCTGGTACTGCTATGGCCTGTGTCATTCAAGAAGGCAGTTTAATTATAGTGAAGAAAGAATTCCTTTTGCAAATAGGTATCTCTCTGTTAGAGGATTTTATTAGTGTGATTGTCCTAGCAAATTTGCTGCAGTCTCACTAGTCCTGAAATTCAGTCACAGTACAGTGGTGTTTTTGTTCTTGCTCAGTTTCAAAGGCTACTTGCAATAAATGTGTTAGAGCAGAAAGCAAGATCAGAATGATCTGTAATAACAAAAAAGGGTCAGTTTAAATGGAGATGTTGATCTCTGTGATGACTTTGCCACATTTACATCTGCTCTTCTGCATTCTCTGTACAGACATTCAGAGACAGCTGACTGCTGTTCTAAAGAGCACAACATCAGCTCCTATGTGGCTAAAATAAAGACTTCAAGAGGTGATAGAAACATTACTGAACTTTCTATGCTGTATTGCAAAGGGAGCTAAACAGAGAAAGTTCCTTTGTGAAGTTTGTGTTTGCTTCTTGTAACATGTTATTAAAGTTTTAAAATCAAAGTAAACATTACACTGTACTTAATGTTCCCTTCTAAAAAACAGAAAGGGAATGATGAGGACAAAATAGAATGTGGTTTATCATTTTTGTTCAGTCTGCAGAGGAGAAGGCTCTGAGGAGACCTTCTTGTATCCTTCCAGTATCTGAAGAGGGCTACAAGAAAGCTGGGGAGGGACTTTTGAGGAGGTCAGACACTGATAGAACCAGGGGAAATGGGTGTAAGCTAGAGGAGGGCAGATTTAGGTTGGATATTAGGAGGAAGCTCTTCACCATGAGGGTGGTTAGACACTGGAACAGCTTGCCCAGAGAGGTTGCAGAAGCCTCATCCCTGGGAGCTTTTAAGGCAAGGCTTGATGGGGCCCTGGGCAACCTGATCTAGTGGCTGGTGTCCCTGCCAGGCTGCAAGATGTATTTCCTGTAGTATTTTCTTACTATTTTGACAAGTCTGTATTAGATGCAAATATATCACATAAGTCTTGAAAGGTTGAACCTGCTACATTTTAAACAGAGAAGTATCTTGTACCTCCCTGTTACTGTGATTTCCTTTTCAGACCATGGTGTGTCTGAACAAGTCTAAGATGAACAGTGTGGCCTATGCTTAATAACTTCTACAAGCTGCCTCTGGAAAATTCAGTAAGTAAAGAATCTAAGTTAATGAAATGTGTAAGTACTAAATAATAAATATAAATAAATAGTAAACTAATACCTGAGAAAAGTGGGAAGGTGATGAGTGCAGAATGCATCTAATCATTGAGATGCTAAATGCTTTTTGACAAGTATCCAGTATTCAGTCATGTTTATCTTGGCTGAAATTCACTCTTTGATACCTTTTACTATAATAATCAGTGCTTATAAGCCTTCAAAAAGTACACTGAAGAGGCTCTGACCTCTTGACTAGTGCTTCCCCTGCTCTTTGGTTATTCAGAGTATTACTTACAGAATCACAGAATTGCCAGAGTTGGAAGGAACCTAACTGGACTTAGAAGTCCAATTAATGGGAATTCCTGAAAGAAAAACATAGATGGACTTTGCTTGGGGGAAAACATCATTCTGAACTGGAAATACAGTTAGATTAAAAACTATAAAAGATCAAAATTACAACAGAAATTTACAAACATTAAAACTAGCTGGGTATCATTTGAAAACTAAATACTGCATGCGTGCTCTGTGCCTAACTGGGAAATGTTAAATATTTAACATTTAATATCCTCTCTCATGCCATGTTATGTCTCAAACTTTGTGCCCACATATTCATAGGAATGTATAGAAGTTATTAGTCATCATTTGCTTCAGAAACTACATTTATTTTCCCCAGATCAAGGCACACTGGTTGTTTTTTTCTTATTTGCAGTGATGAGGCCTAATATATTAACTTGAAACATTTATCTTAAACCAGTATGTGCAGTGTTTACTACTAGAAATTTTGGGGTTGTTTTAATTTCTCCATATAAACTGTTATTTCACAATCAAACTGTTATATATACATATATGTATATGTGTATATACAGATATATAAATTGCTGTTGTCAGTTTTCATGATGGAATAGAATTTTACTGTATGAATTGTGAGGAAGGGAGATGTCTGAAATTATACACTAAAGGAGAGTGGAGGATTCTTCCATTCACTGCCAGCTATTGTTGCTCTTATTTGAAGGCTAGATGTGGCTTGGAGAAGCTTTTCTTTATTGTTTTGAAGCAGTTTGCTGTGAGTGTAAAGAAAACATCATGCTGAGCTACTAGAAGCAGTATTCATTCTGATTTGGAAGCAAGTCATGCCTTCAGCTTTGCTCTCAATTTCCACATAATCTCAGCAATGTGCACCATGCAAGCTGCTTCAGGCCTCTGAAAGGACTCATACTGGTGCCATCCCTTAATGCACTTCATTTATTAGGGTTTGGGGCTTGTCTTTCTTTTACTTCAGTTTCTAATTTTGCACAGCTGCCACAATGAGGCAACCAAGGAGTCTGCTTAGGTCATTAACACTGATTTTTGTGGGGGTTTTTCCCCCCTCCTCCCAAAATAGACACACTTGGCTTTTCCCTCAAAAGAAAGTGAAAAATAATATCATCACTGCAAATTCTGTCACTGCCTCTCAAAAAGTATCCACAGACACAAACCAAAAGCTTGGAACAATGGATTTGACTGGGTATTGTCATTCTCAACACAACTTCCATTACTGAGAACACAACTGGAAAGGCATTTAGATCCTCCCCTGAAGGGAGGCTACTGTTCTCTGTCAGTCAGTTACATACTCAACTTACTAGCCTGAAGGCTCTTAAAATTAGAAAGCATTGATTTTCACTTTTAAGTCTTTTGTTTCTGTACTGTACATCAACCAAAGAGGAGAAAGGGAAGACTTAGCAGCAGCCAGTGTAATTTAGGTATAAATCAAGACCCACTGAAACATTACACACACTATTCTTATCTTCTCATTTTAATTGTAGAACAATTACAGAAGTGATAATCAACTAAGGTGGTAGGATGCTATTATCTGATCTCTGCTACCCATTGGCAGTTCAGTGGAAGTGTGGCTATGTTTGTGCCTGAACTGCTAGGCAAAATTCATGTAATTGATTTTACCAGTCCATCCACATAAAAGATCTATACAGATACTTAATGATGATCCAGCTGGGTCTTACCCTATGTGAAATTAAACCCTTTTAGGTTCTACAAGGTCAGCCATGTTAGACTAACTATGGGACAAAGCCTGGAAAAGACTCAGAAAGTGGCCAAGAAAGAGACAGCAAGACTAAGTAATTGCTTCAGGAAGAGTTCCCTTAGAGGAACCTTATTCTGAACACATCTGTTTCAAATTTCACTAAGTAAACATTAGTCAGAGAAAAACAAAATAGCACCAAAACCTGGCAAAATAAGAAGTGGTAGCAAATCTTCAGAAGAACACAATGAATTCTTTCATGGGGAATTGCAGGGAGTGTTCTCCATGAATGCAAAGATAACAGTCCCTGACAAAACCTCCCTTTCCATTAAAAAGCATCATCTGGAATGCCTACAGTTGCTCTTTGCTAACCAAGAGGACACAGAAGAATGATTTGTATTCTGGCATGCAAGGAATATTGCTACTATGTGCAACAAAGGTTGTCAATGTTTAAAAGGCCTATATCTGAACTTTCCCTACTGTGACAGCAGGAAGGAAGGAATCATCAATGAAAATGGGTGCTTCTCTGTTGTGCTCCTATTAGTGGGCAGCCACCCATGGTAAATTCAAAGAAGTTCATTTCTCAGGGAAGGATATGGCTGTTGTAGTACTTATAACAGCACAGACACTAATGGTATCAGTGACCATTTCATATCAGGAAAAGATTAATTTCATATCAGGAAAAGATTAATACTATGTTTACCTTTAAGAAAAAGATTAATACTATGTTTACCTTTAAGAAAAAGTGGGAAGGAAGTGTGGGGCACTACAGGTCAATCACCTTCATCTAGCCCCTTCAAAGGTCATGGGCATCACCTTTTGAAACCCATCCCCAAACATAGCAGGGACAGGAAGTTAATTAGGAGCATTTAATATGCATTTATCAACAGCAAACATTGCTTAACCAACCTGCTGTATTCTGTGATGAAAAGTGGAGCTATACCTATGAGGAGATTTAACATATTTTGACCTTAGCAAGACTTTTGCCACTATCTCCCACAGACTAAAAATTAGCTGGACTGCCAGGCTCCCAGAGCAGTAACCAGTGGCTGGACATCCAGTTGATGGCAGACAATGAGTGGAACACTTCAAGTATTGATACTGTTCAACATCCTTCTCAGCAATAACACCACCAAGAGTATACTCCACAAATCTGTGTACAGCACCAAGTTGGGTTGGGTTGGTTTGGGGAAGGGGGGGAAGAGCTAACAACTTTTAATCCAGCATTAGTACACTTAAGGGTTGAGCCCACAGAAGCCTCATGAAACACAGTAAGGAGTCCTCATGGTTGAGGCAGATTGAGCCCAAGTCATAGTATGAGCTGGGAGCTGATGAATAAGCAGTCTTGCTGAAAAGCAGAACCTGAGGGTTATAGTTGATGCCAACTTGCATTTAGATATCCCTGGCAATGTTGTGGATGCATCTGGAATGCTATGTCTACTTTCACTTCCCCACCCCACTATGTCCTCTTCTGTTAACCAGCAGAAAAGAGTCCAGCTCAAAATAATCAGGCTTGCATGTGAGATGATCTACATGGAGAAGCTAAGGGAACTGTCTTGTTTAATCTTGTGGAGAGAAGGTCAGTAAGTGCTCAAATAACATGCTGTCACTTAAAGTGTTACAAAGATGATGGAGATTAATTCTGGTTATAGACTAAGATCAGAGAACAAGATGAAAGTCAGGTCTAACATTGAATGGCAGTTGTTATGTTCCATTTTCTCTCCTCCAGTTCCCTAATGTAATAATGAGCACAAAGAACTATGCATCAACACTAGAGGCATTGACTATCATATCAACAATGCAAACAAAAGTTTTACAGCAATGCTTAGAAGATGAGAAAGATTATTTTTACAACAGTTGTTTGACTTGTTTCTAGCTTTAGTGCTTCCCAAGATAAGGTTGCTTCTACAGAAAGTAATTCAAGTCTACACAGTTAAAGAAAAAACAAACCCCAAAAGTCTGTGAATAGGACTGTGGCAGCCATTACCTGACACTACAGGAGCTTCAGAGAGGAAAATGTTATGCCACTGGGATTAGTTCCTAGGGAAATGTACTCATTCTCCAGTGCAGATGAACAGAAACTTGGTGAACACTTACTTTTAGCTGTGTCCTACACCACTGAAATTGAGAGTTTCAGCATGAAACCTCCAGGAAATAACCAAGCATCTCAGGTAAAGCAATGTACAGAAAGAGTATTACATTCCAGTTGCATCAATATGCACAATTCATTACATTTTAGAGACATTTTAGTAGCACATATGTCCCATTCAGACATAGAACACAATACTATATATTTTCTTTAAGTATGAGTAAATGTAAATAGCAGTTGAAATTACAGAAGGTTTTTGTGGTTAAAAGTATCTTCCTAGTGCTACTACTCTGTCAGATGGATTTATTTGTAAATATACAGTGAAATTCTAAGGCAGTAACTAATCACACTCATGCATCCTGGCACACACATGCACTTAGAGACTAATTCTGCAATGTCCATTTTGAATGCTGAACTTAGGTGGAAACCCAATTTTTATTATGAGTTTGGGCCTCAGAAATGATCCATTTATCTGAATAATGGCTTCCTTTCCCCTTCTCTCGCCCTTGCCTGTACACTTCTCTAAAATGTAACAACCTACACACTTGAAAGAGAAGGTGAAATAGCTTCTGTTAATAAAAAAGGTACAATGAAGTCTCCTTTGTCTTTTTTTGTTACAAGTTTTTATGTAACAGTTGTTTTTCATACAGTAACTAATTGTTATTCCACTTCTTTTGTCACAGCAAAAAGGTGGTGTACTTGAATCACTGGTATAATATGCTGTAGCATTCCACATGGAATTCTGGATCAATCAGCAGTACATTGCAGTACAAAGCACTGTGAGATTTGAAACCTTGTTCCAGGTGTTGGGTTTTATTTGGGCATGCATGTTTTGGGGAATCTTCAATTCAATATTCTCTGTGTGTGGCTAGGAAAAACTGAAGTGTTCTGTTACAGGCACATTCCCAACTGTTCACTGACTGCATCTTCTATAATGGGGATGTGAATGCAATTCCCAATGAAGTCAGAAAACAGCTAGAAAAAGAAAAACCCCAAACCAACCTAAACATAGACATAGGGTAGAGGCACCCTGTGTCTTTTCAGGCAATGAATTTTTAAAAGGTTTGTTGAAAAATACAGACTAGAACAACTGGCAGTGCTGCCAATGCAGACACAAGCTTTCAAATGGCTTTAATCCAAGGCTGGGTAGATTGGTGATTTGTAACAGATTTGTCTTTTGCTTTTGAATGTGGTTTTTTCCTAGTAGCTTTTAGTGCCTCATCAACAGACACTGTTGTCTGCATTTTTTTTTTTTTTGTAGCCAGTGTTAATTCTCTAGCAGATTGCACTTTACTGTTGAGTTTTAGAACTTTACAGTGGTAAGGAAAGTGGGTGATTTTTACTAGCTGCAGTACTATCATTGGACACCACTAGTAAAATGTGACAGGACAGAACACAGAAGGGACCTCTGGAATAAGCTTCTTAATACCCTGCTCTTCTTCATCCTCTACTTTTGCAATCTCTTATCACTTTCAAGTGCTCACATTTCTATTTTGCTATTTAATTGGCAACAAGCCTCTATAGCTATTTTAAGTGGTTTGATGCAATGTCTGAATGATTATTCACTTGAGTTACAGAGTGAGAACTCTCTGCTTTGGCCCAGAAGCAGTAGGGGACAAAGCCAGAGCAGCTATTCTGTCTTAGAACATCATAGACACATTATTTGTCTATTTTAAATACTCATACCAAACCCTGTGATCTTGAACTTCTTGTAAATGTGCTAGTATAGGAAAAAAAATCTTTAAAATGGATGTGTTAGCCCTTTACAGCTATGATCTATTGCTTTACCTTTCATGCAATATCATACAAAAAGAGAAGTATATCAATTTGATCCAATCTGAATAAGCAAGGGAGCAATGAATCATTTATTAATCAAAACTTCTTGGAAACTATGTAAGCTACAAGCACCAGAGCTGCTTCTCAATGACATATTTCTGTAATAATTCAGGATTATTATTCAGTTGGAGAACTATTTTTCTGAATTACATATTAACAGTTTTGTGATTACAGTTCTAAGTTGAAAGTGTAGAGATCTATTCAGAGTACCAGTTAGCATATGCAGTTTATTAAATTTATTGTTTTCTTTGTATTAGCATGTAGCCAATAAAGATGAACTTGTTCATTTTTTCCCCTTTTATACTTGTCACAAGTACAAGTAAAGAATTTTACTATATAGTCAGAAAGTAAGAAAAAAACAGGACATAAAATATATTTTTATTACACTATTTCTTTAATAGTATTACAGTTAGTATTTTTCACTTGGAGACACATGCATTTATCATTATAAAATGGAATAAATAAATGGCTAGATAGTGTCATTACCATAACTACCTGTTCTTATTGCTCTGACAGCATGAATGAGATTTTGATGAAATAAAGAAGTGCAATGTAATGAAAAATCACATATATATATTATAAGCTTATTTATAGAGAAACTAATTACACAGGGAGTGGTACAGGAACATGTTAGCATGCCAGCTTTATGTAACTACAGTTCAATGATCAGCCACCTTAAGAATAAAACTGAAACACCTGAGGTACAGAGCTCTTTGTAAAGTGTGCTCTGCAACTTTGCAAGCTATCAACAGCCAGCTGAAATGAAGCTTTTCAGTTAACAATCTTCCAACAGCAGCATGTCTTTTCTGTTATGTGGCACATATGACTTCAGTGATTCCCAAAATGAATACTCTACCATTAAGTCATTCCTTGGGTTAATGGGGGCACAGAGCTGTGCATGTGCTCAGCATGCTAAGCCTTTTGAGGCTTACCTTTTGATTATTGCCTGGAGGTACCATTCACATCAACAGCTTCAAAGAACAGCTCTATTTCCTTTGGGATGAAGGACTGAATGTACAGTATTGATAAATGACATTTCTGCTTAAAAGACAGCTTTTTCTATTTAGTGGCATCATGTTTTGTTTTGTCATCTAGATGACTAAGAAGTCACAGGGAAAATTACAATATAATATGTATTCTTGGTGGAAACAGTTGGAAGCATTCATGGTGTTTTCTATCCCTGGTAATAAATCCACAACAATATAATGATTTTCCATCTTTCCCCTTAAGAAAGTTCTATTCAATTATATCAAACAGTGTATGCCAAGGTTTCTGACAAATGTTTAAATTATATGACACCTTTGCCTTCTATTCCTTTTGCATCATACTGATTTGTGCCTGTTACATTCACTAGATCTGCCATCACTCTCATTATACCTTTAAACTTTGTCTTTTATCAGTTCTCCCAGACATGTCATTATTATTCAGCTCATTTTAATGTTCCTCTTCTCAATAGCTGTAATCATATGCTGATTTTAAATGTGTCTTGTTATATCTGCTATATCAAGGAAATACATACTTTTAACACAGTAAAGATGTTAGCTATGTAGGTTAGCATGGAATTTCATGCCAAGGGAATGCATTGAGCCCTGACCCAGCCTTCACACTGCATCTGTAACTGCTAGAAGCCTGAACTTGGTAACTTTCCAGACCTCTTTTCCAAGCAGTCATTCTCCCCTGTGATCTGATAAAGAATACATAGAAGTGTTAATGCAAGCCTGTCCTGCTTCTGCTTTTATTTAGGTGTAACTTGCTGCCCTGCAAGCAAAAGCATTTTGATAAGTCTATGACTCTGAGATGTGTTTTTTACTCTGATTGGTTTGTACTCAGACTTCTTGGTAAGCAAGATAGGTAAGAAAATCTGTGGGGATTCTATGTGCATGGGTGTCACAACAAGAAAAAGGTAAACAAAACTAATCTTTCTTTCAAAAAATCACATATTTTATTACTAAGTTGCTATATTGAAATGAAAATGAGTACATGAGAGATGGTTAGTGACCTGCTACACCACTTACACACCCTATGGGCCAGATGGGATCCACCCAAGACTACTGTAGGAGCTACCAAAGAGCCTGCCAAGACACTGTCCATCATTTAGCAGCAGTCCTGGCTAATGGAGAGGCTGGAGGTTAGCAAATGTGATTGCTCATCTACAAGAAAGAGGATAAGAGGAACTATGGAGCTGTCAGTCTGATCTTAGTGCTGGGGAAGGCTGTGGAGCAGATCATCTTGGGCACCACCACGTGGTGCCTCCAGAACATTGTTTCATGGTAGACTTGGCAGTGCTAAGGTAAGGGTTGGATTCAATAATCTGAAAGGTATTTCCCAACCTAAATCATTCTATGGTTCTATGTTATTCCATCTTACTTCTTCAAGATGGACTCCATCATCACAGCAATCAATGCAACTGTCCACTTCAGACTGGATTATTGCAGTCTGCTAAGGGAGAATTCCTTCTGGAGACAGGCAAAGCCCAACTCATTCCAAGTGTTTCTGCACCCATGTTAAGCACTGTTTCTTTTTCCTTTGGATTAGTAATCTGAAATAGCTTTCAGTCTAAATACATGACTGGCACTTACCAAACCCTAAACAACTTTTGATTCTTCAAAATCACACAGATCAACTCCTTTTGCAAGCTCCTCTGGACACAAATGCCTAGGTTAGCCTACAAGCCTGCCCCCCAAAACTCTACCTCCCAATTAGCTGCTTCGTACTGGCAATTTACATGCCCTAAGACAAACCATCCCAGTTTATTGTTTCTTATGTTCAGTCTGCATGCCAGAGCTACAGAGTAAGAAGATTTTCAGACTCCAGTTTTCTGCTTATACAGCATTTCCACTCTTGAATTGTTTGAATCCCTTTCCTGGACCCCCAGCTGGTTAGGAGCTCTGGTGCTCTAGAGGGACACTTTGCTCACGCAGATCAAGGCAACTGAAATTGAAGGCAACTGGAAACAAGGTATTTTAAAATGGAAACTTTGCTTCCTTATCAGTAGAATACAAGAACATGAATGCATGATCTTAGTTTATTTTTACCAGCTGTTCCTAAGCAGAATAAGCATAAGATTATAGGACAGCTTTGGGGTTTAATTACATGTTCTGCATATCCTCCAACTGTGGCAAGAAAAGCACTAAATAGATGAAAGAATTTAATGCAAAGGTTTTCAAGAGAAACTTGGTTCTACTGAAAGAAAGAAAAGGGAAGAATAGTTACAACCAAAAAAAAGAAAGTCTATTCTGAGTGACAAATTGGATGTGAAGAATCCCAAGGAAAAAAAAATTTCTTACATGTTTTGTGGATGTGGATGTCTTTTCATTGATACTTGAATACAATGTAATATGATACACTCCATCCTAATCCTAGTCCCTGGTCCTTATGCAAGTCAAAAGTCAGGCTAAATGAGAGAGATTTAGTATTTTTTCCAGCCTAATTTCTATTTGCAGATGTCTGAAAGGGGCATATTTGAAAGATTTCCACAAGATGTTCCAAGGATGCTAGCTGATATGTATGATGTACTACTGTGACTGCTTCTGACAACACTACTTACCCCTTTAACTTAGTATTCAGGTAATTATTAGATCATAATCTTTTACAAATGCTACTCAATGCTTTGTTAAATATGAGTCAAAGGTCCTTCAACCTTTTCTGATGTACATGTACATCTCATTCTCATATAAAGAGTAGTATGCAGTGTAACACTGCTTATCACTATATTCATTCTGTTGACCACATATTCACACTTACCTGCCCTTGGAATACAAAAACCAAGCCCATATAATTCTCTTGTGAGTATAAACTAATCTCTGAAATGTGCCACCAAAAAAAAAAAAGCTTCAGTTCTGAATCAAATAATGCAGTTAAATAGAATCCAAAAAGTAGATTTGAAAAGCACCAGTGTCCCATCATGAAGAAAAGGATAGGATAAAACTAACTTGTAAGCCCACACATTTCTAAGACCAAAAATGTCATTTTATAACACATAAATTCTGAAAAAAATATTACTTGGGGTAGGTGGTGAAGAGGCTTCAAAATCCCTATTCCATACTCATTATATCAACCATATGCAGACTGGGTTGAATTGTCCTCTGAAAGTCCCCCTGAGCCCAACCATGTCTTTATTATTAATTTAGTATTTTATCTACTGTTTGTTGTTTTGGCAGCCAGTTTCTTTAATTAAGAAGACTAAAACACAAAGGAAGGTAGGTGGGCACCATTTCAGATGGTAATCTGTTTCCTGAAGCCCTGATTCAGTGGCAGCCTGCCCAGGATAGAAGTGAATTACAACTCCCAGCATCTCTCATTTCCAATGAGTCATTTCATTTCAAAGCAGGCTTTGAAGACAAAGATATTTCAGGTAACACACAACATCCCAAAGGGTATTTGTTGTGCTCATTTCAGGATGAAGCTTGTAGAGGTCTCCATGCAATTGATTCCCACAAAACACAAGAAAAACTGAACCATTCACTATAATACTGTGTAAAATATCAGACACATAATAGCTGAAGCTGGCAGAGCTGCCCACAGTTAAAAGCATTCTAACAAACAGCTGTTAATGGACACTTTCTGTTACTTGCTATTTTCAGTTTTACCAGCCACAATAACACAAACATCCCAAGCTAGGTCCCTAAAACAAGGAGACTGTAAATGATATTGGAATTTTGTCTTTCCTCTTGCCTATTCCACAGTAAGTGTGTAACAGGCATTAAGACTTCATACCCATGTGGATGTTTGTGGTGTTTTGCTGGAGAAGAGCTATTCCTCCCTTCCTTAGTCTTCAATTATTCTGTTTTTTCCATACTCTATATCAGTCCTGTTCTCATCTGTATATGTTGTTTGTTAGACTGCTTAAAGCAAGTGGAAGGAATGGTAGAAAAGGAGTAATGTTTCACAGAACCACAGAATATCAGGTGTTGTAATAGCTGACAGTACAGGAACAAACCTTACTTAATGATCTTTTTACATTTTTATCCTGATTTCAGCTGGAATAGAGTTCATTTTCTCCCTGGTACAGTGCTGTGGTTTGGATTTAGTGTGAGAATAATGTTGATAAGACACTGATGCTTCAGTTATTGCTAAGCAGTAATTATCTTAGAGTAAGGACTTTTCAGTTTCCCATGCTCTGCCAGCAAGGAGGTGCACAAGAAGCTGGGAGGAAGCATGGCCAGGACAGCTGACTCAACTAGTCAAAGGGCTATTCCATACCCTAGGATGTCATGCTCAGGATATAAGCTGTGGGGAGTTGGCTGGGAGAGGCAGCTGGCAGCTCAGGCTTTGGTCAGTGGGTGGTTAGCAATTGCATTGTGCATTACTTCTCTTTTCTTGGATTTTGGCTTTTTCTCTCTCTCTTTTCTTTTAATATTTGTTTTCATTATTACTTTTATTAATTTAATTGTTAAACTGTTGTTACCTCAACCCAGAAGTTTGAGTTCTTTTTTGATTCTCCTCCCCATCCCACTGTGGTGGGGGAGGAGTGAGCAAGTGGCTGTGTGGTTCTCAGTTGCTGGCTGAGGTTAAACCACAACAGCTTCTTATTTCAACTCATACACATTACTTGGAAAGGCAGTAGATGCTGAAGGATAAGAAAGGGAGTTAAGTCTATCTTCTGAAGCATATCAACATGGAAGAGACAATCAGTTGAAAAACCTCCTTACCCTGGACTCCCTCAGGAGATAAGATTTGTATCAAGTATGACACTTCCTTTTGCAGGATCACAACCATATCTCATGTTAACTTATGTTACTGTAGCTGCACATCACTCCACAAGACCTTTGTGATGTGGAAAATACTAAAAATTCTGACTTCAATTCTTCTGACTCTGATTTCATGAGCAGCTCCTCTTGATGAATGCTGGGCTCAGAAGCAAGTGAAAGGCAGTTATCCTCACAATGTTTGGCCATGTATTTATTCAGAAGTCTTAAACAACCAAAGAAGGGTGATGACCCAGAATCACAGCCAATTCCTTTGGCTATATGGCTGTGTGCACATGCTATACAAAGCACCTGGCATCTCAATTTGACTGCAGATTAATTGTCTCTGAGTACAAAACCCATGAGTACATACAAACTTAGTGAGCTTCATTGTTTTAGGATTGGTTTATGTTAGAAGTTTCCACATCTAATTCTAAAGAGCACTAGAAGGTAAGTTTCTGGATAAGGGGGCAGATGTTAAACAGTGAGTGGTTTAAGGTAACAATATTTTTGAGCCCTAAGCATCAGCCATGAAGTTCACATACTGCACACAGTAACAACACAACCCTGAAAGCTTAGCAAATGAGTGAGTATTAACTAAAGCAGTTCTATGGCTATATTCCTACTCACCTGCAATGAAAAGCTCTCCCAGGTCCATCAATGCATACACCTCCATTGGAACAGAGAGCTGAGGTCAGCACAGGCTCAGTGCAGACATCAACATCAACTTCACAGAACCTGCCAGTGTACCCACTCAGACAAGCACAAACAAAGGCATTGACTGCATCTTGACAAGAACCTCCATTAATGCAGGGAGCAGAGTCACATTCCTGAGGACAGAAAGAACAAGACACTGAGTACACAGCTTTAAAACATGTTACTTATTCATTCATACCAACAGCAAGCTGGAGACTGAACATGGAGACTATTGGACTTTTATTGGCTGAGAAACAAATTCTGGGGCAATCTTTGTTCATATAGAGATCCTTTGATTACAACTCATACTCACTCTTGAAACTTGGCTTGGTCCTACTAATTAATCTTGGAGAAATGCAAATATGGTTTTATATAAGCAGTCTGACAGCCACAAGCATGTGCTTCCCACTCATTGCCTTTATTAAATTTTTACAACATGGTTTTGAGCCACACTTTATAAAATTATTCTAAGTTTTTAAAGCAGGGCCTATTGCACTGAAAAAAAGCCACATTAGCAAGATGATTCTGGAAAGAGGAAAAAAATTACTTATATTAACCAATGCACACAAGCCTTTTTGTCAGTATTTCCTTATAACTGCTTTCTTGTAATCAGTTAATGCAGAATATTGCAAATAGAAACATGAAAAAACCTTTGTGTGTTCACATAATAACAATTCCTTCTGATAAAGCTAGCTAATGTGAAAGCCATCAAATTCAAAGCATGCAAAGCAGTAGCAAATTCAGGTTTTTTTCCAGAACTTCCAGAGTTTAGATAGTACAATTATCAGTGCAAAAACTGTGGGTTTGCCCTTGAACACAGAAGCTTAGTTTTTGTCTGTATCCCAAAAGTTTTATGGTACTGCTTCCCCTCAAATAGTCTAGCTAAATCCAGTATTTCAATTGATTCTCACACTCATGTAACCTTAAAAGTTTTAATTCTTTAAGGCTATCCAAGGACACTAACATTTCCTGCAAGTACTACAGTTGCCTCCACAGAATGTAAATCCAGATATCCATGGGTTATTGTAAGAAAACAACTTATTTTCCTATAAGCTCTCCAGCTGGGTGTACATAGGGTGATTTATTAGTGAGCATTGCATAAACTAATTGTATTATACATCCCACCAAAAGATGAGGACAGTTCTACAGGCTGCCAACAATCTTGTCTCTAGGTTCTAGAAGTAGTATTTTGCTATATTAATTACATTTGCTTTTGGCAAAGGTAAGTCATTTTTGTTTTCTTTATCTAAAAATCTCAATTCACAGTTTCAAATATCTGGGTTTTTTTCTATTCCAGTAACTTATCTTGTCTAATCTTCTTATTTGTATTCACTAGTATCCATCTGTAGCACTTCTGTTTTCACAGCTTTGCTCATTAGCAGAATAAATGAAAAATCTACCAATTAATGGATCAACATTTTACCTATTCAAAATTCAAAAGGTAAAATTCAAAAAAATACCCAAATTCTCCAAGGTTAAGTTCAAAGCTCAGACAAATCTTCACCAACTTGGCTCAACACACTATCACAGTCATAGCATGTTGGAAACCTCATGTAAAACCTCTTCAATTCCTCCTGTGGGGTACATTGTTCTCATCAAACTTTACAGAACAGCTCTCAGAAATGGTTTTGTCTTTTTACAGTGACACAGAAAGCAGATAGTATGTAGGAAAGAAATCACACCTATCACTTTCTGGTGTATTTGGATGATCTGCAGTTAAAAGTTTAGCATTAGACTTGCAAAAAAGCATCTTTACCCTGAAGTAGGTGAGCTACCACACTACCACCAAATGCTGTAATTTGTAGCTTAGGAAGCACAACAGTTTCCTGCTGCTGCAGCAAAGTGTGGGCTTTTGTGTGTAAGGCTCTCCAAATTCACAACAGATTGAACTCCCAGGCCTCCTGCACTCTTGCCCAAGCAGTAACACACTATTCCCACTATTCCAGGCCTTGTAGATGGCTTCCTTGAAGAGAGGAAACTGAGGTAGTTCAGGTATCTCTCTGAATCAATCCTGTTAAAATAGCTTTCCATGGCAGAGTTTTGTCTGGGGGTGAGGGGGCTGCAGGGGCAGCCTCTGGAAGGAAAGGACAGAGCTGCCCTGTGCTAGATGCAGATGGTTCCAGTTGGCTCCAGGGGAGCCACTGCAGGGCACAGCTGAGCCCAGTAGCCAAGATAGTGGTGCCTCTGGGAAAGAATACTTCAGAAAGAGTGAAAAACACTGTGCAGCCAAGCAGCAGAGAGAGGAATGAAAAACACTGTGAACAACAGCCTTGTAGACACAAAAGTCACAGAAGGAGGAGAGGGAGGTGGGGCTCCATCAGCAGTTCCTTTGAAGCTCCTGGAGAAGAGAGTTCACAGAATCACAGAATGTTAGGAGTTGGAAGGGACCTCTGAAGATCATCTAGTCCAACCCCCCTGCCACAGCAGGATTCCCTAGACCTTGTGAAGCAGTTGGCCCCTTCCAGCCCATGGAGGACCACAGTGGAGCAGGTATCCACACTGCCGTGTGTGTGAACACCATCCAGAGCAGGTGGATATTCCCTGAGGAAGCTGCAGACCATGAAGAGCACACACACTGGACCTAGCTTCTGGCAGGAGCTGCAGCCTGTGGAGAGATGCCTGCCAAAAGCATGTTTTCTGCCACATTGGGAGGAAAGTTTTTTTATTCTTCATTGACAGTAAATTGAAGTAATATTCCCCTAGATGAGTCTGGTTTGCTCATGATGGTAACTGGGGATCATGATCAATCTACCTGTCCTTATCTTGACCTTCAAGCTTTTCTTATTTCCTCCCCCTGTCCTGATGAGGAGGGGAAGTTCAAGAGCAGCTGGGTGGCCATCTGGCAGCTAGACAAAGGTAACTCATCACACCTGTTTATTCATAGGCTGTAAAACTCAGTATTTTCTGTCATCTCAGAACAAGTCATTTGTCCAAACTGAGCTGTATTGCCTGGCTTTTCCTGTGGCTATCACTGCCCTCCACCTTTTCCCTTTCTGTTTTCTAGTTTGTTCCTTTCACAAGCAGTTTCAGTCAAGTCAGAACTGCAGCCATCCATCTCCAAGGAAACTAGAAGGTCAGAAGAGCTGTTCCTCAGGCCTCATCTTGTCAGGTTCTTTCAGCTCTAGAAGTGGGGTTTTTTTCCTTCCACTGTCACCAATAGGAGAAAAAAAGCATCCCTTATTAACTTCAGCTGGGCTGTTCTCCTCATTCCTCACCTGTCACATCTGTAAATGATCCCCAGTACTCTAACTTCACAGCAGACCAATACTCCCCTTCCCAGTTCATCTTTTAAAACACAGACAGCTTCAATAAGCTCACTTATAAATAAATGAACTCATAGAATTATAAAATGGTTTGGGTTGGAAGGGACCTTAAAGATCACCTTGTTCCAACCCTGCTGCTATGGCAGGTTGAAATGATGTAACCAAACAGAAATCTAACACACTTTATTCTCATCCAAACATCTTTGAGTCTTCTTACATATGACCTCCTTAGAGTAAAGCAGGAGGGCTCTCTTTCAGTAGGCTTTTCCCTTCCTGAATCTGTCTTTTTTCCTTTGAAGCATATACTTTTCCCATTTTGATCTAACAAGGAATCCTTTTGAGTTTGTGTTGTTAACAGGCAATGACCTTGGAAAAGATTTTAAAGTCACAATAGACAAACTAGCAACATGAACTCCCACTGAAATGCTATGGAAAAAAAAATTGCTAATGCTACCCTTAGGTCTTCAGAAAGGGGAATTGTGACTTACACTTAGACAGGGGATTATTCCTCTTTTTATAGTTAGGGGAAACAGAAATATTGTGCCAAGTTCTAGAATGTTTATTATAAAGGATGTCAAAAAACTGAGAATATGTTTTTAATTATTTAGGTACTAGATAAAATGCTTTAAAGTAGGCTAAGTCTAAGAAAAAATAACACTTAATAGAATTTTTAGGATAGATTTTTCCAAAATACTATCACATTGTATATCACATTGTATATCACATTTTCACATGACACTGCTAAAACACAAATGTTAATGGGTTAAACATTATATAGAGAAATCCATGGAGTGTAGCCCTCTATCTAGCTGTTAATAGTAAACATCAGTCTGAGTTCTTTGCTGTAAGCAGTTCCAGACCTCTTGATGGCTCTTCCAGCATTCTTAGGTTTATCACCAAGAAAACTGAGAGTGAGTGATTAGGGCAGAGCACAGTTATTTTCACAAGTATTATACATTAAGAAGTATTATTATCAGAATATATTATATTAATACATTCTATATTAAGAAGTATTTTGATTCCCAGAGAAAGTAAGACAAGAACAACTACTTAAGATTCCCAAATCCAGATATTTCTAGCTAAAGTTCAACTTGATCTAGTTATGCAACTCTTTTAAGGGTAAATTCTGTAAAGAATCCCAAGTTGTAACAAAGCTAAGCAAGAGCCACTACATTTACCAGAACATCATTTATTTCTTGCTCTCTGAATGTCATGGTGTAATAAATCTTGTTTGTATGAGGAAGGGGAAGACTGTCCCTTAAGAGAGCCCACCTGGCACAGCACAGTCCACTGGTTCTGCTGGCAGGGAATTACTCTGAAATCTGGACTCTAGCAACTGACCTGAAAAGGCTCAGCACTTTGCTCAAGGCATACTGCTCCCTTACCCAAATCTGGGGGTCTGTACTGATAGCTGTCTTTGGAAGTGAGGTCAACCTGCCTAAGAAATCCCAACTTTATTGTACCACATTCTATCATTTCCAAAGTCACAATCCATAGCTTGAGATAATTCTGAGGCAACATATTATTTGAGCAAGTTAATAGAAATAGTGAAAATCCACTATTTTTCCAAGCAATGTGTTGTTTCAAAGATGTTTCTTAAAGAAATCTAGAAGTGCATTTTAGATGTTAGGATTATTTTGCTACAGAAAAGACTATTTTTCATTAGTCCTCCTTGGAACCTCTGGTTAGAAATGAAGTATTTCTATACAGCAGTTCAAAATCTATTTCTAGGAAAGAGATTCAAAGAAAAAATATGATGAATGTATTTTTATGTAAGTGATGTTTTGCTTTATAACAAAAAAGGGAATTATAAAGCAGACTAATTCTGAACATAAATAACTCATGCAAATATGCTACAAAGGGAAAAAATGTCTACCAGAAATCACAGAATCATAGAAAGGTTAGAGTTGGAAGGGACCTTTACAGCTCATATAAGTCCAAACCCCCTGCTGCCAGCAGGGATACCTATAACTAGATCAGGTTGTTCAGAGCCCTGTGCAACCTGTCCTTGAGTGTTTCCAGGGATGGGGCATCAACCACCTCTCTGGGCAACCAGTTCCACCCTTAACTGCAAGAAATTTCCTCCTTATATGCAGTCTAAATCTGCCTTGCTTTAGTTTAAAGCCATCACACCTTGTCCTGTCACCTTGCTAAACAACTGCCTTCATTTTAGTCCTAGGCTCCCACTAAGCACTGATAGGCTGCAGTAAAGTCTCCCCAGAGCCTTCACTTTTCCAGTCTGAATAGCCCAAACTCCCTCAGCCCTTTCTCACAGGAGAAGTGTTCCAAGCCTCTGATCATTTCTGTGGCCCTCCTCTGGACCTGCTCCAACAGGTTCATGTCCTTATGCTGAGGACTTCCCAGCTGGATGCAGTGCTCCAGCTGGGGTCTCACCAAAGCAGAGCAGAGAGGGAGAACCACCTCCCTTGACCTACTGGCCATACTTGTCTTGATGCAGCCAGGGACATGGTTGGCCTTCTGGGCCATGAGTACACACTGTATGCTCATGTCAAGCTTACTCTATATATACAGGGGAAGGTCACAGCAAAATATACATAAGCTATCTACAAATCTATCTTTGACATACTTGTATGTATGTGATGCATTATATGCTCTCACTTCCTCTGAATACTTATGATATTAAGCATTAGGCTGGAGATTAGAAGGAGGTTCTTTACCCAGAGGGTGGTGAGGCACTGGAACAGGTTGCCCAGAGAGGTTGTGGAGGCCACATCCCTGGCAGTGTTTAAGGCCAGGCTGGATGTGGCCCTGGATGACCTGGACTAGTGCATGTGGCATCCCTGCCCATGGCAGGGGGGTTGGAACTAGATGATCTTTAAGGTCCCTTCCAACCTCAGCCATTCTATGATTCTGTATCAAGTCCCAAGATACCATTTGCTGTTTGATTTCTTGGTAGACAACTATGAAATGATTAGCCATAAGGAGAGACTTAAAGCAGAAGGTAGTAGTGGCCTTTAACATCAATTCAGGGAGTAGTCTTGATAGTTGTGCGACAACTGGATGCCAGGTGGAGTCACTGACTTGTGCAAGGTAGAACTAAACAGAGCTTTAAAAGTGGAATTTGGTGGAGTTGAAAAAAAAGAGATAAAGGAATTCAAAGATGGAGACTACATCACAAAAGAAAGCTGCTTTCAGGAATCATGTTTCCAGTCCTTCAGTGATAGGCTTGAAGGGAAGATTATTCTCTGGTGAAAAGCAGAGGTTTCTGTGATAAACCAGACCAACATCATTAAGGGTTTAGATCAGAATCAAATAAAAATAAGCAGAATGGAAAGCAACATTGTAAATAAATACTTTAGAAACAAATGCATGTTTGACAGCAAGTTTTTTTCTGTACAAAATACAGTATGTATATGGTTCTTAAAGCACCCTGAATCTAGAATTTTTTAATGTCTAAATTTACAGTATTGCATCATAGGAAATGTTCAATTTAGTGTTTTGATCTGATTTCATATTTATGTAAAGTAGCCATGGTTCAGTGCATTAGTTGGAAAGTATATGCACTTCCTTTCAAAGATATTTTTTCCACAGTTTAATATATTTAATTTATCATGAGTGCAACCATCTGATGTAATTATAACTGCTACTAAGAGAACAAAAAGGCTCCCATTTCTTTGGCTAAATTTAAAATAGCACTTAGTTGAAACTGTGTGGTTCACTAAGTTATGGACTTTTGCATTCACATGGGAGTTTGAAGTGCACTCTTACTTTGGGATGAATCTCAGTAGAATTGCTACCATGTAAAAGTCTGAGATTTACATTAAGAATTTAGAGGAATGCTCCAAATTCCTATTCATATTTTATATCTAACAAAAATTAAGTGTATTTTTCTAACTAGTAAAATTATCATTATTTTCTCTGTGATTTTTTGTTAATAGTATCCCATATCCACAGTCTGTAATTATTAACTTCCCAAAACTTTTTCATTTTGTGGATTAAATATACATACAATATTCTGTGGAATAATCTGGGAAATTTACATCCATATTTCAGAATGCTGGTTTTATCCAACAAGGTTCAATCCAAAATGAGTTCAAAAATGACCAAACCATTTTGCTTTGACATTTTGGATTATGGACACAAGCAGAAGAGAAAAAGAAGAAAAATATACCTATTCTTTAGAGCACAATACAGAGCAGGAACATAGAGAATCAGATCAGAGCTCCAGTTGGCCCAGTATTCTGGCTACAGCAGTGGTAGAGATCGAGACATTTAGGCAAAATCTTGTGAACTCTGCCACTTTTTACAGTGTGCACCATGCCTCCCCCCACAAGCACACCTGTTTAATCAGACATGATTCATTTAGCATTCATTTAGGGACCTGCTTGATTTTTCTGAACCAGCTAAGAGAGATATCCTGCCTCCCTAACCTTCAGTGGCAGCAAGTTCTAGAGGTTGTTTCCCTGATTATTTTCATCATGTCTCCTCATTTCTTTTACTACAGAATACAGGAGAAATTTTCCATTTGAGTTTATCTACCACTGTCCCAGCTCTTTAAACCTTAATTACATTCCCTTCATCTTTCTCCTCTTCAAATAGAATAGTTTAAACCTCTCTTTACAAGGCAACTATTCAGTTCATATTATTTTTTTTGCCCTCTGGAGCTTCTCTAACTCTCCCCAGCACTGTGCACAGTATCCAACACATGAGCCCACTCTTTATACAGCAGTGAAATCATGTGTCCTACCCTGTTCACTCTATGCTTCCTGATCATGCTCAGCACTGTTTTGTTGTTATTCTACACTATGCTTGCACACTGAGACAATGATTTCAGAGAACTTCCCATGTGGGCAAGCTTTCTATTTGTTAAAACACCAATTTTTTCCCTGTGACAGCCTTAAGTTTCCTCCTCAAGTCATTCAGGGGCTTTGGACCACTTTGTGCTCTTGAACTGTGGTACACATTAGCCAGGCTTTTAATACATTGTTTGTTTAATAGCCCCTAGGCTGCTTGGAAGTTCCTTGTGGTTTAGGTTTGCTTCTCCTAAGTTACTTCACAATGTGCTTCAATTTTACATCATTTCCTTGCCTGAAATTGAATGTCTATCTGCTGGATTTATTTGGCATGCTATCTTATGCTACAGTCATAAACCTACCTGTATTACAGTCACTAATAGAGATCATCTCTGTCATTAGAACCTCTTGAAGGAGATGCTGGTCTTCTCAGAGGCATGCTAAACATTACTCATGGTCAGATTTTAAGTTCTGTCATTCTCAAATAGTGCTCTTCTATACCTGTCAGCATTTCCCATGTATCTAGTTTAAATATTCCTCTACATCCATTCTCATTTTTAGTCAACAGCCCAACTCTGTGGTGATAAATGTGCAATTCATTCTTGTACAGGTTCCTCCAATTTCTAAAGGTTTTCCATTTTCAAAGGTATTTGAATTGCTTTTGTCTATGCCACCACACTACTCAGGTACTGGAGCTGAATCTCTCTGCCTCCAAAGTCACATGTGGAACTGGCAGTCTTTCAAAGCAAGCTAGATGCATGTCCCAGGCTTCAGTTTCCTGTCCAGTCTGAATTCATAACCTCAAGAACATCCTTCACACAGTTCCCTTCACTACCAGGTCACAATTACCATCTCTTTTCCAGTACACTTCAGTAGTATCTCTAGACACATTGTGACATCCACTATCCAGATGCAAAGCAGGTTACTTTGTACCCAAGGCTTCTCTGATGTCATAAATCCATTTACCTATGTACCTAATAATTGAATAGTTCTGGTTTTTAAGACATTCACTGTTGCTAGAGCATCCTAGATGCAAGAATATACTGTGATAGCAGCTGATAGCCTTTTCTTATGCAAGAGATCAGAAATAGGGCTCTTCAGTGGAATGTCTTCAGAGCATTTACCAATCTGGAGGTGAAACTCCTCAGCAACATTCTTAAAGCTCTCATTCATCTCTCTACCTCTCCAATTTCTAGTCTCTATTTTTCTATTGCTTCTCCATTCATTAGGTTCTCCCTTTCAGTCACTCTTAACATAAACTTACTACCTCAGGGCCAGGAAGTACCTAAAGTGTTACACACACTGAAATTGTGGCATGGGTGGGTATCACAGATGCAGTGCTTTGTACATTAAAGTGGGTATCTCCCTCTCCTCCCACTCTTAGATTTACCTATCTGCATCTTGAGCATCAACTACATTCTTTTTTTGGAAGCTGACATTAGTTTAGCTTCTTTCAAGAAACTACTTACTTTATCCAACCCTCTTTAAACTAGTTGGCAATAAGCAGAAATACTCAGAGAGTGAAGAAGTCCCACACAGGCACTAGCAGGAGCATCCAGCTCACCTGAGGCTCTTTGTACATTCCTTGTTACTTGCCATACACATACACAGAGGGAATTCTGTGGAGGGGATTCTCCTCTCTGACCTACTTATTACAGCCCATTACACCCAGTCACCACAGCCAGTGGAGTCTAGACTGACTTATGACATGCAGATGTCCATTCCAGTAGCAGCTGAACAGCTCTGCAGATCTCACTGAGCATTCACCATATTTTCACTGACTATAAAAACTGCCCAAACAAGCAGCTTTCACAAAGGCACAAGTTAAGCCAGCTGAGTTGTACTATTCTTCCTAATCAAATCACAGATGATTATATGGCTGTCAAGTCCCAAGTCTTTTGGGCAATCTGTCAAGTCCTGGTGAATAACTGTTTGTTTGCTTGGACTACCAGAATATTGTTCTCTGATTCCACATGTGCATCAGCTGTGGGGTCTTTGTGTAGAAAATTAGCTGGTTTGGCTGATTTCCCCCTTGTGTCTGTCTTTTATGTAAACAGAGATAAAAAGAGCAGTAAAACCAGACCAAATGAAGTAATTCTAGGATATAGTCTGATTACAGATTGCTGTCAGATACAAGCAGAAGAGCCAACAAGCTGAGTATCCTCAAAATGCTTTTTTGCTCCCTTTTAACAGCATGAAACTGCCTTAGCTAAGCATGGAAGAAGCACAACTGCCAATGACTGCTCATCAGTCAGAGCAAAAATCTGCCAAATTAGTAAGAAATAATGCCTATTACTAACTATAATTGCTGCCACTGACCATATTAGCAATCTATGTTTACCTACACCAGAGAGGAAAAAAAAAAAAAAAAAATCAATGTTCAGTTATATACATTCATCTTACAGTTCCAAAAACATGCAAATGCCAAAGGAAATCATAGGTATTGCAACTAATTCATATAGTGCACATTTTTTTCTCTTTCTTGAATGAAATCCATACATAAAAAAGCAATGGAAATGGCAGTAGATAGGGAAGTTCCAATATAGACACTGTATTAGCTATGCAAAAAGTTATAGGCTGTATCTACAAAGATACAAAATGCTTATTTTCCCTAACAGTATTAGACAACCTGAGAAAGTCTTAAAGGGTATTTTCGTGCCAACTATATTGCAACATAAGTAAAGGATGAAAAAATTCAAGATGAAAATTCAAAAAGCTCAAGCATGTCTAGGGAAATATATATATAAATATACACACATATTTCCTTTTTTAAATATGTTATTTCAGCTTAGTTGCTGACCCTCCCTGGCTGTGCAATTTTCACCCAGCCACCCTCTCATGCTCCTTCCTCAACAGGACAAGAGAAGAAAATAAGATGACAAAGCTCCTGGGTTGATAAGGGCAGAAAGATCACTTAGCAATTACTGTCACAGGCAAAACAGACTTGACTTGGGGGAAAATTAATTTAAGGTTTTGCCAATTTGAAATAAAATTTTCTTCACAGTGAGAAACAAAGATAAAACCTAAAATAAGCCTCCTCTCTTCCTTCCAGGCTCATCTTCACTCCTCCATTCCCAACACTTCCACCTCCTCCCCACCCCAAACAGCACAGAGGGAAGAGGAACAGCAGAGGCTGTCAGTTCATAACTGCTTGTCTCTGCTGCTAGTTCCTCCTCACACTCTTTCCCTGCTCCAGTGTGGGTCTCTCCACAGGCTGTAGTTGTGCAGGGTAAGGCTGCTCATGAATGGGCTCCCCTCCTCAGGCTGCAGGTCCCATCTGGAGCCTGCTCCTGTGCAAGCACTCCACAGGCTATAGTTCTTTCAGAGCACATTCCACAAGCTGTGGCCTGGGGTCTTCCATGGGCTGCAGTGATGACATCTGCTCTGGCATGATCCTATCCATAGACCTCAGGGAAATAATTGCTGTTCCAGTGCCTGAAGCACCTCCTTCCTCTCCTTTTTCACTGACCTTGGTATCTGCCTGCTGGTTTCCCACACTTTTTCCCCCCTCACTCCTCTCTCTGCTGGGCAGCATTTTCCCCCCTTTCTTAAATATGTTTCCACAGAAATGCCACCACCTTGGGTGAGGAGCTCAGCTGTGTGCTACAGAGGGTCCACTGGAGCTGACTAAAACTGTCCAGCTTGGGCCATCCCCTGCAGCCCCACCTCTACACAAGACCCCAGCACCTGTTATGCAGTTGCATAAACCTTAATACAAAGAAATATATTTTGAAGTGAATAAAACATCAAATTACATTTACCTGGATTAATTCCTACTATTTTTTTAAACAAAGGAACTGGCTGATGTATCATTTAGAGCAAAGCAATTATAAAGCATGAGCTTATCATGATTATCCAGATGTGCACACCCCCACAGAGTCAGAAAGCCTTGCTGATCACTGTAAGACTTAGGCATAATATATGTCTGAGCAGGATGAATGCAGTGCTAGAGCCTTTAAAAATATGACACCTGCAGCATGCTCTTATCTGGGAATAATACTGCATGCAGATAGAATGAAGAGCAAACAAATGAAGCCAAGATGCTGACAGACTTATCTGTCAAATTTACATGTATATTGTTTCTTTCTAAGAATTTCTAATCTATGCTTTTTCAAACACCTAAGGATGAAATACTGTTGTCTTCTGAATATGATTTTCTGCAGTTGTCTACAGGTCATTTAATCCCTCATTCTCCTAAAATAAAAGAAAGGGGAAATCCTGGATCTTGCTAGAGAAAATATTACCCAAGCATATTCTGTATTAGCACTGACAACAGCTGCTAATGCAGAGCTGCAATACAGTATCAGGATGTGTACTCTGAGCTGAATTCATTTTCTGAAGCTCTCATTCTGTAAAAGAAGTCCTAAGATAATATCCCAGCTAGATTTACTCCTTGTGTTAGATCACCATGCATTTGCAACAGAAAAGTTGTAGACTATACTTCCTTTATGTAATAGGATGTATTTTTAGTTATCCAGTACTTTTAGCTGTAGGTAAAAAGTCAAAGGTCCCTACATGCATATGTAAGAAAAAAAGAAGTTTGGCTAACATTCTGGAATGTGTTTTTGACAATTCAGAAACACAATATTAGAAGCCAGACAGCCTAAAGGAAGGCAGATCTCATGCCAGACTTTCTCAGGAGACAAATCACATTTCAAAGGATCCTATCCAAGGATCAGATTAAACTGTGTTCAGCACAAAATCTGAAAAAGTCTAAACCAATTCAGGACTCTGCTCAAAATGTGGCCAGCACTGTAAGGAGTATTTGGTGTTATGACAGATGTAGTTGCCTTCTACAAGTTGATTTGCTGAACTATATGAATCTTCATGGCACAGACTTCCCCATGATAATACAAAAACATTCTTGAACTTAAGAGGAGGAAGTGGTTGGTACATTTTGTACACCACTGTATTATATCAGAGAATTCTTCACTTACCTGGATTTTGACATTTTAAGCATGAGACATGCCTACTTTCATTGCAGAACACTGAACCTGAAGTTTATTATTCAAATACACAGCTAAGGTACAGCAAATAAGGCTCCCCATGCAAATTAGGTAGTTATGTTATCCATGCTGAACTGAGGGATAAATGATTTTCAGGTAATGTTGGCATAGCTTGCTGTAGCTTTTCAGATTTATCAGTCACACTTCACCTTTGAAGTTCTTTAGACATTTTCTCAAGGGTCTTTTTAAATGCAATTTTATGTAAGGAGCAAATAATGAGATTTTCAGAATGGATTTGAAACACAACTGAATTTGTCATTTGTTTTCAAGAAACCAACCTGTTCAGAAGTAGCTCAGTTAAAAATGAGTTTCAAACAGCATCTTACCCATCCCCCTCTAATTAAAATAAAATGTGAAGACATACATTGATATTTATCTCACATCTTGAGCTGGTCCATCCTGGTTCACAAGAGCACTGATATCCATCAATGAGATCTATACATCTGAAACACAAAGCAGCACTGTTCAGGTGAAGCTCTGTAACTCTAGATTCAGCACCAGCACTATCATTCCATACATTTCCCAAGAGTGGTCTGATGGAACCTACTTAAATCCATGGCACTCTTAATTAGTTTTAATAATGGCTTTCAAATGTGTCTATTATGGGTGCTGAGGGCATTTTATAAGGATACTGATTATGATATTAAAAGACATCTTCCTGTTTCGACCTGTTGGCAATGTATCAGCTCAAGGTTTGCTTTCAAATATATTAAACTTTAATTAATCCACATAGGCTGAAACATGGTTTATGCTAATGAAGAAAAATGAATGAGAAGCTGAGATGATGCAACAGTATTTTACATTAGCTTAAGCAGGCAGCATCTGTCATCTCTAAGTGTGCTTGTACTCTGACTTTAGGAAAGAACATAATTGAAAGGATATTTATCAACCTTCCTATATCATTACATTTTAAACATTGCTAGTGAGATACATTATCTTGGAGATGATAATAGTTAAATAGTCACCTTCCATGAAGACAAGGATCTGGCAAGCAGTCATTAACATTGATCTCACAGTTTGCTCCAATGAAACCTCTCCTGCAGTGGCATTTATAGGAACTGATGTCATCAATGCAACTTCCATTGTTGAGGCAAGGAGCAGACATACATTCATCTATATTTACTTCACATCTATCACCTGTGTACAAAACAGAATATATGACTAAGCTTTAACTTCTCAACTCAAATCAACTCCAACCAACCAGTCTGTCAAACTTTAATATTCCCTAACAACCACTGCAATTCCAGATAACCCATTTTTTTTACATACATTGTTTATATATTTAATATACTCAATAAAAATATCCCATTGGAAGTACTTCCAGGTGCAAATGTCAAAAAGAATGAGTATATTACAATATATTACAGTGATAACATCTGCAATTGTGGCAAGGCAAGAAGGCTTGAAGGGTCAGCTTGCAAGCAAATTAGTTACATGGAGAAACTGAAATTTCAAGAGGAATTGTTTTTACACATTTATTAGAAAGATGAGTTTCCTACAAAAAGAAAACACAATTCAAATGAAAGATCTAGATGGTGATCTTACAGTAATCCTTATTTTCTCAAAATGAAATTAAAATGCAGGGACTTTTGAGGAATCTTTTGGATGACATTGATTCTGAGAGATATAATGGTGCATTTTTCTGCTTGCAGGACAGAGAATGCTGGCAGAGAGAGCTACAGAGAACAAAAAAAATGCATGATGCTACCTACCAGAAATAAGTAGCACAACTTTACAGGAACTGTTCAAACATACAGCATGTTGAGATCTGTGAAGTTAAATCATCACTCAGCAGCCATTGCTTTAGATACTTATTTCTGTGACTGATTGAAAGAGCCACAGGTTTTTAAGTGATGAATTGAATGTTTTTATCTAACTAGTTCCCAGTGATGGATTTTGGAGTGTATAGCAAGAAACCATCAGAAATAGCTATTAAAATATTCTTATTTCATTTGTAATGTTATCTTTTAAAAGTACTACAATAATTTCATATAAAAGATTTAGGCATTAAGTATAACTTACACAAAGCTCAAAGAAATAGTGCAGAATCACAGAACAACAGGCTGGCATGATAATGCATCATGCTCCTCTGATGTTCTCAATGCTTAAAAGTTTCTTTGTCACAGTATTTTCAGCAGAGCAATTTGTGTGGAAATTGAGATTTCAGTCCTCTGGATCTTGGTAACCCTTACAGAATAGAAACCTCTTTAAAGTATGCCTACTGCAATACATGAACACATTCAAAGACTCTTCCAAAGTTAGACTTGCAAATAAGTACAGAGACTTTCCTAGCTAGCAGTAAGAGCAAGGAAACAGCTCTAAGTTCATAGAATCATAGAATTGTCAGAGTTGGAAGGGACCTCAAAGATCATCTTGTTCCAACCCCCCTGCCTGCCAGGGACACCATCCACTAGATCAGGTTGCCCAGGGCCCCATCCAGCCTTGTCTTCAAAGCTTCCAGGGATGAGGCTTCCACAACCTCTCTGGGCAACCTCTTCCACTGTCTAACCACCCTCATAGTGAAGAACTTCCTCAGAGCTTTCTCAAACTTGTTGTAGGTAGAATCTGAAGAAACAATTTTGGCTCTAGAAGCTCACAAATGTTCTCTTTGGATAGTCCTACCTCCTGAATTCTGCATTACAATCAGCTGAAAAACATCTTCAGGGAAGTATTCTACATCCCAAAACATTGATCTGATAGTAACTAAAATTGGTAACAACCTATGTGTTTATTTGGGGGTTTTCCCCATTTAATTAAATGTTCCTGTTTTGTTTACTAGTATGTGTATGTCCTAAGATACCTAGGTGGTACACATAGTATCATGATCAAAAACATCAGACAAACTGCAGAACTTCACAGCAGCACTTCAGTAATTAGGGTACAATATTTAATAGTGAGTCTATTCTTGCAAGGCAGAGTTTCCAGCAGAAACAGGTTATCATTGTTGCTATTATTACTACTACTGCTTTGATTACTTTGGTTGCCCTTTTGCTGCAACAAGAGAGAACTATAAGAATGGTGCCAGTATTCTTGGAGGCAAAATCCATTACTTTGAGAAAGGTAACCAGCCTGTCCTTGAAATCCACAAAGGAAGTCAGCTATCTAAGGACTTCAGAAACTAGAAAGCTGAGGAAAGACCTAGCAGCACTGTCTAGGTATAATGCAGCAGAGTGTTAAAAGTCCCTAAGAAAGATGTGCAAAGCAGCAGCTCTGGAAGCCCAAAGGTATGGCATTGTATCTGGCTTTATCCCTATGCCTCTAAGGAGAACTAATTAGCCTGGGGTTGATACCATTCTGATGCAGCTTTTTTTCACCTACTTGTTACTTTAAATCTCACATTGGTGAAATCACCTTAACATTGCTACACTAAATAAATTCAAATTAGACAGTAATGAGCATGAAGAGCAAACACTTTGCATTTAGGTAATTTTTGCCAATAGACAAGGATTTTTCTCCCTAAAGGCACAGATCTGTAACCCAAAACAATTGCATTTTACTAAACAAGGGGAGTGCACTGTCATCCAAGTTCCTAACCACCAGATTTAATTTGTGTACACTGTGTGAGTGGTTGTTGCCAAGAACTCATTATGAATGGACTGTAGCACATTGCATATTTTGAACATAATCTGCACAAAAACATAACATAGCTCTTGACTTTGTCTCCTTAAGGACCAGAGACTTTGCATACACTAGAGAACTAACTTTCCTGCAGACAGGATTCTTAGCTGTTCAGTATCTTCACTGGTTTGAAATGACTTTCTTGTTGGAGGTCACTGCTAGCCAGTACAGCAACCTTCATAGATAATACAAAATCCAGGTTTCCCCAAAGGAGATATTTAATGGACTGTCTTCCCCTGTTGCTGAAGCTGTAAAGACAAGAGTTGAAATAAACTTTTCAAGAGGTCACATCCAAATAGTGAACTTGGGTAACAAAGGTTAGATACAATAATCTAACTTCCTTTCTGATGGGGCATACAGAACACTGGGCCAAACATCAATTCTTGTATTCAATTCTCCCAGTAGTTTCCTGTAATTCAGTACACTATGGGCTGCCCCTGAGGCTGCTGAGAAAGCCTGCTTATGTCCTTGGAAGGCTGCCTTCTGGCATGGCTGAAAAAAACATGCAAAGTGAGGAACAATATTGCATCCAGTTCTGGAGCCCCTATTCCAAGAGGGATATGAGGCTGCTGGAGCGAGTCCAGAGAAGGGCCAGGAGAATGATCAGAGGACTGGAGCACCTCTGCTACAAGGACAGACTGAGAGAGTTGGGATTGTTCAGTCTGCAGAGGAGAAGGCTCCCAGGAGACCTTCTTGTGGCCTTCCAGTATCTGAAGGGGGCTACAAGAAAGCTGGGGAGGGACTTTTGAGGAGGTCAGACAGTGATAGAACTAGGGGAAATGGGTGTAAGCTAGAGGAGGGCAGATTTAGGTTGGATATTAGGAGGAAGTTCTTCACTATGAGGGTGGTTAGACAGTGGAACAGGTTGCCCAGAGAGGTTGTGGAAGCCTCATCCTTGGGAGCTTTTAAGGCAAGGCTGGATGGGGCCCTGGGCAACCTGATCTAGTGGATGGTGTCCCTGGCAGGCAGGGGGGTTGGAACAAGATGATCTTTGAGGTCCCTTCCAACTCTGACCAGTCTATGATTCTAAGATCTTCAATGATTAGGAAAGGGAAACATTGCACCTATCTCCCCCAAAAAAGTCTAAAAGATGATCTGGGGAACTCTAGGCCAGTAAGCTTCAAATGAGTCCCTGGGAAGACCTTAGGATGCCATTTCAGGGCAACAGAAGGAAAAAGTGACTTGGAACAACCAGCAAAGCAACCCTGAGTAAAAATACTTTCTTTGAGGAGTATTTTAGCATTTGACAGACAAATGGATATCACACCACCCTTGTTAGTAAATAACTAACACTAAATAGTGAAGAATTATTCTTGTAAATATGCTACAAGAATTTGCACCAGCAAACAACTACTTGCAATAGCAAACAACTACTAAAGCTGATTAAAAAAACCCCACAAAATAAAAACCAAAAAAACCACACACACAAAAAAAGAAAAGTCAAACCAACAAAACCTAAACATCTTATCCTTGTTGGTTAATTGTGTTAGGGAGAAGAAGTCAATACTGAAAAATGATGAAAGGAAAGCACATCTGCAGAGTGCTTGTCCCTTTTCATAACAGAGTCTCCTAAGCCCTTCAGGTACAGGTGTCTTCTCTTTTATGACTATAACTGGGAATTCTCACAGAAACATACATAAAGTTGACAACAACTGTTTCAACATCCACTAATTAAAAAGATCAATCTGCAGCACTACTGCCTAATGAACTAAAGCTTCTGTGATACCCTAAAAGCTCTATTCAGAACACAGCTCTTCAGAAAATACTGACAGGAGGAAAAAAAATATGAAAAGCAGCTTTTGAAGTTTTAGGTGAAAGAATTACATAGAAGTCTCACATTTTCCCCTCAGAAATGCCAAGGATAAGATTGAAGAACACTGCACAAGTGGTACATGGACTAAGGTGTGCAGTGAATGAAGGATGTAGTCAGACACTTGAGCCTGCCAAAGGCCACCTCAGCCAGTATGCCTGCCTAGGAGACACGCTCAACCAATCAAAGCTGCATACAACCACAAACCTTGATTTAACTTTGGGTAGAAGTAGATCCCACCAGAAGGCCTCTTGGAGCCAGTCTTCCCTGGAGTAGCATGTCCAGAGTCTCACCCTTTGTATCAAGACATGGTCCCAAGTAACTTCCCAGGACCAAGTGTCTTTGACTTCCAGGTGAGTGGTTTGTGCATTGGGAATCATCATTCCAAGCTTAGCTTTAATTACACACCATGCAGTAGTAGTTCCCAACTGACATCCTCAACCTGGTAATCATTTGTGTCTGCCAGAGTGTTTGCAACATAAGATCCCTCTTCAGTTTACCTGTTCCTTTTTCCTGACACTATTAAACCCATTCTTGGAACAAGAGGAAAATATTTCCCAATGAGAACCATCAGCCATTGGAATATTCTCCCCAGGGAAGTTGTGGATTTCTCAACATTGGACACTTAAGGGTCAGCTGAACAGTGCTAGACTGTATTGTCTGGACTGGGCTTTTGCCAAGAAAGGTTGGACAAGATGATTCCTGAGGTCCCTTCCAGCTTGGTATCCTATGATGTGTTTCAGCTCAATGTATGGGTGAATAAAGGAATCAGAAATCAAGCCTTAATGTCAATACCAGCATTAGCTACTTAGCCAGAACTGGATCAAAGTTCTATTTGAAATAACATTGATTTATCCTACCATAAGGAGAGGATTTGGTGTACTTTGACTTAACTGAGGCTAAACTAAAGACATGTAAAAACCTGTGCAATAGCCTTCTCCACTGTGGTAGGGAGTGGACCATACCTGTAAATCCAGGGGGACAAAAACACCAATAGCCCCCAAGCCTGTTGATGCAGCTTCCTCCATGTAAGCAAGGCAATGCTTCACACTCATTCACATCCATCTCACACAGAGACCCATAGTATCCAGGTGCACAACTACAGATGAACCTTCAGAAAAGAGAAAGTCAGGTTAACTCAACATAACTAAACAACATATCTGTTCACATATTCTGAAGCTGTAGCTATATCCTTTAATACAGACATATTAACAGACTTTTCTTGTTCCTGGGTTTTGAAGCAAGCAGAGTGAGTCACTCTTTATATTAATAGAAAAAAAAATGTGCCTAATAATTTTAGCTGAAGATATAAAGAAGGACTTAAGGCCTAATGTTCTTCTGACAACAGTCTCTGAATAACTGTAGAGTGTTGTGGAACAAACACAAGGGACAATTTTTTTCTCTTGCTTACACTGAACTTAGTAAGCATTTGCATTAGAAAAGGACGTTGCTGGAAGATGAAAAGAGAGATGTAGCAATCTAACTGAAGATCAGATGTCCTCTATTTCACACTTATTCCAAATTAACAAAGAAAAGAAAAGAAAAAAGGTAAGGAGGAAAAGGACAAGTTGTGTTGAAGACAGTTTTCCTTCCATTTTCCCCTCAGGTCACATAAACAAATAGTTGAGTCAGTAGCATTTGCTACCTTCTTGTAACACAGAATCATTGTCATGCTTAAGTTCCCATCCAACCCTCAAGGCAACAAGTAGAATTTATACATAAAGAAAGAAGGGAATTACTTCTCAGTGATCAGGAACTAACCTGTTTACAAGATCCAGGCAAGTTCCATTGTTTTTGCAGGGTCTTGATAAGCATTCATTAATCTCTACTTCACAGTGTCTCCCAGTAAATCCATGCTGGCAGGAGCACCTAGTAAAAAAGATGTCACTACATTACTTTTTAGTTTAATGGGAAAAGATTATAGAAAAAATAGTGCAGATTGAGGGGTGTGAAGTAAGTGGTTCCAAAATGATGTGTTTTTTCTCTTCATGCCAAAGTGCTGTACTTTAACAAGCTTCACAAGTACAGCCACTCCAGCCCAGGAAATAAGATTTCTGCCATTAGTTGAAGGACAGAATTGCTTTAACCTGGGCTGGTTTTCTTTTGTTTTGACACCTGCCCTGGGGCCAGATGACTGCTGCCTCTCATGCTTTAGCTTCAGGTCTGGTAATAGCACCTATGGTTAGGGTATGACACACTTGGATAATCATGGCTTACAAACAATAGCCTTTTGTGTCTATGTGGGCTGGGGAAGCCTGAAAACAGTGCAAAGGAAGTACACCCTGGTAAGGAAACAGAAAACCAGCTCCAAGCAGGCCTGAGACTGAGATGAGAAAACCCCCACTAGAAACATCACACTTCTCCTGGCAAAGATTTCTAGATACTGGTGACTTGCAGCAGCACTGCTAGCTCTTCTTGAGGAAGACTGAAATCACTGATCTCAGGACCCAGACAAGACACTGTGAGGGTAATCATGACAATAGCTAGAGAACTGCAGCATTTTTATAACACAAGTATAACTGCATTGTTCAAAGCTGTTTTCTGTTAATTTCAACTCAGATTATTAGTATTATTATAACTGGACTAACAACAACAGTTTGGCATCTTTTGATTAGACTCTGATTATTTTAATTAGCCCTACAATAAATGATTGGGTCCGCATGTACAGTGTGCACAGATGCTTTTTTGCCCCCAAGAAGGCAGTGTAATGTAACACAACAAAAAAGACATTGCATCACTGAAGGAGAGCAAACATAATACAAGTGAAATACCAAAATAGCTAGATGATATTCATCCTTTTATCATACTGAATAGCTGTTGTTCAAATAATTGTCCTTACCTGTAATGGTTTACCCCATCCACACAGATACCTTCATTCTGGCATGGATGGGAGATGCACTCATCACTGTTGACTTCACAGTAAGTCCCCTCAAATCCTGAAACACAGATTGTATCAACTATGAATGAGGGAGTTCTACATAATGTGAATAGAAGGGTCACAGATCTTCTTGGAGATTTATCTCTCTGAGCTCAGGACCAAATTCCATAATGCAAGTGGCAGGCCTGAGAAACTTAAGCTGTCCTTGAAGCTGCTCAGGAAAGAGTTTAGCTTTAGCAGTGACGACTCTTTCTCTTGGGAGCATCCAAGATGAGGCTTCTTGCACTTGGTATCTGACTGACCTGTGTTGAAGCCATGCACATGCCTAGCTTTGTTTATCTGGATGCTGACTTTGGCCTTCAGACTATTTCTCTTGCTTGACCTTGGATCTGCCACATCCATTCCCTGTAGCCTTGACTGGTAATCTAGCAAACTGTGCTGATCCTGGACCACATCATTGGGCCTGCCCTGATCACCTCATTCAGACAGGACTCTTGAGAGTGAAGTCCCTGCCCTGGCAATCCTTGATAAGGCTTCTGGCTTACCTTCACTTCTGAACAGCCAGCCTTCACTGCTCTCTGACTCTAAGATCAGGGGCAGCAAGCAGATGCAATCCTAAAAGAACCTTCTCCAATTATTTTTACACCTTAGCTTCAACATGTTCATTTCCAGAGCATAAAAGTAGCCTTAACATACTGTATTGAACCAGAAAGCACAGATTTAGATGGAGCTCCTGCCTAAATATACTGGGGAAATGTAACCCATTTTGAAGGGTTTCTTGGGAATTGTGGCACAGCATCAGAAACCAAACACTAATTCAGTAAGTAATGCATTACAAAGTATAATACAAGTCAGAGAGCCCACATCTATTCAAAGCAGACAGGAGATGAGAAAAAAGGTTTAGCTGGTTACTATTTACATGAAGACAAATGTCATCAAGAGCTTAACTGCACAATACATTACATTTACCTGTGCAGACATCCCAGAATGTGCAAGATTTGTTCAGTAATAGATGAATGCTTTTCTTGGCTCTTAGACAGCATAATGTCTTACAACATTCACACAAGTAAGTGCTTTTGAACACTCTTTAGATATAAAAATTAAATTAAAAGCTGTAAAAACAGCAGCTGAAATTCAGTGTATATTGTAAACATGATAAAGGCTTTATTCTCTATGAACAACTGAAAAATATCAGTACTTTTTTTAGATACTGAAATAAGGAGAGTAATAACTTTTACATTATATTATGTATGTGTGGTTTTCAAATTAGTTCTTGAAAGTGGGGAGATCACAGACTAGTATGGCTTTTGAGTTTTTTTTCTTCTATCTAGAGAAAATCATTACTGGAAAAATTAAATGGCTTAGTCAAAGTTGTAAGGATAGCTGTAGAGAGAAATCTGTTGGCACCCCATTGAATGATCTAAAGATCAGACCACATTCAACCAGTTGGCATTTTCTTCTTACCAAGGTTTTTGTCTGTGCAACAGCTTTCCTTGCCAGACCTGACTGAAATGAGTCCTGAACATTTGCTGAAGTTTTCACAGCAGCCCCTGCTACAAAGCTCAAAACCAGTCTGGAACTAAGCATTCAATAACAGTCACTTATACTCTTATGATGTTATTCTTTGTTTCAGAAATAAATTGAGTGTGGAGCAATATCCTCATTTATTTCCCTATAATTGAGTGTGGAGCAATATCCTCATTTATTTCCCTATTTGCATGATGTTTCACAAAAACTTTGTAAATGAATTGCCATAATATGGGGTACAAATTCTTTGTCCCAATCCACTGCTTTGAAGTAGCTCCCTCAGCAGAGTCAACCTTGTTTTATTCTGAATGATTTAGTTCATTATCTGCAAATGGGCCAGAACCAGAGTGAATGATGCAAGTGCTTTTAGTCGTAGCGTGTGTAATCTGTATCTTAATACTGCAACTTGAGACTTCATTTCTATTTGCCTCCAGTTTGATTAAGGAAAAAAGAAAGGTAAAAGGACCATAATTTGAGCTGTGGTATGCCACGTCAGTGTTCAGCACTAGACCTGGCTATGCAACTTTTATCTCCCCAGTGCCTGGGTTTGTTTTTGTTTGGGGGTTTAATAGTAAAAATCCCAAGCTGTAAATACTGTTGACTTCTATATACTACCTCCATATCTTTTCAACTCAGTAAACAATACTACTGTGGTATAACACTGCAATTAATACACTTAACTATCCTTGATCCTTAGGCCAGCCCTACCATTTACAGGTATAAAAGTGATGACTTCAAAACCCTGCCCCAATTCCAAGTGCAGCAATTGTACTCTCCCTGCTTAAATTGTCACTGCAGTTTCAATTATTCTCCAATTCCTATGCAAAATTGCATAGTCATGTTCTGCACAGTTAAACAGTTGCTCCATTTCACTTTAGCAGTTCCTTGTACATTGAGAAAGAGCTCTTATTTTTTAAGCCATGGCCCAGGAAAGCTGTCAGCACCTGTTGTGATTTTGCTTGTTGTGCATACAGGGAGCAAGCCATTCTATCCATTACACAGGACAAGGTCACCCCCCGGATGTGCCAGGATCTTCTGACAGCTCAGTGGGAAAATTAACCATATCCAACTTGTTCCAATCTTCATACTTTTAACAATGTCCATTTCTGCCTGCTTATTTTATCAATTTAGCTTGTCATGTCTGCTGTCCAGGTGCATGTCTACATCTGTGTTGTTGTAACAATTGACTCAGAAACAGTAATCCTGAATGCTGGCACCTAAAAAAGCTATAGATTTATTAAATACTGTAATACAAGAAATTAGTAACATGCAAACTGACAGCTATCTATATTAGTCTTTTAACATAACTCAGACACTTGCTGTAATTCATTAAGATTTTATGTGTTTTGAAAAGTATATATTGTTACTTTCACTGAAGACAGCATTTAATTCAACAACCGTTTGCAACTTTCCTGCGGCACAATAGGCTACAGAAAAGATTAACTATACCACTTCTTACCTGCTTTGCAAATGCACAATGGATTTCCATCTACTTGTGCCAAGCAGGTTGAATTGTTTATGCATGGATTGTAAGGCAGCTCACAGGGACTGAAGCGCTGATGGCAGAAGTTACCAGTGTAAAATGGGGGACAAATACATACAAACTGTCCGGGCTTAACAGATTCAAAACAGGTGGCTCCATTCAAGCATGGATCCGAGTCACATTCGTTTATATCTTCACTGCAGTCTGGCCCTGTCCACCCTGTTGTACACGTGCATCTGGGAAAAAAAAGACACGGTGGCAGAAAGAAAACCAGCAACTTAGCCCTATCAGTTCCAACTATTTCTTTCTTTTAAATAAATAATTGTTTTTTAAAAAAAACCAACAAGAATCTTTTTCTGTGAATACACTTTTTTGAACCAATTGTATCAGACTGCACTATAAATAAAAGTTATATTCGGGTTCTTCTCTCCCAGTTTATCTGAGCAAAAGCAAAATGATTTGTTGTAAATCGCAGGATTTATCCACTTGGAGAACCACCTAGTTTAGTTAGTGCTGACAGAATCACCTGTGGATCTTCTTTAAGCTGAAACACCACCACAAATCATTAAAGGAGGAATGTAAGTTTGTTAAAGCTTTAGCATTACAAAGATATCTTTACATATGAGTGAAGCGACTAAGTAGGTACTTGAGCGTTTGGGATGAAATGCAGCTGGTAGCATTCAGTAGACTTTTAAGAAAGAAGGTAGGAGGCTAAGGGCACTATAAACGGTAGATGAAATCTCTTTTCATTACGTTGTATTTTGTATGCGCTTATCACAGAATGTTAGGAGTTGGAAGGGACCTCGAAAGATCATGTAGTCCAACCCCCCGCCACAGCAGGATTCCCTAAACCAGGTCACACAGAAGTGCATCCAGACGGATTTTGAATACCTCTATAGATGAAGATCGCTTATTGACAAAGCAGAACAGAAAAGTTGTACCAAAGTCTCCATTACACCTGACTGTAAAGAATTTATCTTTGTAAATTAAATAAATATCTATTTTTATTTACGGCATGGTAATAAGGTTCTGAAGATTCAAACAAGCTAATGATTTCATATCTCTGCCCAGGTGGATTCTCAGACTTTGGTCAGTTATGATCTATGTCCCTTTGAATCCTTTCTTTCAAAGCTTGGACGTGCGTTTTTAAGGCGTTCGACAGCCCCTTGCTAAGGAGGCAAAGAGGCTCGGGGTTTCCTGGTGCTGCATCGGAGTTCCATACATTCCTCTCTCGTACACTGATTACAAACAGGCTGATTTTTGTATGCCTATTACCAGTTCCGATAATTCTCTCCCTTTAATAACACTCTTTATAACAATTCCTCCAGTCCAATAAACACCTCGTGCTGGGATGGGTTGGTTACCTGCCGGTCCCTCCTTTAAAAACACCTCCGAGCCCCAAAACCCCGCGGCTTCCGCAGCACCTAATACAATTCTATCTTAACCTGTTAAAAAAACCTCACCACAAATAGCCGGCTATAGATTCATCCCTTTCCTGAACGAATCTATCCTGGAGCTCGCCAACTCGGTCCCAGAGCATGGGGTTGTTTTAATAATGGCTCTGGGATTTGCAGCCTCTGGCCCCGTATGGGTTTCTGTTCTGATCACAGGTCTTGTCTGCCTTTCTTCTAAAACTCACTTTAATTCCTCCTTCATTCCATTGCCCCATGCCCTATTTACACTGAGATCTACCCCTCTAAATCTCGGTTCCTGTCTCAGCTGCCAGAGACTTCTCTGCCTTTAGCGCTGAGGCTTGGANTCTTCCAAACAACGTATCTTATGTTCAAGCATTTTACAGTGATCCTACCACTGAATAAAACAGGCATCTAAGACGGCACACATAGTTTCTTTTATCTATGCTGCTCACAAATCTCCCAGCACTTTCTTCAAGCCTTTCCACAATGGCCCTAGGATCATGCCACACTTCCTACCCACTCCATATCTGGAGGAGATAGTACAAGATGGGTGTGTAAGCAGAAATATCTCCTTCAACAACCCCATCTTCATCACCAGAAACGTCGCACCCACAAAACAGATAGCAATTGCTTAACCAAAAGGGGGATTTATTGGCCAAGATCAATTAGCAGTCCTTGTGACAAATCAAAATACAAGTTCGGGTGTCAGTTGGAGATTAACTGCTGCACAATCAATTCCTCGACCACAAATAGTACAAACACTAGACAAGGCAAGCAACACTCACTCAAAAACGGGGGGAAACTTCCCTGTCGAGATATCCGTAACACTCACCAAAAAGGGGGATGAGGACACTCAAATTGCAGACGTTTCTCCTGGTGGTGTCCCAGTCCCGAAGAGGAGGCTTTCCCCGACCACAGCAACTATCCTGTTCACGCAGCCAACTCAGTAACCTTGACGCCATGGAGGCCAAAATGCTCTTTTTATACGTGAGCTGGAGGCTGACTTCTCCTCAAAGACAAGCCCTAGACACTGAGACGCTGCTCACAGCATGGGGCCGAGCTACCTCTGAAAGGATCCCTGCCTCACCCCCATTCGAAATGTTCTACCAACCTCCACTCCTTTTGTCTCACCTGTGTCTGCTTATGAGACAGACAGGCAGACAGACTGACTACATCACCATTCCCACTGATACTGCAATAGGAAGCCTTCAGCCACAGATGAGAACCAGATTCGGGGGGCTGGATCCTGGAGCTGGCTTCAGGAGCAAGAGAGAGGAAGAACGAGAAGAGCAAGTGAAAGTGATCTAGTGAAAGATGTCTCTCTCCAGGTCAGGGAGGTTGGACTAGATGATCTTTAAAGGTTACTTACAACTCAAACCATTCTATGACTCTTAAGATTCTATTGCTCTTTCTACTGCTCACGTAACAGCTATGTGTTGAGCCAGCAGTGTAGGGGCTCAGCTTTGCTGCGCCTCAGCTGCGTGTGGCTGCTTTAAGCTCTGTGCAGCCCTGTGACTGCTGCTTCCCCTGCACCATTCGCCCCCTCACCTGCAGTCACTACCTGTCAANAAGTGACTGCTGCTTCCCCTGCTGCAGCTTCAGCTCTGGGAATAGCTCCTCTAGGAGGGGGTGACACCATTCGCCCCCTCACCTGCAGTCACTACCTGTCAAACCACAGCCCTTTGTTTTGGGAGGACTGGGAGCCACAGTCAGGCTGCAGCTGGCAGCAGAGAAGGAAGTGGGCAATCACAGGGGAAACACCCAAGACTGAGGATGAAACTAGTTGCTTAATCTGTTCTGCACTGCAAAAGTAGTATTAATTTTTATTCTGTTTCTTTTTACATACTCTTAACATGGGGCATATATATTAATCTTTATTAATAATGGCAATGAGGTAGAATCTTTATGATTGAGGCAAAGTCATAAAGGATAATAATGGCAAAGACTAAAATTCCTATTTCTTTTATCACTGTGGTTAAGAAGGCAGGACCAATTAACTCCTGAAATATAAATGCTGTGTTATAAACTTACTCACTCATTGCCCTTTTCTGAGCTGTGCCAGGAAACTTTTGGTTAATGTGCATAACAGAAAGATCTCTTTTCCACACCAGTGCTTTCTTCTTCAAACTCCTGAACAGATTCCTATAGTTCAGTGCAGGTGTACAACCAACCCCCAAGGCCTACCTGACTGCTGTAGGGAGTGCTGGGTATTCTGAAAGTCCTGCAGTATCTCAGGTTAGGGGATCATCTGATTTTTAAGAATGGCATACCTTGTTGCTTGCATTTGTCCTGAGCAACTCTAAAGTTATTAACTCTTAAGGTAAAAACATATATTTAATTGTGGTTTAGATAAATTTCAGATATGTTTAGGTGCTATCCCAGTCAACATGTCAGTAGGTCAGATGTAAGACTTTGAGCTTTCCCTTTGAGAAATAATATGACATCTTTATTACAGTTCATTATGGTTAGACTTGATTATCTTGAAGGTTCTTTACAACCTAAATAATTCTGTGATTACAGTATCATCCTTCATTATTACAGTCACTACAATAGTAATCACCACTTTTTATAAACTGAGTCATCAGTCTGAGCACAGAGAATGAACTATCCTCTCATCCTCTCAATTCAGTGCAAGGAAGTGGTACTGAACTACCACTGCTGTGGCTAGCCAGAAGTTAAGCTTTTTGGACTGTCAGTATAACAATGGGAAGTTTCATTTGCAGTGGAATAAACAACAGCATGGTTTGATTTCAGTCATGAAGTTCAGGGCATAAAAAGACTAAACAAAAGAAGAAACAGTCAGGAAGATCATTCATAATCCAGTGGTTTTGATTCCTCAATACACTCATTTCTGCCATGACCAAGTGATAAATATTCCAACCTGCTGAATGTGTACAGCAAGAAATTGGCCACACAGGAAGAAATATAACCTCTTACCTTCTCACCTCTCTCCAAAGGGTTAATCAGTAAATGAGTAAAGATCCATTTGTCTTTCACAGAGTAAATTCATAGATGGTTATCACTTTCATAATTAAATTATAAAATAAATTCTATACCCTGTATCAGCTGCTAGACTAATGATGGGAAGCTGAAATAAAGGAAAACAAAATTTTTACCTTGGTCATATATACATCTACAAGTTCTTAATTTAACAGAGATGCAGATGTTGTCTTATAGGGAGTAGAAGCACCACTTGCAGTCTTCAAGTTGAATCTGAAATGGTGGCTGAGAAAGCACAGATAAAATACTTGGGGAATGGTACCAGGTAATAACAGACATGCATGGATAAACTCTTTATTGTGTGCCTAATCATTCTAAGTGTCTAAGGAGTTTGCATCATGGAATACAAAATACATGTAGTAGTAGGATGACTAATAACATAGTGCATGAACTGTAAGTGTAATGGACCTTGCTGCCATTACATCTCAGAAATAAAATTAATCAGGAAAAGAACACTCCAGGAAAATCTACCCTGAGTATGTCCTAAGATACTTGGTTAAACTGAAACAACTTGCATGCTTCTCTTCTGTTCATATGCCATGTGAAGGTTGTTGGGGTCAACATGTTTCCAAAGTTGGTATTATCTGTAAACCAATCTGTTATTTATTTGGAACATATTCTTTTACAAACTGTTTAGATTATTTGACTAACTGATGCTTTGTGTAGTCTCTATTCAATAACAACAAAGGCAAAACACTGAACAAACATAAGCTAGATTTTGACCCCAACAACCATTGCTTCCAGTTAATTGATTCAGCCTTTTTATCCTTGTCCCTTTTCTCACTTTTTAAGATATATTTTCTCTATTTCTTACTTTTACTCCCATAATCATCTGCTCACAGTCTTCCTTTTGGTAATACTGAGATTTATTTCTAATTTTCTATGTGTTCAGGGCCACGACACAAAGTAAAAGTGTTTTAGAGGACAAAGTTGTATTTGTTTGTCTTCCCTGTATTTCTTCCTCAATCCTCTACTTGAAGCAATGAGCTTACACAATCACAAGCTAACATTCAGCTTAATGAGAAAACAAGCTGTATTTCAGTTCCTACTTTAAGCTCTAATTCATCTGCAATGCTTACACTTCTGTTTTAGGAAACAGAATTTTATGTACTACAAAGTGTATTTCAACTCTCAACTCATATTTTGTTAATGCAGCTGGTTTTTCTTTTTCCATTTTCCTGAATCAAAACATAAGGTACATCATATCTCAGGCTGGATGCAACTTTCAGACTACTGTACCACAGAGATGAGCTATACCCAGTTCATTTTCAGATCAATCAAACTATTTGCATATTTATCTCAAGAAGATTTTGTATTAAATCCTCCTATCTACATAAGCAGCTGAAATTAGTCTTCTGTTTCAGCTGAGAAACATTAAAATAATTAAAATTCACCAGTAAAAGAGTCACTAGATGGCAATCTCATTAGAAGGAATGTTTGTGTTTAAAAAAAGTACAAACACTAAATACTTTGAGTATTTTTAACTAGGAAGACAGCAAAATGAATAAAACTGAAGATAATTACAGTCATTCAGGTCATATGGCTTGGAACTAGAAAATACAATACAGTTTGGTATCAAATCTTGTTCATAGACCATAACCCTGTAGAAAACAATAGGTAAAGTGCCTTGTCTACTGAAAATCCTATTTCACATGCAGCAGGAATTCATTAAAAATTACCAAAGAAAAGGGGGTTCCTATTTTGGAAGTATTTTTTACTTTGGCTTTACAGTTTTGGTTATTATCTGGGGTGATAAGAAAAACTATTTATAATGTTCAAGACTTTTAAAACAAATTCTAAAAAAGATTAACAAATACTAAATCATCCCCTTAAGAAATATATATTTCCTTCTCCTAAATTCCCCAAGTTATTTCCTTTGGAAATCCCTTTGGAAATCTCTTCCTCTTTACTAAATTTCAGAGTAAAGGGTGTAGTTGATACAGAAATTAGCTCAATGCCTTTTTTCAGTTTGTGTTGTGCTGATATTTCCTGAGAGTTACAGCTGACTCGTACTTGATTTGACAAGTCCCCTTTGACCTGAGAAATCTGAAAGAAGGACAAATGCTGCACTGAAAGAATAAAAGCTATCACCTGTAAGCAGGTAACAGCCCCTGCAGGAGAGACATTGCTTAAATTGGGCAAGTTTAGCAACGCAACAGTAGTTCTGTCAATTGACCTCAAAGCCCTTCACCTAGGATACAGAGATCACACTGATTACAGGAGAGAAAAGTGAACTCTTCAGGTGGAGTGTTAACATTGGAAGGTACTTTTGCTTTAGGGGAGTAAAGGAGATCTTTCCTGGTCTGTTCCTTTCACCTCAGGCAACAAAAGGAGATAAATTACAATCGCTAATCTTTATTAGCAATGATTTGCACAGCAACGTGAAGTGGTAGATGGCATGCTGCAGCTCTGAAATGTTATGAAGCATGAGCAATACAAATCTAAGCCTGAAGATAGATCACTGTGACATTTAGAAAAGTTGACATGAAAAATTATGGAATGTAATGCACACCAATTCAGGAGTCTATGCAAATGACCTCTGCATAACAATCTGAAAGGCAGAGATAAAGAAACATTTCTCTCCCTTGTTTTCTAGATGGCTTCTGAACTCTGCAAACACTTTAGGTATCTTTAGCAGTATTTTTTTCCCTGATGTTCTATGTCTATTTCTAAAGCTACTTTCAGGATTGTCACTTGATCTTTACTTTCAGTCTACTCAAGCTGCAAGGAGGTATATCACAGAAGCAGCTATGTCTTTGGGTCAGTCTGACATCAAAGAACTATCAAATCCAGGAATGGAAGCAATGGCATCAAAACCTAAGTCTTTGAACAAATAGATTAATGTTAACTGTTAATGATCATCCTTTCTTCTTTTGTTTTATTTTTCCTTCCAAATACAGAAAACATTGAATACTTCATGTCTAAAACCAAGTAGGTGCCAGTAAACAACTGATAACCAAGGACAGCTGCTGTATTTAGTATAGCACAATACATCAGGATGTTATTTAAGTGTATAGTAGCAACATCTCTACATTTGAAGAGCACTATTCAAGCATTTTCAACACCCAGCAGTAGTCCATTATACATCAAAGTTTATCTGGTGAACCATTTAGCATGTGATTTAAAGTAATCATTTAATGATTTAAACTAATATGCCAAATTTTAATCTCTTACCAGTCACCCTATAAAATATGAGGATTATAACTTCAAAAAAATAACTGAGGCAGTAACACTTAATTAAACTAGCATTTCAAAAATAGCTTTGTCCTTAAAAATATTATAGTTCCGATAGAAAGCTATAAAAGCACACAATAAAAATTATCTTCAATCTCCAAGAGTCAGTTGTCTTTATCTACTTGATATCTACTGTACTATAAACAACCCAACTTTCTGCTATAACTCTCACTTGAGTTATTTCCAGAGAGCAAACCTATGAAAATTTAATGACTGCCCCTTCCAGATAGAGAATGAGCAAACCTAAGAGACAAACTAAACAATACTTATGGATGCTCACAGAGAGGTGTGACTTTTGTATTTGTTCTCCTTTTTCTCTTCTTGTGACCTTCAAATATAAAGGTTTCCTATTATAACTGTCATAGAGGTTTTTCACACATCCTAACTGGCATTTGGGGGAAGCAAATATGATAATTACAGATCCTGCATTAGCTTGCTATTGCTGAAGAGTGAGCACTGCTTTATAAAGGAGCTCTGATAATGTACTGCCTGTAATTACAGTCTAAATAAACTTTCCTGTAATCTTTCTATTGATCTAAAAGAGCACAACAGTTTAAATCCCAGACAACCCCCAAAAGACTATTAACTAAAATTTGATTAGAAACTAGTGGTGGGAAAGATGAGGTTGATTTTCTAGTTATGTATTGTGTACAGTTTACTATACTAGAACCATTTCACACAGTTTGTGCATGTGTACATATATTTCATACTGTACAATTATATAGAAGCAATCATTTCAAATCATTCCCTCCATTAGCTATAGGCCATACACTGCCAGTTTCACAAATGCCAGATTTTACTCTATTCTGTTAATCATCTTGCAGAATTCTTCTTCCCATGCTATCTTCATCACCCCAGTGACCTAACAACAGAAATATCACCTACTCATCTGAGGTATCTGAGCACCACTGATGGAAATCAGCACTGCCTGAGTTAGACTGTTTCACTACTGAACTGCTTGACAAAACTAAACTGTATTCACCTACACTACAAGTAAATGTATACTCAGGCTTCATTTTCTGCCTCTTATCTTCCAAACCAGAAAATACTGTCTGTGAAATAGTCTTGTACTTTGTTAGTAATAGAGAAATTGTGGCTGCTGTTCTCTAAAAATCTTTATCTACTTCAGCAGAAAATGCCTCATAATTGAAAATGAAATCTGGTTTCTGTTTTGGCTGGAAAGTTATTTCAGTAGAAAATAAACACAGGCAACCCCTTGGCTTTAAAACTGACACAATTAGTTTCCATTTTGACTCTTAACAACTTTAGAATCCTTTAGGAAGGTAAGTAACAGGAGCAACACATATGAAGCCAATGGAACCTATTCTAACAAGTGCAACATGTATGTTTTACTAATGACCTTTTAAATCAAAGGAAAAAATACAGGTTTTATAGTAAAGAGAATGGGGATCTACATCCTGTCTTTTTATGTTGAACTGTTTATTACCCATTCTCCGAGGTTCAGCAGGATATCATGTTAGCAGCAATGCCCATAATCCTTTCTAAACTTTGGTCCTTTGTACCTGTATTAGACACTGCCCATCCATGAAATACTTAATCTGTGGCTAACAATGACAGATGCTTTTCCCATTCCTTCCTAATGAGTCATTTTTAAAGTGTCAGCACCATTTTTTGTTTGCTTGTTTATTTAAACTTTCTACTTTACTAAGCTTTCCCAAATTCAAAAAGTGAATGTGCTTTTGGGGAACCATTAAATGAAAGGCAAAGCAACAAGAACACTGAGTCTGTTCTGAAGCATCAGCAACAGAACCATGGTAGCAGATTTGGGTTAGAAATAATGAGACAGGGAAGTCTGTCTTAAAAACCTTTCCAACTATTCTTCTGTTTATTGTCCATCTTATTTCTATCTATTCTTGTTTTAATTCTCACTCTCTCCACCCCCAAGAATACCTGGTGGTGGCAGCATTTTTGGTTTTGCCCAGAGCTTGTGACAGAAGACAAGCCATTGAATTTCAATTTTAGTATCATTGTTATACAGCATGAAGGGAGAATGATTTCTATCAAAGAAAAATGCCAAATGTTTAAAAGCTACATACTGACTTTAAGGTAACCATATATATTATGGCAAAATAAATAATCTTTTAAAATAAATCCTAAAAAAATCAAAGAAACAATGTTACCTATTGTCATTTGCATTGGAGGCAACAGGGATGTTTTTTTCTATCCTTTTTATTTATTAGATCAAATCTCATCATGAGCATTCAGCTTTCTGTCTCTCTTGCACTTCTCCTTAAGCTTTATCCCCTCTTTCATCCAGCACTTTAGTTCATACATTAGCCTGCTAATACACCACCATCTTATCTTCAAACTTGAATAACAGGAGTATTCTGTGCTGATCCAAACTGTTTCTCCAAATATCTGCTTCCTTCACCTCAATGCACTGGAGGAAATTCTGAATTAATGTGTTGAACAGTTCCTTTTCAAAAAAGAACTCCATGCAGTTTTCTAGCCCAATTTTGGCAAACTCCTGCAGAGTCAATTTTTACACCTCTGCAAAATGAGTTAAGTACTACTATTTTTAATCCTTCTCCATCCTTAGTTGCAAATCATTTCTATGTCTTTGACATGCACCAGAGTACTGAACTCCTCTGTTCATCCACACTTCAGGCTGCTCAGTGTGGGTGTGTACAGTTTGAAAACTGGTCCTTGCAGACAACTGACAGATTTCTCCTTTGGCCCTCACTCCTAGTGTCCTTCCAATTGCATGTGGCCAATTTTCTGTGCATTTTCTACTAATCAGTGACCTTGAAGTCAAGGAGCTTATGCTTGAGGAAAGACAAGAGGTACCTCAGTGTGCTCTAAGGATTTACCCTAAGGCTCTTCCTTAAAAAGGTTTGTTCCTTTTCCTCACCTCCTCAGTGCAGGAATAAGAATCGATCTGAGCCAGTATTTCTTCTCCAGTTCAGTTACAAATGATGCCAACCTCTACTTACAGAAATAGGCACCTCCATCCTACCCCATTTCATCATCTACAGGAGGAAAAAATGAAAGGGAAACTTACATCCATTTTTCAGTCTGCTTTCTCACTTCAGTAGGAAATGGAACACAACAGAAGCACAGTTCAATCTTTCTTCTTTTTTGCTTTCCTTTATGATTGTCTCTTAAAAATGTCCACATGAATCTTATGACCAGAAATGGTTGAATTAATGCCACTGCTATGGAGGTAGCCCATTATATTTTTCATTATTCTTAACTATAATAATTAAATGTAAGACAAACAGTTTATGGGCATATAAGAAAGCTGCTAATTAGAAATGTCAGAATCCTAAAATACATACCAGAACTGAAAACCTGCAAGTATAAAATTTCATGCATTTCACATACATTTCTACTCTTCTTAACTGTAAGAATGGACTGAATTAAAGAGAGATTTGAAGTACTGAGTAATTGATATATGTGCTTCTGTATACTTTTGTCTAATTTAATGTCAAAATTATCTACTTATACCCAAACCTTGAGGAGTCTATGCATATAAAAAGTAAAAAAAAAAAATTGGATGACTACAGAAAGAAACAAAAATGCACAAAATCATTGAGGTTGGAATGGACCTCTGCAGATCATCTAGTTCAAACCCCTGCTCACAGCAAGGTTAACTACAGCAGCCTGCTCAAGACCTTCATTATTTTAGAAAGTTTTGTACACCTTCCATTTAATCATTTAAATTTAATTTAATTTAATTTAATAGTTGAGTTCAACAAATGATCATTTCATGTCTCTTTGAGTGTCTGCAACAAAAATATATTGTAAAGCATTTATTTGTAAAAATATCACCTAATATACAAAATACAAACAGACAAGGAGGAGTAATTCTACTGTTCAGGAAGGAAAACTAGATGAGCTGGTTTGAAGGGTGAGGTATTTCCCAGGTACTACTGTCTGTCATTTTAAATGTCATGTTTCATTGGGATTTTGAATAAAATGCCATTGTTCTTTCAGAAAACTGTCTGGTTTTATATATATATAAAATGGATAAAATATGCCCTAAGAGGTGCAAAATGTCAGTGACTTTTATACTACTGAGATGGCCCAACTATATTTTGTTGTTTGCCTAAGGCAATGAAAGCCCTAAAGGTGATTTCACACACTGCAATATAACAAGCAGCACACTACACATTTCCAGTTGTTAGCAGTATTACCAGAGATGAAGCTAGAGAACACTTGCTATTGAATTGAAGTCAAAGAACTTTTACATTAGCAGAATAGAATTGTGCTAACAAGGGGACAGGCAGGGCCCTGTTGAATGGAATGTGGCCTTGGGGTAGGTCTATTGTCTAACCTCAAGTTATGTGGAATAAGCAAAACCCCTTTGTTGAGTAGAGCTGGTTATCTACACTGTGATGAGGTAAATAGAGGCCCCTGAAGACCACCTAAGGACTCTAATATTTATGCTAAAAGAGATGGTGACACATATAAATGAATTCTCAGAAAGCTGTATAATTATTAACAAGGGGCTTGGAAAATATTATAAATATTTATGTACATATAGTATAGAAGAGGTGTGAGTAACTAACAAAGACACAGACAATTTTGGAGGAATGATCCCCTTAATAATATTTTGGTGTTACTGAGTCTCTTTAACAGAACACCAAGCCAGATGCACCTAGCCTGCCACTTTGGTGAGCAGTGTTAGAAAGGAAGGGACTTTGGAAGTTCTTTCCTCTGAATCAATATCTTTGGAGGGAATACTTGTTTGTGCTTTGACAAATTTCTTTAGCTAATTCATTCTTGAATCTCCTGACTGTCCAAATAAAATTTTCAGAGATGGTTTTGAGTAGGAAGCACATAGATGAGTTGGTGCTAGGCCAAAAAAAACCCCAAATCCCTACAAGTCAGAACTAAGGATAAGTCAGAAGCTCAACATGGAAATATTTTGGGAAATGTCTCTGCAACAAGAGAGGAAGAGGTGGCCAAAGAACCCTGAAGAAATGCCAGCTAAGAAGCCAGATGCTTCTTGCAAAAAAATGTTCCAGAGTTTGGCATCTGGGACCATTAAATGCCAAACTGATCTCCATCTGTAGGAAAAGCTGTTTCTTGCTTCTAGGGGAGGAAAAGTAAGAAAGAATGGAATAGTAGTTTAAAGGACTGCCAATAAAGCCAGAAGGCAGACTGAACTCAGCATTCAAATTATAATCATATTGAGATTTAGTTTTTAATTCCATGATAGTTTTAAATCCATTCATTTATAAATAATATAAAATAAAGTCTTTAAAATATACTGCATAAATATGGATTCTTTTACCTACAGGTCTTTCAGATATTTACCCTTCCCTAAATTAGGAATCCCCTGCTGATACAACTCAGGAAAGGACAATTCATGGATAGTTCTGAGGAAACACAGAGGCTGATTTTGACTTTGCTTTTCCACATAAATCCTCTGCAGAAGGGGAAGAAGAAACAAATAAAAAAGTGAAACAGTATGCTGCTTTTCTGTAACAGCATCACAGAATGGTTTAGGTTGGAATGGACCAGGTTGCTCAAGGCCTTATTCAACGTGGTTTTGAACACCTACTTGAAGGGGGCATTCACAACTTCTTTGGGCAGTCTGTTCCAGTGTCTCACCACTCTCTCAGCAAAGAATTTCTTCCCACTATCTAATCTAAACATAGCCTCTTTCAATTTAACACCATTACCCCTTATCCCACCACCACACTCCCTCATAAAGAGTTCCTCCCCATCTTTCCTCTAATTAAAAGTTCATATTATGCATAACATTGAGTACATTCTAATGACATCAAACTAGTTCTTTTCTTCCTGAAAAGACACCTGCTTAATTCTCCAAGTTCTAAAGTCATAATGATTACAGTCAGTTTCCAAACTATTCTACATCATTAGAAACACTGCTGCCTCCATAAATCTGCATTGCCTGTTATTTTGCAAGAAAGGTTGAAGAGATTTTCACTTAAAGTTTCCCTCTAAATTAGTAACAGCCAAGGACACACAAGGCCTTTAATTAGAGTTTGATGTTATTGGGGAAAAATCTCAGCAGTATCAGGAGAGATGATACAATAGGATAGAGAAGAAATAGGGAATTCAGCTGATACTAGATGCATCTGTCTATAAATGTTCAGAGACATAATTTGGGAGATTATATTATTGTGAGAATTAGAGTGAGGGTCACAAGGTACTGGAAATATATTCATGAAACCATTCTAAATTAATTTATTCACTGAAAAATGAGAAGGGAGAAAAGAAATTTCTTAGTTTATGATCTGAACAAAAATTAACTGGCAGGAAACAGGAATTGTGTAGAAATGATTCATATGTAACATTTCAAGCTTAACTGTTGATTCAGTAGCTTTCTTGTTCTAAATTTCTTATTCTGATATTTTAAAATGAAAATACACAACTGGGAAGGCTTTGTTAATTTTCTTTTCTGTTGGCATGTGATTTGTTTTCCTATGATAGAACCCATGAAGAGAAACATTCAGTCCTGGCATACTTATTGATCCTTCAATTTTGGCAGCAAGTTTTTATACTAGTGTTCAAAAATTACTAGCACTAGATAAATAAACTTAAATGAGAAAATTTTCATTAGGAATGATGGTTTGTATTATTATTATTCCAGATTTTAAACTCTCTACAAAAAGCTTTCTTCTTGTGTTATTATCTTTTATGATATTGCACTATAAATTACACAGCTTCTCCAAGAACAGATGTTTTCAAATGGATTTACAAAGTCTTTAGAAAAAGTAAACAAATGAATATTATCAAAGGTACAAAAGAAAGCTCTGTTATCTATCATTTACATTCACTTAAATTAGAGGTGATATCAAGTACCAGCAGTGGTGTGGTCAACTTCAAAGAAACTCAGAAAATTCTGAATGTCATTGCCAACAGCTGAACTGACACCAGGAACATAAACAGTGCCAGAATGTGGCCATAGGCAAGGAAACTGCATTGTCTACTGTTGCATTTTCAGAGCAGTTCCTGGCCTGAATTTAGTCCAGACCAACTAACACTTGTCTAAGCCAATGCCTAGGCCCAGAGAATGCCAACAATCTTTTCTATTAGAATCCAGTTATTCTGCTTAAAAACTATGTTATGTTAAAGAAATGGCTGGATGTCCTCAGGATCAGTTACTAGTCACTGCCACTGCTTAGCTACCATGAGATGAATATTTTGTATTGTTACTGTAGTTTTAAAGAGAAAAGTGTTAAAAACCATAGTAGAAACCAACACACACATATATATATACACATATATATGAGGCAAGAGTAGTTACAAAATAGCAGAATGTCTTTTAACATCTGTGAGTATAAGCTAGGGCAAACCTAATGACTGACCTGAAATTGCCTTAGAAACAGAAACAGTGGTCTAGGCTACTTGTTCTTGTGGTTGCCAGGTCTTAGATTCCCAGTTTCAACTACAGGTATCTCTGAAGAAGTTTGGGTTTATTTTGGTAAAAATAGGTAAAATGTAAGGATGGGTCATGATACATGGCTGCAAAGTGTTCATGGACCTAGAATTGCCCTTGGGGATGGTGAAGATGTACATTTGCCTATGTATCATGTAAGAATTCAAATTGCCATGATATAGCAGCTAAGCAGATGGTGATGGTGTCCAGCTGTAAAATTATGTTTTGTTAGTAGACTACAAAGAACTACAAAATTCACAAAAATAAGAACTACAAAAAAATCAAAACAACCCAACAAAACCAAACTTCAGACCTTAAAAAGTCCAAACCAGTAATAAACAATATTGCAACAGATTTTCTCAACCTCATTAGATTCTTCTTTTTCTGTTACTGGACTGGAAATATTTTACCAAAATAGCATATCTAATACCATATAAAAATGCAGTTCTAGGATAATACAAAGTACTTCAGTTAAAATCTGAACATAAACTAATAAAAAAAATATGATATGATATGTTATGATTAGCTTAGTTAAATTGACCTTTGGCTATTTGGGGAATTGTTTGTCTGTTTTCAAGTGTGGTAAGTTTTCTGCCTGATTATTGTATATAATCATTGCACAAAAAGTACACTATTCACTGTGTACCTTCTGTGTTATTTATGCAACTATATCAGTATTTATTAAGAGTTTAATTTCAGATACAGGACTGTTCCAGTGTTGACATGTTATTGATTACAACTAAGAGAAGCTGATTGTTAGTCCTTATCCCATAATACTGAACCAAAATAATTTTTAAATCACGAATGCATGTATGAAATAAGATTGGGGTTTAAGTTAAAAATACTACAGTTAGTGCCAAATTCTCATGCTTTCTCTCACTGTGACTCTAAATCTTAGTTAAATTACTATTTTGTTGTCGTTTTAAGCCACAAGGTGGCAGCGCCGGTGTAATCTCTTCATCTGCCATCCTACAGCTACGTCCACTCCCACTACTGTTACCTTGAAAGCATCTCCTTTGCTTACAGAAAGCATATGACAGCAAGAGATGCTGTATTTTGTTGGACAAAATACAGTTCCAGATTAAATCACTTCCTAAGTGTTTTGAATCGATGCATTCTTAAAATTTCCCATCTCCCATTTCTTCTGTCTGCTGACTTCAAACAAATGTTCACTGGAACAATGTGTCCATGGCACAAGTTGTTTGCTCATTTGTGTACTAACAGTCCATTCCCCAAGCTGAGAAATCACATAATAACTGGATGCATAAGTCTGCCATTCCTGGAACATAATTATATAGTGAGAAGATGTAGCACTTACTGATAGCTGTTGAAAAGGTCCATGCAAGTGCCATTGTTTTTACAAGGCTCTGAATTACATTCATTTGCTTCAGTTTCACAGAATGTTCCTTCCCATCCAGGTGGGCAGACACATTGGTATCTCTGTAATGTAGAAGTAAAATAAGCAATCTGTTACTTTTTGGGTTTTTTATGCATTTCCAACAGGTATTATTACTGATGGTTGTGTGTTTTTTGTTTTCTAACAGGTGCTTCAGCATGTCAAAACTTGAACATTTTATAAACACCAGTAATTTGGCAGAGGTATGAAGTAGGTATGCAACACTACTTATCACCTACCTTTTTGTATCATCAACTTGTGTACCTCAAATCCTTTACTATCTCTTCCTCACTCCCAATTTTTCCTAATAAAAGATATTGTCATATTGACATTCCTAAACCACATTATTTACAATCATCTGAATGGTACTGTGCAGCATGAAGTCCCAACAGAAGTCTATAAATACAAATTGCCATGGATATTCTCAGGATTCTATAGATAACCAACTCATCTCACACCTTTAATATGAAATTGTGCATCAGTATCTTAATTAAGCAGTATGAGACAACATAACACTGGACAGGACATAAAAAATACTATCTTCTATACAATGCATTAAATAGAATATAGGATCTATTAGGTAGCAATAAATGCAAATCTTCTAGCTCTATGATGATAGTATTAACTATAGCAATGATCAGGTGTTGTGAGTGCTAGATTTCTGACTGATTAAATGGAATGAAACTTCAGCAATGTGTAAATCCAGCTCAGAAAGAAGCATATTACAGAGCACTGCTCATGACACTGCAAAGCTATTCTAACCAATTGTAATGATACTCCTCTATTATCTCCAACTTCCAAATTATCCTGTATTTACATGCAATGAATGTTTGACATAGGCTCACAAAAGTAAGAAGCAGAAAGGATATTTTACTGCCAATTTCTACAAAAGAATTAAAAAATAAAATAAAAGAGTGTCCTGGTTTGGGTTAGAACAGAACTGAGTCTGTTCAGTGATTTTACTTTTCAGCTGAAGCTCCTCAAGTAACTGCTCTTTCTGAAACTAGCAGCTTGTTTTCATAGACACTGCCAGCTTCTAGCAGTGATAAGGCCTAATGTTTAGATTTACTGTCAGGAATTGGTATGCAGAGCAAGGTCACTGCTAAATCTTGTGTCTCACGTCGAGGAGTGCAGAGTAAAAGCTGCACCTACAGGGAGGAGCAGGCAGGACTGGTGACCCTAAACTGACCAACTAAGTATTCCTTTCCACATACATCATATTTGATATAAAACTGAGGGTCAGTTCCCTCTTCTCTCTCTTCTCCTGTGGTTCAGTGGCCAGCATCTGAGGAGAACTCTGTTCTGCCCTGGATCCTGATCTATAGGCTCCTGTATCTAGTGCCAGGACCCAGCCCCTGAGCCTGGTTCCCCTCTGCTGCTGAGGCCTTCTGCTGCAGTATCAGTGGTGATAGTGACATAGTTACCATCTAGGGAGGTTTGGGTTCTATATTGGGGTTTGTACATATTTGTATATATCTCCTTTTATCATTATTATTATCATTAAAGTAGTTTTAGTTTTCTTTTGCAATCCACAAGTCTCCCTGTCTCTTATTCCCTTTCCCTTCCCATTGGGGGAGGGAGGGTGAGGAAGGGAGTAACAGGGAGCATCTGTGACTGGTTTGGTGGTCAGTCCAGCCCTGCCCCTCAACAGTGAGAAAAGTGAACTTCTGCTGAATTGTTAGAGAGGGCAGTAATGCAAACACTTCCATTCAGCAGAATCAGAGAATCACAGAATGTTAGGGGTTGGAAGGGACCTAGAAAGATAACCAAGTCCAACCCCCCTGCCAAAGCAGGACACTGTAGATAAGGTCACACAGTTTTAATTCTTTTGTAACATGCTCAATTCTAACAAGGTTTCTTTCTCTCAAAAGTTAGGAAACACTTTAATGGCAAGTGTGGCTAACCTGAATGATTTCATTACTTGCTAAACACTACAACAGCCTTCAGGGTAGATTTTAAAGCCTATTAAAATCCATGTAAATTGGAAGGCATCAACAGCAAAAAAAAAAGTTTAGGATTCTTTTTTAAAAGCTGAGTGTATAAATAAACAGCCACAGCACAACAAACTGATGGGTAAGGAACCAGCAGTGTAACGTCCACAGGAACCACATTGCTTCATTGTAGCTGTTCTGTTACTGAAACTGTGTTTTGGAAACTGACAGAGACAATTGTGTTTCAAGGGCTATGGGCTACAATCTTTTACTTAAATGGTGAGGAGATACTATTTAGTTTCCTAACACAGTTTAAAATAGAATAATTTAAGCATCAGAACTCTGAAGGAAATGCATATTGGGCAGTTGTCCCAGAATTTTCTATTACAATATCCTTACTCTCTCCTGCCATATTAAAAGCTTAGAGGATTTTACTGGAACAAAGATAAAATAAAAAGGAAAGAGGTTTAAAGTCAAGCTCAGTATGATTGTCCTGAGATGTCATATAGTGTGGAACAGTTCCACTGATACCAGTACTTAAATTACATGTGTATTCTATTAAAGCAGCTAAAATCAACTTTTCTGCCAACAAATGTGTACATGATATATTTGTAATTTGCATTTTTCCCAACTGCAGTTGTTTTGGGCTCATGTTGACAATCCCAGTTGCTAGCTTGCTTGGAACACACCCATGATGCCTGTAACATGGATTTTCTGAACCTTTTGAGATAAATTTTAAAAGCCAGAAAATAACAGTGAGGGATGTCTTTCTGAGAGCATGTTGACAAACATGAAATGTCAGTAACTTATTCACATAGCAAAACAATACAACAGAAAAATTACTGTGTGAAAGCAGGTTGGACACTCAAAATGAGTTCAGTTATCTATTGATGAGTTAACTCCATATTCTAGTCAAAAGAAAGCAGTAGCATTTTTTCCTCTGTGTTTTCCATAGGGAAGGCTATTCCATGCATCTAAATACAACATTCAACCTGCTGCTTCCATCTGGTAAATAAAAATAAAAAAGCAGCTTAATTGACAGTTTACTGTTACTGCTCTATACTCCTGAACTCAGTCTCAAGGACTGCAAAATATTCCCCTTAAGGAGAGAAGAAAATTGGGAACAAGAGTCCAAGAAGTGGGAAATACCTGAAGTGACAGTAAACCAGAGGTTAATCTAGGAGGCAGAAAGATTTTGCTAGAATATTTTGTATTCTTAAAATATAATACTAAAAGTAATTTATTGTCAGTTTAGGATTTCACAGAAACCAGGAATGTGAGACAATGCCTAACTTCCAAAAAACTCTGCCAGGAAAGGATCAGAAACTGAAAAGTGAAAGGAGGCTGTTGACAGTTTTGTTTAGAAAGCAGCAGTATTATTTCTAAGGTCTTGCTAAAACCATCTGTCAATCAGCCTCTAAAATTCTATGCTTTGCAGGTTTCTCATTACATGAGGACTGTCACATCAAGCCCAAACATTACTCATAGATATGCATATCATCCATAGGTGCAGTATACAAGGTACAGAGGAAGACCCTAGGGCTCCTGGTGGACACCAAGTTGGCCATAAGGTAGCAATGTGCCCTTGTTGAAAAGAAGGCTGATGGGGTCCTGGGCTGTGTTAGGAAGGGTGCTGCCAGCAGGCTGAGGGAGGGAATTCCTACCCTCTCTTCAGCACTGGAGGGGGCACACCTGGAGTTCTGGGCTACCTAGTACAGGAGAGGCATGCAGCTACTGAAAAGGGTCCAGTGAAGGGCCAATAACATTAAGAGCCTGACACATCTCTCAGATGAGGAAAGGTTAAGAGAGGAAGGACTGTGGGTGAGGGCATAGTATAGACTGAACAACACAAAATGACAGGAAACTGCATGGTGGAAAGTATGCAGTGAATCAAGCAAGAAACAAGAGGAATAGGGTTTGACACCTATTTATGTATTTATTTATTGTAATTACATGTTACTATCCATTGTGGATACATGAAAATAAATGGTACCTTTGAGCTCCTCCAAATGATGTTTTGCTTGTCCTCTAAAGAACACAATAAACATGTAACAAACACCATGAGTTTCCTCTTGTACAATATATAGCACAGGATTTAGGAGAAGGGTGGGGTTTGGCATTTCTACAAACAGTCACATACTGTCATTGTTTTAATCTCCTGCATACATACCCAGAATTATACATATTCACACTAGCATGCCATTGCCCAATGAACTGAGTGTGTGCTAAGAAAGTGTTATTTAAGAGCCTTTCCCACTTTCCCTTCTCCAACACTGTAAATGAAGAATGAATCATTTCCTTATGCCCTAGTCAATGTTACCTGACTGGAAAATGGCAGCTGAACATCTGGCAGATAGAAACTACAATGAAAGAGGTTCAGCACACATAACAAGGATCTGAATTATGGACATGGTAAATCTTCAAGCCTGTACTTTGCATGTGTAGATTGAGGAGAATTTTTACCATACAGATACATCCTCCAGGTACTTTTTCCATACTTACAGCAAAATTTGAATGGAAGTCATTCAATTTTTAGATAAACTATGGAGCTGAGGCTTTTTTAGGGGGTTTTACAGTTTTTAATTCACAGGAAGGACAAAAAAATCCCTTGCCTGGCAATAGAAACACAAATCAAAAGACAGAAATCTCCCTTTATTCCACCTGTTCCCTGTTCTTCTGCTGGGCCATGTTTTTTTGTGGTGCAGCTCTTCTTCAATGAAGGCAAAAGGCAAAAGAGGATGAGCATAGCCTAAGTCTACTCCTCATTTGCACTTAATGGGAGATCTGTTGCAGCAAGAAAGCACAGGTTTACCTTTGAGATATTTTTGTCTCCTGAAAAATTACAGTCTTTTTACCTCTCCACAGAACTTTTCATCACAAACCTGTTATGCTGGCAACAAGGCTTTTTCTTATAGAAAACCCTCCTGAAACTTAATTTTGTTAGTGCTAACAGCACTTCATTTAACCTTGTGAAACAAATATGAACATAAAAATGTAAGCATCTGTGAAATCATATTTGCAATTGCTCTAAACCATATTGAGTTGCTAACATTATTTATGCAGCATTTTTTATTAATTTCAAGGTCTTTTCCAAGTTTCTACTTCAAGGCTTCACTTTTCAATTATTATTGATTTAACCATTTCCATAACCATTCATATTCACTAACCAAATTAGATTATTTCCATTTTTCATGATGGCATTGTTTTCATGATGCAAGTCTGTTTGCACTTCTCTCCTAAACAAACAAGCTCATTTAAAAACAGAAACTAGAAAAAGCAGGATACTTGCTCATCATCTGCTGCTGGTTTAACCCTTTCCTTAACTTTTATTAAAGAAAACTAAGCAAAAGCAAGATCTGTTCAGAGTGAAGTCTCAGGGAGTAACATTACCTTTCTATCTTCTGGTAATGAATTCTCTACCTGTTCTTCACAGGATGTAAGAACGGTGAATGTATTAATAGCTTTAATAAATGTATTGCTTCACAAGCAAAAGAAAATTGACTTCTGAGGCATGAAGAAAATCTGCATTTTGACCTGGTTTTCCTAGTCTGAAAGACATATATGGCTTGCTCTAGTCATAGTCAATAACTAGGTGATAGATAGAGTCAGACTGCCTAACTCACAACAAAGAAACACTCTTTTGGGGTAAGTGCCATGAATCTTGCAATAGGATTATTAATACTGATATTAATTGCATAAATAATTACACTAAGCAACATGGTAGACAAAGATGGAAAGAAAGGATGAAGAATGGGTTCAGAAGTGTTGAGAAATTGCAACTAAAAGTCTAATTTCTAAATAGTACTAAAACAACTGAATTGTTCTCATGAAACCACTATTTAGAAATTACCAAAATCAGTTACTGGATCTTACTAGAATCATTAGCTGCCATGTTCTTATGTGTCATTTTATTAAAAGAAAGTTTTTTCTTCTATTTTACTCTTGTTAAGTGAGTTATTTGCACTAAGCACTGTAAAATGTGAAATACTTGGATAAATTACTCAGCATTAAGTACTAGCTATCTACAGAAGTTGAGATAGCATGATGGATTTTCAAAAGCTTACCTACTCTCTATTTTTACTCATAGATCATTCCCTAAACAGTTTGACATGTTAAAAATGCTGACCAGGATATGTATTTGTCCTTCCAAACCTACTTACATTCTTTTGTACCCTAAGTTGTTATAAATTATATATTATCTGTATTAAGGATAAACCAGAATGTCTTTTATTTAAATTTTAAGCAAGGCTTACAGGCAAAACAAAGAACATTTTTAATTTGCTTATCTCTCCAACCTTTTAAATAATGAATCAGTGAAATTAGCAAGAAGGATCATATTTAGACCAGCTGGTACAGGCAAAGTGTGATGAGCTGTAATGAGTTTTTCCTTCCATTGTCATATTTCTAGATCTGTGTATATTAAATTCATTTAATAAATAAGTGCAAAAAGCACAGGATTTCCATTTTACTCCACACTAGCAGTAAAGACAAGCTTACATTTTCATTCCATGCAGGCTCCACTTTAAAATATGGCTGCTATTTACAACTCTAAGTGCACTGTAATTTGTGACCAGAAGGAAAATGATCTTAAATGGGAATACTAGGTATTTGCACTGCATGTCTTCATACACAACCATCTCACAGAATGGCAGCTTTGCTAATATATTCATATTTATCACTGCTTCTGAGAGGGATCATTTGAAAGGGACACATGTATAAAAGCATGATACTTTGTTGAAAGTTTACTGCTTTCAAAGTTAAAGTATGACTAGTGCTAACAACAGTTACAATTTCATGTTCCCATTGCAAACAAAAGCTGGCCTGTGCCTTTAGAATTGAATCAATTATTCCTATCACTGCTCAGAGATGACAGCTCTGATAGTCCAGTGGAAATCTTGTTAGGGTTAGTTTTCTCTGTGGACATCTGTCCATAACACTGAGGCATACAAACATGCAACATGGCTTTTACTTACATTGACACAGGTTTTCCATCTGAGAACAGCCAATATTGAGCACTAGGCAGGTATTAGGTTTGCAGAAGAACTAAAAATGCTCAATAACACATCCATTTCTTTACTGTTTTTAGAAATGTAATTCTAAGTATGGGCCTAATCTAACCAGACTAAAAGGACTTTTATGACAACCAAACCAAAGTCAGTTTGAGATCTTTTACATAATAAATAATTAATAGTTGGTGATACAATATAATTTTTTTTCTTTATTTCTTGATCTCTGCAGTTTATTCTATTTACATCCTTGTTTTCTTCCTCTCCTAGAGAGTTTAGTAGGAAATGTGTCAAAGAAATCACCTTCCATGTGACAGGTACCAAACACCACAGGAAAGCTAATGAAAACCAGCAGCCTTCTATTGTTTGTGCAAAATAAAGCAGATCACTAGTCCAGACATTTGAGTATCATTGTCCTGGTTTGAGTTAGAACAGAACCACTTCTGTTCAGTGATTGGTTCTGTTCTAACTCAAACCAGGACAATCCTCCTTTGATCAGAGTATCTAGTTTGACTAATTCACTTATTCAGTGAATAGTGAAAGGTCATAACCACATTCCTATTAATTAAAAATACTGACAGGAATTTGGCCCACCTAAAAGTTTGTCCAGAGCTTTCTGTTTCCCCTAGGTCTCATGTGATAGGAGAGCTACAGGAATTCAATGTGGTGCTGCAAAGAAATAGTCTAGGTAGTGACAGACAGAAGTAACATTTTGTTTCTAAATCTCAAACCTGGTGTTGCTGCTGGTAGCTATTTCAGTAAAGTAAGAAAAAGCAGTAGAACAACAAATGTTTTCCATAAAACAAAGCTACCTGGTACCTTAAGATGGTAGCTGGTTCAAATTTAAATCTTAAGCATACAACCATTATTACATTAGTAAACTTCAAGTATCACAAATGTCATTTTTGCCAACCTCAGGCTCAAAAGTAGGGGAAAGTTAAAAAACCACACTACTGTGAAAATATTTCAACCCAAATATCCTTAGAAGCATTCAGACATTCCCAGAATTATTTGATGTCAAGCTTTGCCTTTTGAACTTTCACTCATCCCTACTTGAAATTGATAGAGAATTTCAGAATAATAAATCACATTACACATTTATGTGCTGCTTCTATCACATCTAATACAGAGGTGAGGTTTTGAAGGTGCCAAACCTAAGCACTTTTGCCCTGCTCTAGGTAAGGTTAGCATAAAACCAACCAGTTAGACAGATAATAGACAAAGATCAAGGAAGAAAATATGACTCTGTCAGCTTTTTTAATCCTTCTTTTTTTTTTAATTATTCAACCTAATCCAATATTAATAAGTATATTTGGAGGCATTGCATTGAATCTAATCCAATATGACTGCAGACTAGAACAAGAGGCCTTCAGAATCATACACACAAGTAATAAAATGTCATTCTCCAAACTGAAAGATATGATACAAATATCACCTGGGACTGAATTTCTGACTCTTGGGGATGAACTGTGCTGGTTTGCAGAGCTGGGTCATCATTATTTATTTTTAATTTAATTTAATGCTACTTTATTTTATTTAGATCAACATGCACAGAAGTTTAAAATCTGATGGAAACTCCCTCATGAATTTAGCTCATACAGCACTGTGCAAGCCTTTATGAGAAAGTTCAACAAGTTTATTCCTGAGAGTTTTGTCATTCTGACCCCAGTGCCAGAGCTCTTTGGAGGCCAGTTGGTGCCTGGAGACTCATGGATCAGGTTCCCCAAATGAAGAATTTCAGTCCTCCCAGATTCTCAGTCACTAAATGCACTACAATTTTCTGGTATTTATCCCAGGACAGTAAAGAAGACAATGGTGCCAATGTTTGTGTTTGGTAAGTGTCCTCTGTGTTGGAAACTAAGCCTCAGAGTCACAGAATGTCAGGAGTTGGAAGGGACCTGGAAAGATCATCTAGTCCATCCCCCCTGCCACAGCAGGATTCCCTAGACCAGGTCACCTCAGCACCATTTCCACTGTTTCTTCCCCCACAGTCTTGCATTATTGAAACTAAGAATACCTGCCTGCCTGGTAATGCATACCTGGAGTTGATGCAAACAGTAAGAAGTTGGAAAAGTCTATTTAGCAGTCACCTGGGGATAGCTGCATTCACAACTAGAAAATTCATAGCAGTTTCTGGTTGCACCAGAATTTTGGGTCTCAGAGTGGCTTCTTACAGGAATCAATACTTTCTGGGAAAGGCACAAATTGTGTCCAACAGCCTAATTCACTTCTTACACAACATGATGAATAAATAAGTCACCAAAAGTCAAATAGAAGCACTGTTTTGAAAGCTAAATTATTTAATTGAAAAATCAATGAGATTTTACTTTTGAGGCTTCATCTAAAAATCATGTGTCAATTACAATGTGAATAAAGAGGCTGGAACAAGGCAGAAGTTAACACTGAGATACATTTTAATTAGCTAAGGGTTGTCACCTTCTTTTTAAAAGATACAATTTACTAGAAGGAAAAGAGAGAGAGAAAAAAGGGAACTGTGAATTGGAGATGGATTAGATAAACTGAGGGATGGCATTGTGACCAGCCCCCACCAGTTTTAGAAACTTTTTCCAGTCTCAAGTTTTCCCTCTATTCTTCTGTGTATTTGTCTTACTCTGTCTTGAAAATCAGAATGTGATTGTAACAGTAGCAGCAGTTCCAGACTTTAATAGCCTGTTTCTCTTTTTCCTAAAAATTGCAAGTTAATTCTAGATTTATTAGCATATTAAAGGACTTAATAAGAGATTTCCATTATGAAACACTCATACAGATAAAAGAGTTGTATCCTTACAATAAAATCTTAATATCTGTTAAATGTTAAGAACTGTCTTCCCCTATTTCTCTGTTTTCCTACAATAGTTAAAGTGAATTTTAACAGCATTTTGCATGAAGTGATAAAATCATCTATAATTTGTGCTGCAATTAGACTATTCTGTGATCTTAGAGAAGTCACACCTTCAGAAATTATGATTTTGGATTTTATGGTTCTACCTATATTTGGTGTGGTAGAGGTTAACAAGTCTTTAACTGTTAGCTCATATTTCATATGAGAGAAAGAAAGAAGTTTTTCTCCCTGATAGCAGCAAATTTAAAGACTTTCATTCTAACCTTACAAGGCTGTAAAAATATTTCATCTTACATATAACTTTTTCTGTCTCATTTCCATTCCCTGGGAAAGCTTGGTCTTACATAGTTCAGTGGCACTACAAACACCCACTACCTATATTTCTTAAGTCTAGCACTATTTGTGGCACTGGGGTAAAGTTAGGAATTTTCCTCATTCTTGGGCTTTCAACACCATATTGATGAGACAGATAATCTCTCCAACAAGCCATAAAAAGATTATTTGTGTCTGAATTTTATCTACAAATGTAATAATTTTTTGTCCTAGTTTTGGCTAGTGTAGAGTTAATTTTCACAAGAAGCTGGGAGGGGCCACAGCCAGGACAGCCTGAACCAAACCAGCCAGTAGGATACTTGATACTACATTGATGTCCTCCTATTATATATATCAGGGTGGGAGATGACCAGGAGAAATGCATGAAATTTGAGCAGAGTAGTGGTTGTGTTGTTGCTGTTCAGGGTGGTGAACACCTGTTTTATACATCCCTTATTTTATGTGTTATTTCCTTAGTATTATTGTTAGTGCTGCTGTTTCTTCTCTCTTTGTGTTGTTCTGTCAAACTCCCTTTATCTCATAATTCATAGAATCATCTGGGTTGGAAGGAACTTCCAGAGGTCATCTAGTCCAACCCCCTATAGTGAGCAGGGACATCCCCAACTAAATCAGGTTGCTCAGAACCCTGTCCAGCCTCACCTTGAATGCCTCCAGGGACGGGGCCTCAACCACCTCCCTGGGCAACCTGTTAACTTTTTCTCCTGATTGTCCTTCACTGCTTAAAAATGCTGAATGTTGAAAGTTACCTTAAAACCAGAAATAGTTTCAATAATTAATGGCAGCTGCTCTTATTTTCATTTGCATAATGTGTGTATAATCTCCTGGAAGATAATACAGCAGAAGAAAAAAGCAGAGCTCTGTAACTTTCTGTACATTGAGAAATCAGGAGACAATTAAGCACACCAGAGCATCTTGCTGTTTGGGTATTTCATTAAACATGCATGCTGTGAACAAACATAAGTATTTTACTGATATGTATGGAAAAAGCTGGCATAAATGCTGTTCTGGATTAGTTGCTGCCATTGTACTCATTAATAGAAGAGGAAGGAGGCTTCAATTTTGAAATGCAAATAGGATGGTGCTTATTTAGAATACAAACCCTTAAATCATAAAGAATACTTTTTTTCATTTGAAAATGAAGATGAGAAGCAGACTGGGATCTTTATCCAAAATTTCAAACCCCTTCAGTTTAAAAAACCTAAAAATTTTCAGAATGACCATTCTGTTAGCAAGCAATTATGGAGTAACAAAAAGTGACTGTACACAAACACACACAGAAACTCTGTAGGAGACAATGACTTTCTACTGAGGTTTAATTTTTCCAGAAACATATTGAACTTCCTTCTGTCAATTCCTTTTCTCAGGAAAAGAACAGATATACTTAGAAGAGAGAAAAAAGAAGCTCATTGGCCACCTAAAAAGCCAAAAGGGAAGCTGTTATGTTCACAGGAATAAATTGTGACATTATCCAGGACAGTACTGAGCTGAATTTAAGGATTCTATACATAAGGATAAAGCAGTGCTACACATTAAGGGTAAGTGCCCAAAACAAGAATAAAATCTAGAAGTAGGGTCAGAAAGTGTGAAAATTGCCAGGAATAGGATGAAAGCAAGAATAGTGTGCAGTAACAAAAAAAGAGAGAACTGGACAAATTGCTTCCTTGTCTTTTTCTTCCCTCAACACATGACTCAGTCAGAGAAAACCTGAGGTTCTAGTCATAAAATTGTAAATAAAACTAGGTAAGCCAAAGGAACTTGGGAAAACTAGAGTGCTTTCAAATACTGTGAAGGCACAGTTGAGGAGTAACCATGCCCAGGGGATATTCCCAATATACAATTCCCATGCAGAACAGCTGGGAATGGAAAATCCAGAAACTTCTGAACTGCCAGTTACCTTAGTTCACTTCTTGATCATTCCTCATATATCTCAAAGCTTTGGTTACTCTTAGAATTTCTCTCCAGTGTTTTCTGCCAAAGGGATAGTTTTTATTGCTAAAAGATCACACTAAAAAGCTTGTTTCTTTCACACTGTTCCTTCCCTTCCCCTCAGTCAGCTAAAAGTCAATACTCCACAGAACAAACTCACAAGACTTATTTGGCTCTCTTAATGAGATGCATGCAGATACTAATAGGAATAGTGTGGATTTTTTAGTGGACCAAGATTTAGTGAAGAAAACCTGACAGTCTGGAAGGTGGCAATTGTAAATCACTTGGGAACTTAGAAGTTACAGATGTACACAATGAGCACTCATAAACTGCAAATAAACTGGAGCAGTTGAGAATTTTGCCATCCTCCATCAATGGTCATCTTTCTTTTATCATTATTTATATCTCACTGGCTGCATTTGTATGAAACCAGAGCAGCAATGCTCTTGAACACCCCTCAGCACCCTATGCATCAAGAAACATGGACCAAGGAACAAAATTTCTTTGTCCTTAGCACTCAGAACCAAGGAACTGGAAAAATCTCCTGACTAGGCATGGATTTCATATCAGTAACTGAACTACATCGTGCCAGATGTTACACTGAGATATGAGTTAAGCTTGTCACCCAGTGAAGCTACCTAAAGTATCTAGTCATCCACCCCAAAGGGTGTTGAGGCACTGGAACAGGTTGCCCAGGCAGGCTGTGGAGGCCCCATCCCTGGCAGTGTTTAAGGCCAGGCTGAATGTGGCCCTGGATGACCTGGTCTAGTGTATGTGGTGTCCCTGCCCATGGCAGGGGGGTTGGAACTAAATGATCTTTAAGGTCCCTTCCAACCTCAGCCATGATTCTATGATTTCTTTGGTATCTGCTAGTGTAGGGCTAAGCTAGCACTAGCTGGTCCAGTACCTTCATGGTTCAATTGAGTTCCATACTATACATCTGCCAAGAGACAGGTTGTCAGTAAGAATGGTCTGAATTTAGTCTCCTTGTCTGGTGCCTTTTAGGGTTTGAGACAATATGTAGAATAGTTTTCAGGAGTGAGTGCTGGGCTTCATTTATCTGGTATGGCATGCACTGATACAGACCAGTAAGAGTTAAACTGTTTCATTCACTGGCACATTTTGTCTGTCTCTGGTAAATGGATCACTGATTTTCTAGTGGGCACAAAACCAGACAAACATATGGAGGACATTTATAGGCAATCAGTACACTTACACTTAATTTGAGTATCTCAGCTGACTAATGAGGGACAGCCTTAAAGCCAGAGATTTCCAAGCTGGTGTCCATACTGAGACAACAAACTGCTGTTTCAGAAGTCACAGAATCACAGAATGTTAGGAGTTGGAAGGGACCTTGAAAGATCATCTAGTCCAGCCTCCCTGTCTGTTGGCACTGAGGACCCAACAAAACCCTGTTTGCATCATTCAAGTTTTCCCCAGAATGTAAATTTTATGTAGTAGGTGAGTACAGCTGGGAGATTTGCTACAGATGTGTTCTTGTAATACAGACTTAAATGCTAATGTAAACATAGCCTGCAAGGAGTTGAGCTGTTTCCCTTGTTCCTTTTTACTCTGGAGTTACAAGATGGAAACAAGCAGAAGTCATTTGTTTTAAAGAAAAATTCATTTAGTAGAACTGGTACAGAAGGAAGAAAGAAAAGGGAAAAAAAATAAAAAAGAAGAAAACAAAATGTACCCAGGGCAAACATTTGTCCACAGAGCAATGTAGTGCAAGAAAACTGAGTTGGTTTCAAATTAGCTAAGGCTGAATCCACCACTTATGAATGAAATTCAGAACCACAAGCAAAGACTTTTCCCAGTGAGGCAAATAAGCTTGATTTGCATTTGTTCTAAATTAGTGAGCTAAAGCAGTGAACAGTTTGCCCACTGTTAAAAAAAAGCCATTTTAGAAGCTTGTTAAGCTTCAGAATCTCTCTTGTGATCACACCTTTTCAGGAACAAACATTATCTCCAGCCTAAGACTTCTGAAACTTTATGTCTAATTAAAGCAGTTTCTATGCTTTAAACTTAAAGCAATTTCCTATGCTAAAAGGTAAGAGTTTTGTGACTTAGTGATTATTGTGCATGTGGAAAGTATTCTTAATAAATAGGTTATTGTAGAGTTATGGAGTAAGAAGAACTAATTAGACACTTCTTTCATTAGGTCACCTAGGTGATCTACATGCATGTAGAAATAAATCAGTTCTTCAAACTGATAAGTCCAAATAACAGAATAAGAGAAGCAGAACAGTTGAAAGGCTGTAATGTTGTCACTGCAAAAGGAAGAGGTGTAGTCCTCAGTTACTGAGGAAAAGAGATGAAGCTTTCAGCAGTAACTGTATAAGTAAAGACTAAATATAGAATAAAACTGAAAGAAATAAGCAGTAAACTATTTTACTAAAAAAGCTAGTAAACAGTGAAAAAAAGTAATATTTGGAATAGTGTCTGGTTGTGCTTACAGTCAGAAAGGTTTACCTTAATTTATAGTATTAATTAAATTTAAATTAAAATATTAATTAAATTAAATTAGTAATTAAATATTATTAATGTGTTGCAAATTCTTAAAAAAGTTAAAATAATTAATTCAAGCTACAGCATAAAGTTGAGATGTTACCAAGACCAGATGGAGCATACAGTCTATCTAGCACAACAGATTATTTTGAAGTGTTTGCATTAAGAAAAGCAAAGCAACAGCAGCTTCACAGCAGTTCTGACTTCATTTTTTTGCTTGCAATGTTTCTATGTCAAAGTCTAATGCAAATCCTGTCACTTTAGTGTACGTGGATATCCATTGTAATAGATGTTTCTTCAGAGCTTTGTTTCTGGAAGCTATTATTTCTGTGTACTTAAAACACAGTAAATTACAAAATAAGAACTGTAGGTAAAGCCACAGTTGTATAGTAGTGCTTTTATTGCAATCCCATATCCTCCTTATGGTTAACTTTCCATCACTACTGGATTTAAACAATTATTTCCCTTTCAATAAAATTTAATGGTATGTAACTGGGTTCTCCAATACAATACAAGAAGATATTATCAATTTGAACCTAGAAAAGCAATGATTACTTGTTCACTTTCTGGTTTTAAAGTGGCAGGGAAAAAAAGGACTCATAACAAGATGAAATCAAATCATTCAGGTCTTTTAGGAAGTTATATTTCAGGTTGTAGGGAAGTTTATGTAAGAATGGAGAGAGGGTATTGTTGATTTTCCTATTTATTTTTTTCCAGAGAAAATATTGAGAGTTGACAGACAGGATATCTATTCCACAGATCATATTTCAAGAGCATAATCCACAAATAGGTTAGCTCATTACCTAAAATGTGGAAGGAAGATTAATTGGAAGGACTTCTGGCATTGAGAACTAAGGTATCAAGTAGTAGTTGACTGTTAACAGTTTATGTTACCAAAAAGGAATTAATCAGGTCTTTGGACTAATCTAAGTTAATGTCCTAAATTTGTCATCCATCCTTAACTTCCATCTAAACCAGAATCTCCTGTACTTTCAGCTACATGGGGAGAAGAAAAAACAATTATTTCCAAAACTCATAATTTGTTTTAGAACCTCCAGAAATGCTTATGGCATGATGAAGGAACTGTGCTTCAGGAGTGTCAAAAACCAAGCATCCTGTAGCCACTTGCTCAATTCCCCCTGGGGTGGGATGGAGGAGAGAATCAGAGGGTAAAATCAAGGAAATAATGGGTTGAGATAAAGGCAATTTAATAATTTAAGCAAAATATGCTAATAATAATAGTAGTAGTAGTATTGAAAAGGAAAATAACAACAAAGGAAAGAAAGAGAACCCAAGAAAAACAAGTGATGGAAATGAAAAACAACTGTTAACCACCAACAGCCCAATGCCCAGCCTGTTCATGAGCAGCAGCCCCTGGCCATCTTCCCTCTAGTTGTTATGTTGAGCATGATGTTGTATGGTACGAAATAGCCCTTTGGCCAATTTGACTCAGCTATCCTGGCTATGACCTCTCTCAGCTTCTTCTTCATTCAGCCTTCTCACTGGCAGGGTAGCATGAGAAGCTGAAAAGTTCTTGACTTAGGATAAGCACTGCTCAGCAACAACTAAAACATTAGAGTTTTATCAACTTTATTCTCATCCTAGATCCAAGCCACAGCACAGCACTGTACCAGCTACTAGGAAGAAAATTAGCTAGGTCTTAGCTGAAACAAGGACACGTGTTGAGGGTCAGGGCTGGGCCGACCACGGACCCGATGACAGATGCTCCTCCTCTCCCAAGGTGAAGGAAACAGGCTTAAGAGAGAGAGAGAGACTTGTGGGTTGGAAAAGAAAACTAAAACTACTTTAATGAGAATAATAATGATAAATGAAATATATACAAATATCTAAAAATATGTACCAAAACCAATAGCAAACCCCAACCCCACATCCCCCCAGTGGTAACTACGTGACCATCACCACTGATGCTGTGGCAAAGCCCCAGCAGCAGAGGAGAGCCAGGCTCAGGAGCTGGGATCCTAGCACTGGAACTTAAGGATCAGGATCAAGGACAAAACAGATTTCTCCTCAGATGCTGGCCACTGAAGCAAAGGAGAAGAGAAAGGAGAGGGAACTGACCCCCTGTTTTATACTGAATATGAAGTATATGGGATGGAACACTTAGTTTGGGGTCACCTGTCCTGTCTGCTCCTCCCTGTAGGTGCAGCTTTTACTCTGCACTCCTCGACGTGAGACACAAGGTTCAGCAGTGACCTTGCTCTGCATACCAATCCCTAGCAGTAAATCTAAACATGAGGCCTTATCACTGCTAGAAGCAGGTAGTGTCTGTAAAAACATGTTGTTTCAGAAAGTGCAGTTACTTGAGGAGCTTTAGCTGAAAAGTAAAATCACTGAACAGAATCAGTTCTGTTCTAACCCAAACCAGGACAAGTAGGCTCTTCCAGCTGATGATAGCAGGTGGTCTGACATGTGAAATGAGAGTAAAGATTAAATAAGCCTCTGTCAATGAAAAATTACCAGATTACAGAGGGAGTGGAAATTCTTTAAGGTCTCAACAAAGCAAACCAGCTCTGCTACTGAATTTGTTCTGAAACAGTACCTTGGTTTAACTAAAGGTCAGGCTACATAACATGAATGGCATACAGTATATAACAAGCAATAAGCTCTTAACAACTCCCAGACCACATAAATTCAAGTTGAGTTGTACATGACTGAAACTTATGCACTAGCTTCACTGACAGAAATCATATTCTGAAACTGTAATTTTGCTGTTTGATAAATCAGTTTCAGATTATGAATTACACATCCTAGAAAAGAGCTATACAGCTGTTAGAGTTCACTTAAGAAACTAGCAACTGCAGCAGTACTTCTGCAAAGTACCACTGCTAATACAACTCACTCTGCTGCCCTGAAGATTTGACTTGCCATCTCTGATATATTTCATCTTCCATCTATATTTAGTTAAAAAGAAATGGAAAGTGTCTTCATAGTACTTCAATAAGAGTTTTTTGAAGAACATCTAGTAAAATAATTCCCTCCTCTGTCTAGTATGGTAGGTATAGCAGTACACATACTGAAAACTTAATCATTATGGGGTGTACTCCTTCATGCTCTAACAAGTCCAGTTGAGTCAAAGACATTGGAATTCACAAAATTAACTATTGATTTACTGGTCTTGGATAATGTCCTCAATATTGATCCATGAAATTATGCATTGCTTGGATAACATGATTATGATGTCCTATACCTTACTTATCTAATTGCAAGCTGAAGTCAGCAAGTAAGCATCAATTTTTCATTTATTTGTTTGACTTATTAAATTATTTTTAAATGCTTTAAGTTGACTTTTTGAAAGGAATTGCAGACATGTGTTAAAATTCTTAGCTGTAACCAACACAATCAGCAAATACCACAGGAGTGAAAGCCTTATATTGTCTTTTGTTTGTAAATTGATTTTGAAATACTCAACAGAACCCAATAAAAGTGTTACAAAGTGGAGGAAAGGGAGATTAAGAGGAAGTTAAAGATGGGCTTTCTGATGAGGCTTGTGAACAGATGGCAAACTAATGTGATAAAGACAGAGGAAGGTTGTCCCAGATGGTATGCTGTAAGTTCTGCCAGCAGCAAGGAGGCTGGACAGAGAAAGAAGGGAAGAACTTCACAACACAAGGAATAGGCCAGAGAACTGTGGCCTGCTTGCAGAAAGCATAACCCTAAATTTGATTTTTGCATGATATGAAGACTAACATTTTGTTTGAGGTGGGATATGAAGTGCCTGTCCTTTTGAAAGCATTAAAAAAAATGGCAGTGGTATTACAGAAACCTGGGAGTTCAGAGACTTCATTGACTCATGAGGAAAAGAATTGTAGTCAAGAGAGTTTAGCTGCACAGGAGTGGATGCAGTAAATGGTCTGTATTTAGTAGAGTGTTAGAGCAGAAGGTCACAGAAGGGCATGGATCCAGAAGGAAATTACTCTGAAATAACTTAAGTGGTGAAAGTCATAAGCCACCAGTCAGTCTTTGCCCACACATATGTCTCTATCATATAGCACACAGGAATGAAGATGAAATTTAGGTTTTGGTAAAAGGATGATGAAGTAATCCATTTCCTGTGGGATAAGTCTGAGCATTAGGACAATTACTGAAAAGGAGCTCTCAGACTGTAATTTTACCCCCCAATTTTTATTACAGTAAGTCTTTATCTCAAGTCAAGCCAGATGATTCTGAGTAGGAATTTTTAAGCCTTATTTACAGCCTGTTCTGAAAACAGCACTGCTCACTTTCTCATGGTGTGTTTTTGTGATGTTTGTCATCAAAGAAACTAAGTAAACATTTACAAATATTCAAGTATTTACTTTTTAAATTAAAACACAGCTCCTATGGCTTCAGTCACAGGTGATGAATGGTCAGGAGTGCTGGAAATCACACCTTAACCTAAAAATTCAGAAAGAAAGAAAAGGGGGAATTCATTTCTACCTACAAAATATACTTAGAAGGCTAAACCAACTTCAGGTAAAGTGTGATTTATTTTCATTTCCTTAGGACAAAATTCAACTGAAATCATAAAACTAATTCTTCTGATTTCCTTCTTTATTCTGAGTACAAGTGAACAGAAACAAATATGTTTCCTTTATAGTTATAACTATTTGCCCTTCCATTTTGGTAGTCTTGGAGCACTTGACAATCTTGACAATTGCTGTGTTCTTGCTTCTCCCTATAGTTCATGAAGCAAAACACACTGTGTTTTTATCCTTCCTGCTGCTGCTCACCATATGTCATACATTATCATTGGGAATAATTTTTGGGTGGGAATTTCATTGTATTGAGAATCTTTATCACAGAGAACCCCTAAAGTTCTGAAAGACTAATCCCTTATGGTGTAGTATTATATATCAGAGTTCTGGAGACTCTGTGGTTGTATCAGAATGAAGGGGGCTATGTCTGTGGTGGGACTGGCCAAAATAAACACCTTACATAAATATTCTACAGTCAAACCTATTCTGCAGGTTTTACAAACTAGACTTTTTAAGGCATCAGGAGCTGCATCACAAACACAGCTTTTGTGATTTCTTTCTGTCAAGCTTAACAAACCTCCTTTTGTAAAATTCTGTTCTGTAGTAGGTCTGGCTGTTAGGGAGTTAATTTTCTACATAGCAGCCTGCATGGTGTTACCTCTTGGATTTGTGACAGAAACAGTGCTGGTAAGACACCAATATTTTAGTCATTTCTGAACAGTGCTTACACAGCATCCAGGTCTTTTTCTTGCACTGCCTGCTCAGTGAGTAAGTGTACAGGAAGCTAGGAGGGGATGCAACCAGGACAGCTGATCCAAACTGACCAAAGAGATATTCCATGCTATGTAATGTCATGCTCAGAATGGAGAGGAGATGGCTTTTGGAAGGTGTACATGTGGAAAGTGGTGTGTGATTGCCTTTGCATCACTGGATTTGTTTCCTCTTCTCCCTCTTTCCTCCTTATTATCTCAACCTACAAGCTTTCTATCTCTTGCTCTTCCTGTTCTCTTCCTCATCCCATATTGAGGATAGAGTTAGTGAGTGGCTCTGTGGTGTTTAGCTGACAGCAGGGGTCAACCCATGACCCAAGTGCCTTCTTTTGTGCCTGTTTTTTGCTGATGTATTTTTAAAATAAGATGGTTATCTAGTTTTAAGACTCTATGTTATACCAAATTACCAAGACCAAAAAGGAAGAATACTTATTGCATGTGTCATTCTGGCAATGCTAATTGCCTCACTTTGACCTAGAAAAATTCAGCAAAGGTATCTGAGCTATTGGGCTGCCAAATGGAACTTTATTAGCATGGGGTAGCCAGCTAATTATTCCTGAGCCACCAGAGGGGTTAATATGACTGATAGTGGTTTGTGCTGGTATATAGTAGCTTTGGGGTGACTGGAATTCTCAGGTATGGTAGAAAATTGAAGCCTCCTTAAGCTGACATAGCTGCGTCATTCAGCTGTGTACTTCACCTATCTTGAGCTCACCCCATGTTCATATTGCTGAGTGCTACCTTGTTATGTTAACAGGCAAGAGCCAGAGCTGGCAGTCTCCCTGTTGCAGTGTCTCAGGCCTTTACTGAAACTCATTAGACAAAAACTGCCTGATGGTGTCTGATATGGACTTTCTCTCTCTGAAACACTCTGGACAAGCTAAAATTAATGATCAGTTGGATTTATTGTAGTGACAGATAACAGATTTGGAATTGCCAGTGGTAAGTTGAATAACTGCAAGGAATTTGAGCTCAAGCTAATAATTATACTCCCAGGAAAGTGTCTGATAAAGTCAGGAAAGTAAAAAGCTTTAAACAACACCAAAATATAATAAAGAGAAATGCTAGCAAAGATGTTAGGCCATATATTGATTGTGCAATTCTTAACAAGAAAGCATCCCTTCCTGTTGATCAGAGGAGGAGTAGCTGGGGGTCCTGGTGGATGGAAGGATGAGCATGAGCCAGCAGTGTGCTCTTGTGGCCAGGAGGCCAATGGGATTCTGGGGTGGATTAGAAGGGGTGTGGTCAGTAGGTCAAGAGAGGTTCTTCTTCCTCTTTACTCTCCCCNTTATTGTAGTGACAGATAACAGATTTGGAATTGCCAGTGGTAAGTTGAATAACTGCAAGGAATTTGAGCTCAAGCTAATAATTATACTCCCAGGAAAGTGTCTGATAAAGTCAGGAAAGTAAAAAGCTTTAAACAACACCAAAATATAATAAAGAGAAATGCTAGCAAAGATGTTAGGCCATATATTGATTGTGCAATTCTTAACAAGAAAGCATCGCTTCCTGTTGATCAGAGGAGGAGTAGCTGGGGGTCCTGGTGGATGGAAGGATGAGCATGAGCCAGCAGTGTGCTCTTGTGGCCAGGAGGCCAATGGGATTCTGGGGTGGATTAGAAGGGGTGTGGTCAGTAGGTCAAGAGAGGTTCTTCTTCCTCTTTACTCTCCCCTGGTGAGGCCACATCTGGAATATTGTGTCCAGTTCTGGGCCCCTCAGTTGAAGAAGGATAGGGAACTGCTGGAAAGAGTCCAGCGCAGAGCCACAAAGATGCTGAAGGGGCTGGAACATCTTCCTTCTGAGGAAAGGCTGAGGGAGCTGGGTCTCTTTAGCTTGGAGAAGAGGAGGCTAAGGGGTGACCTCATCTATGCTTTTAAATATGTGAAGGGTGAGTGTCACAGTTGAAAATATTTTGCTTCTTTTGAATTCCCCAATATGTTGACTCAATAGCTACTTTTAAATAATAAAAACATTCCTCTTTCTGACTGCCTCTATTGTTATAAAGAGACAAAAACCCCAGTGACTGGAAAGCAATATTATAAAAGTCTTGACAGATGTATGGGTTAAGAGGAGGTTTATAACTTGAAATAGTATTGCATTAGATTTCAGGAAGAAAGCTTAACTATTTGAATTAAAAAATATTCTCTACTAACCAGATGTAGATCAACACATGTAGAATTGTGTTCACAAGCATTGATTATGCAGTCATCAATGTCCTGGTCACATTTCAGTCCTGCATATCCTGGGTTGCACAAACAATAGAAGCCATCCACAACTGTAACAGAGATAGCATTTTAGTGTTTGAGTGGTTTAGAATGACAACTAAATGTAGCAATATTAAGTTACAGTTATGACTACTACCTTGAAAAGTTTTGGACTGGTTTTACCCAGAAGGTGTGGACTGCATTACTGCATTTTACTTATTCACACTGCATTTTACTTAATTCAAGTATTTTGACATAAGAATTATAAATCAATGACCCATTACTAGCTTCTGAAAAAGTGATGGCAATTTACAAGCTAAGGAGTAGTTTTCTTTCACAAGACTGTACACAAAACACATCAAGATTTTATCTTTGATATTGTCCCTAAATTAGATGGAGCAGTTAAAATTGTTTTGTTTGTTGGGCCTCTTTTTAAATTCATTCATTTATTTATTTATTGGTTGTTTTTTTTTTGCTAAGGAATGCCTCATATTACATCACTATATTAAAGAGAAGCTTGCTTGAGTTGAATTTGGCAGCTCAGCCCATGATGTGTTTTGTTTCCATGCTTCATTTTCATCTTAACAAGCTAAAGATAAGAATCCTTTCCCTTTTTCTTCATTAATGATCTAAGTGGAGAGGAATCATTAGAATGCAATGTTCATATAAGAAGCTCATGACAGCAATACCTGCACTTCTTGTAGACCTTCAAGAGGTTCCTGGATTCTGTGTTATGGCTGAGATGTAGCATGGAATCTCTTCTGCCATTGTGTCTGTACACATAGCTGCTGTTGCATTCATTAAATACTTTAAGTCCTTCAGAGCAGGAACACTAATCTTCTAAGAGCTTCCTAACTTCCTCAGGATTCCAGCATTCTGCAGCCAGTGCCCATAGTGCATAGGAACTGAGATGTCCAAGTGATACAACTCAAGTCCAGAGGCACCACAAAGACAAGCTGTCCCCAAAGCATCTGGCACTTTGTGAGCATGAGGAACTTTACTGCAGCTTGTTCAAATTCTAGTTCAAAATATCTCTGAAGCTACATTGAATATTATATATTTAAACATTTGGGATTGCTAAATATAGCATATAATCATTTAGCTGTGATATATTTAGCAATTTGGGGTCAGTTGTTTAAGATCTCATCTGCAACCAGCAAGTTGATTAGTTGGTGTATAAATGTTGAATTTCAGGGAAATTCTCAGGTCATCATGCTCTTTTTAAAAGGCATATGGGGAAAGGAGAGAGAGGTAGCAGAAGAGAAACAATTGCTCAGTGCTTAAAGTGTGTAACCTATGTGGAAAAGTTGAGTCAGATGGTCTTGCTTTGTATTAGTCCCTTCAGGGAAGGATTACTAATTAGAGGACTATATACCAACAACCTCAGGAGAGTTGCAAAAACTGACAGAATGAATCCCTCTTAATATTGTTAGATGATAGAAGAAGGGGTAATGTCCAAAAGTAGCAGCTTAGGAGATTCAGATAGTATTGGGATGGGGGAGCAGAATATGAACACTACAAGGATGGAGTAGGCTGTCCCAAAATGTGTGGAATTTCTCTCTATCCTTAGAGGTTTTCAAAACTCATCCAGGAAAAGCCCTGACTGACCTGATCTAGCACTGTTTTGTAGTTCAGCTTCATGAGAATTTAACTACATGACTTCCACATGTAATTTAATTCCCAGCCAGGATTATGAGATTCTCTGAAAATGAACACTTCTACTTTATTTACCAAGTGCAGAAAGTGCCTGACAGGTGGTAATAGCCCAAGAAAATTTCCAGTAAGTACCCTGTACATTATGGGTGCTACTTAGGCTGCCAATCCAGACAGAATATAGCAATTAATCATCAAGTTGCTTCTGAAAACTTTATCTGTCAGTGAAAGTGTCAGTCACATGGTTATGTGATAGAAGATACTTAATAGTAGACACTCTGTTTTGCATCAGTTTGATATTTAGTGCAGTTGTTGGACTCATTGGAATTATGACATATACTGCCTAACTGCTCCAATAGCTCCTCTTCAGCACCTGAATATTCTCTCATCAAATGCACAATGTATGATGTGTTTGGCTAATTTAGGTATCAAAGGAGACAACACAAATCTCATTAAAATTTCTCATTAACTGCAATTCTGACTCCCTGAGCACACAAACACCAGTGCCAGGAGTTGAGGCATTCTGGCAAAAATATTCCCCCTGTTACTGGCTGTGGAGCTTCAGACAAGCTAAATTTCAGTAAATGACCCACTGTTCTCCCCAGAGCTCCTCAGTAGCTACAAATGCTTCAACAGAAAGACTACTCTCCCTTAAAGAGAATAACCAGACTGAACTCACTGTCATAGCAGTATCCATGGTGGCAAGGGTTAGAACTGCACTCATTGATGTTGATCTCACAACGTGGACCTGCAAAGCCCTTGGCACACTGGCATTGGAACCCAAGGGGAAAAATGTCCAAATTCATTTCTTCTAGGCACACAGCTCCATTCTCACAGGGATTAGTGGCCTCACAAGGCCTAAACTCACAGTTCAAACCTGGAAAGAAAAGTGGTAAAGCTGTCAGTTTTTAACTAATGAACATATCCCTGCAGCTGCTGCCTATTATGAGCTATGTTTTCTTTATATCCATGGTTAAAATTGAGTTAAAGGATCTCAGAGTTACATGTATGTATATTATCATGTGGAAACATCTATTTGCTTTCAGAATTACAAACAGGAAAAAAGATATTTTATCTGTTTTATTTATGTAATGATATTGAAATCTTAATCATAATAGCTATCTCAATATTTTTAGGTTTTCTGTTTCCCTTTCTCCTCTAGAATGGCTTAAAAAGGTATTTAAAGTTAATTAATGAATTTTGGTTTTAAACTTCCTGTTATTTCTTCTTGATATCCTCTCGTCAGTGCTATCATAAGGGCTATTTATACATTAACCCATAATCCTGAACAGGAGTGAAATGCAAATAACATTGTACAATAGCTCTGCTTGCAATTTGTGACTATACTCAAATTAGTTTACTGAAATTATATATGTATTTAGTAAAGAATAACTGCCTCCATTGTTTATAAAAACTCCATAAAATAGAAGATCTCCCATTGTCCCTTTCTGCTCTTTCCTAGCAAACACTGCAATGCATAACAGATGATCTGTTTTTCTGGGCTAATCAAGGAACTGTGTGACAGTGATCTTGGGTTGAATATGCCCTCATCTAAATATTTAATCTGCAAGAAATAAGTCAAAGAAGATTAAAAGGCCCTTTAAAGTGAGTCTTAGTTTGTTAGAACATAAGCAAGGCTAATCCATATTTTCCAGTAGTGACACTTGAAATGATGAGGACAGAGAGAACCGAGCTCAGATGGGTTTGGGTTTGTGAAGGTGTCTTTCTTTTCCACCAGCACTGCTGAAGGCTATTCTGTTCTTTCAGGCTTAGTTTCAGACAGAGCTCAGTGGCTTTCAGGCCTGCAAGAAACAGCAGAGTTTGGGCTATGTATGTGCTCTGCTTTCTGGCAGAGCTCCCCAGGGTTTGCTGTACACCAGGCCCTCTGCCCTCTTCCCCAGTGCCCTTACCCCAGCCATTCCTTCCTGGAGCAGCTACTTCCTGACCCAACAACTCTCTTCCTTAGACAGGCTGTATGCTTTAACCCAGTGATGGGCAATGTGACACTACAACATAAAGCACTGCAGTAGACAGGTGGAAAACCAAGTCCATGCAGTTATGTTGTGGATCCAGCTGCTCTCTCACTCTCCCTCAGCAGGGCAGGTGGAGAAAATAAGATAGAAAACCTTGTGGGTCATGAAAGAGATAGGGACATCACTTAGCAATTACTGTCATGGGCAAAACAGACTTGACCTGAGGAAAACTGAATTAATTGCCAATTACAAAATAGGATGGTGAGAAACAAACACAAAACTGAAAACATCTTCCTCCATCCCCTTATTCCCAGGCTCAACTTCACTGCTTCACTCCAGATTCCTCTACCTGCTCCCCACTCCTGTGCAGCACAGGAGGATGAGGGATAGCAGGTTGTGGTCAGTCCACAACAGTTCCGCTCTGGCTCTCCTTCCTCCTCATACTTTTGTCTTGCTCCACTGCAGACCTCCCAGGGGCCACAGTTCCCATTAGAAACCTGTTTCTTGTCCATGGCCTGCAGGGTAATTTCTGGTTTGGTGCCTGGAACACCCCCTCCTAAATAAGTGTCCATGGCTGAATGTTACTGAACTTCAACTTGGAAAATGTTTATATTTACTAAGATATGTTTTCAGGCACACAGTTATACACTTAATTTTGTCTGCAGTCAGCCGAACCCACATATGTCCTCCTTCCCTTGTAAAGTCATTATAGACAAAAATATTTTGGCCTATTTCTCATTATCTGTCTTCTTTTGTTTTACTGTTAATCACATAGTAACTGTTAATCACAGGGTAGCACACTGGCTGTGAACAGGCCTTCTTCGTAATAATGAAACACTGTCCAAAATGTCAGCAGGATTTTAGATGAGCTTGCTGTAAGACAGAGTCATCAAAGGACTGATTTCTTAAGGCTTCTAATAGCAAAAGCAACATGTAAGAACAGAATTGAGCTAAAATAATCCCCCAACAATAACCATTTGACTGCAGTAGTCATGTTGACAGAGGAGAAAAATATTGGCCCAAGTTGTTCCCTGTCTTTATGCCATCAGAGCTCTCTCCAGTGCAGGATAATTCAGCCATAGGCAGCCAACATGCTCAGATCTGGAATTCAGGAAATTGCATAGCAAAGCAGCCATATGGCACACTGAGATTTTGCTGTAAAGTTTTCACCTTTATGTCAAAACAGCTTGACATGGGTGACAACCCTGCTGATTCCTAAAGAAGATTTCACACCCACGTGAATAAGGTTAACACACGGCTCACGATGCTAAGTGGTACTGTCAGATGTAATGCACTACTTGTTTTTCTTCTGTGTTGATGGAAGAACCTTTAAACAACTTTGCCCATCCTCTCACATGCCAAGTGTTTGTGGGGATAGGCATTTTTAGTAAGTAAAGCCTCTGTGTATCAGTTTTCTCTCACTGTATTTTTCTTCTCCAGCACTAGATCACAGAATCCCAGAATCATTAAGGTTGGAAGGGACCACTGAAGGTCATCCATCTAGCTCCTTCTCCCTGCTTTAGCACAGTTCCCTAGAGCACATTACTCAGGATTATGTCTAGGCAGTTTTAAAATATATCCTGGCTCATGAACAACTTCTTGTCCACCAGGACTCCCAGATCCTTCTCTGCAGAACTATATTCAGCAGGCAGCCTTCAGATGCCACCACCTTTATCTATTGACCTTTATCTACCTTTATCTATTTATCTTTATTATCTTTATCTATTGACAGCTATTGCTTCATTTTAGTGGTACTGGTGAGGGTGTATGTGTCAGATTCAGATAGCTTACATGCCTCTCCAGGTTGTATTGGCTCTTCCTCACCTGTTGTCACAGCCCAATACTTATTGCATAAGTGAACCTCTGTAGATGAAGAGAAAGTCTCCTTCAAGTTGTCAGAAGTAATCATCTCCCAGCCTCTACAATTGTAGACTCTCAGTCCCCCTGTTCTTGAGTGTATCCTCTACCTACCATTCCCCCCGACTCTGATCCTGCTCTTGTGGCTATCAGGTTTTTATCCCTTCAGGGTCTCAAAGAAAAAACTCTTCATCTTCTATTTTTTTCACCACTGGTGCTGTCTAGCCTTTTCTTCCTCCCCAGCTCCTTCCCTTAGCAGCACAACTCAACGAGGATGATTGGTCAATCTGGCTGGTAGGGAGATCATGCACCTTCCTCCCATCCTGTTAAGCAAGCAGGAGTATGGGTTTATACCTGTGATTCAGATTCTTGCTCAAGGTAGCTGCTCAGAAGGGTATGAATTCCAGAGAAGTTTATAGATCTGAAATTACACCAGAATTGTTCCCTAGCAAAAAAAGACTTTCTCCCTCTCTTGAAGGAATTAGGGGAAACATCAATTACTGCTTTTGTTCTAGTTATAGTAAAGCAAAATGGCACAAAGCAAACAATATTTACATTACCCTGACACTTATAAATAATGGTAAATTAAAATCTGGTCATAAAGCTGGTGACCTGGGTTAACAATCCTGTTTACCATATGAGGCCAAAATGTGGTATAATATTAATTGCTAGCAGTATTCTAAACAGTTTTGTCTGTACCTTCTTTTGAGCAACCTTCACCCCACTCTTAGAAATTTGACCTCTTTTTCCTCTCACCCAGTTTTCCTGTATATAAAGGCATGGAAAATATTTTTCTGCTGCTGGCTGAAATAGCAAAGATTTAATTCATAGTCAAAATAAAAGATTGGGAAAACAAAAAGACAAGAAAATTAGACTGTATCCCACCCACTCAGTCCCTTTCCCTGAGTCAATTAATTTTTAACCATCAGTGTTGAGAATTAATAATTTAAAATACCATTTCCTCACTCAGAGCATCACAACTGTTTATGTTATTTTAATACAATTCTGAGAATCATTCATTATTAAATAGTTGATTTTTGATGCTGCTCTTTACAAGTAGCAAGAAAAGGAAAGAAAATTGGCTGATTTAAAGTAGAATTTATGTTGAAAAATGCATATCCCCACAAAGATCAAGGCTGGGTAGTCATGGGCAATAGTACATGTTAGTACAATGAATACACTGCTGCTGTTGCTCTCATATTAGCATGTTTCTACAAAGATCATAGAATCATAGAATCATGGAATTACCAGCTTTCTTGTAGCCCCCTTCAGATACTGGAAGGCCACAAGAAGGTCTCCTCAGAGCCTTCTCCTCTGCAGACTGAACAATGTAGCATTAGATCTATTTGGATAAATGGAGAAGCAAGCAGGTGAAGAATGTCTGTATTACAGTAAATTAATCAGAATACAGAAGTCATATCTTCTGCAGTTTCTCTTCCTTGTAAAATACTTGTTAGAAAATTTTTATGTAAATATGTAAATTGGAATGCTGTGCTGGGGAAAAAGTTTCTAAACTGTCTTCTTCCACTGGCCTCTCAGGATTTTTAAATTGGCCTTCAAAGAGTAAAAAGGCAATATGCACTAAACATAGCTAGCTGACAAAATTATGCCAGCAGATCAAATGTGAAAGAATCAACTTCATTAATGAATAAATTCAGCATACCTTTTCAACCACACTTATTTCCATGAGAGAAGTTTAACCTTTTTGTTTGTTTGATTGTTGGCTATATTTTATTGGCTACAAGAATAGATTGTCTTTACTTTACTAGACAATTAGAGGCCTTTCCACTGGAATAAACCTGAACAAACCCCAAAAGAATATGCACAAGTGATTTAATAACACAGACAGTTGAAGGACGATTTGCTTTTCAGTGGCTTAATGTATTGGATTAAATTTTATACTTCTATCTCTGTATCTAAACATGTACTCATGTGATATACTATGCTAAAAATATGCTATGTTAAAAATAATTTATTAGGAAAATCCTTTTTTTGGTTTGTTCAGGAATGAGAAGCACATTGCATATTCAGAAATGTCATTTTGTTAATATTAACCTATTCTACACCGTTTGCTTATAATACTTCTACAGTAGACTCTCTAAATATCATAAATGAACATTGAAAACAGATTTTTTTTCCTGAAAAATGCTGTTCTGTTAAGGTTATTACTAAAAGTCAAAAGCACAATTTATAAAAATGACATAGAAAATAAATTTAAATTCCTTTATGCAAAACTGTTGACATTTGTTTTATTTGCTTAGAACTAATCTATCTGAAGCTTTTTGATGCGTGCTACAGAATTCCCCTAGAATCAGAAATGTCATTTCATCAATTCTGTTATTCTTTTTGGAAAATAATTAAATTAAAAATCCATTTGCTCCTAACATTTTAAGGAATGAAATCTGACAACAGCTTTCAAAGTCAGCATTGTGCCATCAAAGTACAGACTTAGTCAATGATAGAATATATCTGATTGCAAACTGCCTTGCTGATTATGACAATATAGTGAAAATAAACTCTCTATGGCTAGTACTGGAACAACAGATGTGTCATTTGAATGGCAATTTCCTAAATAATACCAAGTGGTTTAGTACTGATGTTAAATATGCACTCATGAGGACAGAAAGCTCTGTGCCATCACTGCCAAGTGGTCCGTGTGGGTGGTTTGGACAAGAGAGGAAGAACCAACCAGGTAACACCACCTACTCTTGGGCACCAGGCTGGGGTCAAAGGAAGGAGCTGTTCTGTGAAATTACAAAGTGAGTGTCACAGTCCCATTTCAACCAGCTGCTTTGATGGAAATTGTGATGTTGATCTAGCTTTGTGTCTGATCTGTAGTCACTGGTTACCTAGAAGCTTCTAATTTGTTTTGTGATCCAGTTCCAGTAACCTCGTGAGACTGGTGGCATTTGATTTCAGTAGCTTTGCTTAGACTCTCTTTGCCATTGTTCTAAATTTGGTGAACCAGTGTGCATAGCATATGAGTGAAATAAACAGCATTTTCATAGGATCATAGGATTGTCAGAGTTGGAAGGGACCTCACAGATTATCCAGTTCCAACCCCCCTGCCTGGCAGGGACACCAGCCACTAGATCAGGTTGCCCAGGGCCCCATCCAGCCTTGTCTTCAAAGCTTCCAGGGATGAGGCTTCCACAACCTCTCTGGGCAACCTGTTCCACTGTCTAACCACCCTCATAGTGAAGAACTTCCTCCTAATATCCAGCCTAAATCTGCCGTCCTCTAGCTTACACCCATTTCCCCTGGTTCTATCACTGTCTGACCTCCTCAAAAGTGCCTCCCCAGCTTGAAATGAGAAAATTGCACCAGCTTAAAAGATGTCAGCAAGGAAAGGACAGGGAGAAAATCTGCAACAGACTAATTTTAGATGGCTTGCATGAATACATGAACACTTTCTAAAGTTTGTGTTAGCTGAGTAATGTTTCTCTTTAAATTGACATTGATTAGTTGATATGTTCAGATTCAGTCCTGATACCAGTTTTTCCAAATGACACTAAACTAATGTCACATATGAAGTAAAAGCCAATGATTGTAGCTTGATCTGCTTTGTGGCATAAGACAACAAAACATTTCCACAGCTGAAATCATTAAAGGTTATCAGATGCAAATAATTAAAAAGAAAAAGTACCCTGGTAGTGGATAGGAACAAAAAAGGTATCAGAGGAAGCATGCACACAGTGATATTACTTGAAATTAAGCAATGTATTACTCAGCTTAAAAACACAGCAAGTCTTTTCCTGCAGTTCAAATTTGTAGCAAATCTATTCTTTTCCTTGGAATGCAAATTCTACTATCCAGGAAACAAATTACTCTGTGATTCTATATATAATCTGTGAGAAGGCATGTTCTGTGAAATCCATGCTACTTAAAAATCAATAAGGTGGTTTGTTTGGTTGTTTGTTTAATGGAGGGATGTTTGAAAAGCAATACTTAGCAGTTTTCAAGCCAAAAATATTTAATTGATTGTATATGATAATGCAGAGCATGCAACAATGCTGGGACAAAGCATGCCACACACACAGGTCACACACTTTAAAATGAAAATCACACAGATGCATGTATTATTGCTCCATACCTGTATAAATTTCTGTAAAAAGAGACAAAATTAGAGGTTGAAAACATTATTTAAGTGAATTTTTCTATTTTAAAGTATACTAGTTTATATGTACTAAACTGAAGATATGTCTCCATCCACATCTATACATTTTACAGAAAAGCATGATTTAATCTTTCCCAGAAAATAAAAGAATACTACTCCTAAGGAAAACAATTCCATCAAATTTATTTCCTACTGAAATAAATGAGAATGTGGTTGTTTTTTTTTCTTACTACATTAGAATTCAATTAATATATGCACAAAAGTTACAGAAAGCTGATATCAGACTCAGCTTTTCCTTATGGCCCAGGAGCTGAGGGTGTCATTGTCAGCAAACAGCATTGGCCACCTCTGTCTTTTGAGATCTTGTTCTCATTTTTAATAAAAAATGACAGATTGGCCAAACATAATTTATAGAAGCTGATATCAGTATTACTATTTTGTTAGTTTTATTTGTGTATTGGCAGGTGACTCCATAGCATAAATAGGCCTGTCAGGTAGAAAAATAAAGCTGCAAACATTTGTTTCACCAGCCAAAAAAGCCTCCTGAAATTTGGTGTATTTTTCTTTGAGTAACAACAATTAAAGATGTAACAACAAAGATGTAACCATGTTTTAAACTCTCTGGAAAATGAAGGGACAGAAACACACAGGTTCTCATTTGCAATGACTATACCTTGTATCATCTGCATAACTTAAATCTCCTCCATGTAACCAAGGTTCTTGTTCCTCATTCTCACAGAATGACTGTGTTCAAACCTCTTATCTGCTGGAGAAGACTGGATATATACACACAGTACTCCCAGAGTACTCTTGGCAGTAAAGACTTAGAAGATTTTCCTTGTGGATCAAGATGTGACCCAAGGTGCAAATGGAAAAGCATAGTTGAAAGTACAACACATACCTCACCAAATTTGTATAGAGTTAAGCAACCAGGGCCTTTAGAGGTGCCTTTGGTTTCTTGGTGCTGTTCTGGAAGGCCATGGGTCTCCTACAGATCTTATCATGCATGCCAGATCCTTTTGGATATCTAATGTACCTCAAAGTGTCTAAACTGACACTAGAAAAGGCTTGCTTTCCGAATTGTTTCACTTTTGGAGGCAGAATCACCTGAATTTACTTGTCTAGATGGCAAATTTTAGAAACAATAAAAGGATCAGTAGAAATATGAGAAAAAAATTCCCAATTTTTTGGGAAGTTCTGCAGTGGCTTCATATATGAGCCAACAGTCAGTCCCAGTTCATACTAATTCCCACTTAGGCACTGCATGGCTTCTCAGACCAATCTTCACTGCTTGGAGGCAATGCATGTTTTCTAGGTAATATACCACAAATGTGGCCACTCTGCTTCTCTACCTCAAAAAAGATCCTATGTGATGAAAAGTGCCCTTCATAACTCTATGCACCATTTTATTTTGTCCCTAAATAAAATGTTATTTGGCTGTTCAGTGGCAAGACAGTGGCAAAATCAGATATAAGCTACTGTTGAACAGGAGATATTCTTAGATGGTCTAACACAGAGACGTGATAGAAAGAGCCACAGGTCTTGCAAAACTGCCTTTTTTGTATGGGTCTTGGCACAGGAAAGACAAATTTGGCCTATGAGCACTGAAGAAGTAATTGCTTCATTATCTAGATTTTTGCCTTCATGAGCACTCACATTTCTTACTTATTATCTGTTTTGCAATTAGCTGTTCCCATAATGGAGTGTCCTATGCTGAAAACTCCATTATTACTCTTGCTGTTCAACAGACTTAAGCATTTTTTTTCTGCTGAGTTGCCTATCTCACTAGTTTACTTTGTTTTGCAACATGCTTAATGGCCAATTACCATTTTTGCTTTAATCTTAATTGTTAACACATTTGGAGATGTGTCATTAAGGCTGCAACAAATAAGTAGATGTTTCCTTGGAACTGAATTTCACTTTTCCTCTGCAATTACATATATTTGTTTAAAAAGGTCACACCTATTAGCAACATCTAGGCCAAACATATACAGGGCATTTAAAAAAACCCCAGTCATGTAATAATTTGGATCAAAGGACAGACTTCTCTGCTCCACTTATTAAAAACAAAGTGCTAAACATCAGTTTTGGGTTTTCCTCAGGAAAAGAAATATTCTTAAGAGTGCTGTATCATATCAAATGTACAATCTCTACCTGAAAGGGACATATTAATGCTGCTTCTTTCTGGAGCTTTCTTTGGGAATAGCAGAATACTGTCTCATTCCATGGGTTACAGAAAGGTTGGTTAAGTATTTCAGTTCACCTTTTCTTTAATTATCAATGTAGAGAAAGGAGAAAGTTTACAGTTCTGGTATGAGACTGCAGGATATGTTCTTAACTTTCAACCTCAAGTAATAATAGAGCAGACTTATAAGTCCTATTTTATTTCTCTCTTTCATTAGAAATTAAAGGGCATATTGAAGTGTAAAATATGATCATTAGCAACTTCTGCTTCCTATTAGTCTCTGCAATTCTATTTTCAGGTCTGCATTTTACATGTTTCTACATGGATATAAATATAGATTAAATGTCTGCTTTATATGTACCTAAAATATAACAATGGGAATGATAAAATTCACTAATTATACTGTTCTTGAATGATGTGTGATTTTTTTTTCCTGATAGAGACATGGGACCTTTCATTCTAGCTTCCCTGCTACTTTTAGGATCCTTAAATGAGATACAGTCTCACAATATGTTTTTCACACCCTGCTCTCTTCTGAAACACTTAATATCAATTCTGTAATAACTGTGATTCTATTATAGAAAAGCTACAATTGTAGAATCAATATCATCATAAAAAAGTTATTCTAATAACTCCCTAGCTAGGATACTATAATGGAATCAAGCTCATAAGAGAGCTGAGAGGTCTGCTTTACACTGTAACAGATAAATTACTGCCAAAGGCTATCAGTGATAATGTATTGGCCAGAACTGCAGCTGAATATACTTCTGAGCTGTTTGTCTCCTGTTGCTAATATTAAAATCTTTGACTTGCCTTGCACCCAGATCAAGTTTATCTCCCCTCCTCCTAGCTCCAATAGTGACTTGGTGAGTAGTGAACACAACAGAAAATCACCTGATCCTTTTTCTCTCTTTCTGAACAGCTTCACTCTGAATGTTCTCTGATAACAAATGTTCAGTACACATGACTGCCAGTGTTGGACCATGAATATTACAGAAGATGGGTGGAAGAGGGGGTCATTTCTAAAGTAGTAATGTATTTCAGGGTCACATACATTAGAACTAATCAGAAGCAACCATACCAGATAAGTGTTAAGTTAAATCTTGTATCAAAAGAACATTATACACCAGTAAGAGGAACTGGCAGCATGGTAGAGAGCATTTCAGCATTTAAGTGTAATATATAACAGTAATTTGTGCTATACAGGTCAGTGACAGAAGACTGGTGAAAGCAGACAGGAACAGGGACTGGATTTTAAAAACTGGATTGTCTTACTGGGTAATAAGGACATATTCAGAAACAAGAACAGCATTTGTGGTGTAGATAACTGTTATAGACAGCAAAACTATATTCTATCAATCTAGAGGCCATTTTTTCTCCATTTGACCTTAGCTACATCAAATTCTCAGTGAGGTTTTTCTAACTTCTAGCATTTCTGTGTGGGTTTACACAGGGATCCCTTCATTAATAACATAAACTGGTATAGTGGTTTTATTTCTTTAGTCAAATCTTGAGCTTCCTCTAAACCGAGGTAAAAAACATTACAATATAAAAGTATATGGACTTTGGAGATCATAATTTTGCACCTTATCAGGACTACAGGTAAAGCTGTATGATTTTGGAAAATAGAAATTCAATTATCATAGAATCATCTGGGTTGGAAGGAACCTCCAGAGGTCATCTAGCCCAACCCCCCTATAGTGAGCAGAGACATCCCCAACTAAATCAGGTTGCAATGTTGAAGGAACTTGGCTGAAATAGGATAAACAGACTTTAGTTATCATATTGAGTAATTAGAACATAATTAGAAGTTGACAAGGATGTTATTTCATAGCTGGAAGACTTTAAATTTCCTCAGTTTTCTTTTGAAGTATGCATAGAATGGGTGCTACACCCTCAAGCTGTTAAGCTAAACATTTGGGAAAAGTCAAACGTAGCAATTTCCATGGCAGTAATTCCAATGAAATTCTAGGATGTATAGAAAGATCAGGCTTGTAGAGTTAAATTGCACAGCCTGGACTGCAGCACATCTGAAGAAAATACAGATATATACCACTGCCCAACCATAATTATTATATATATATAATTATTCATATATAATTATTAATGTGTTAAAACATAAACTATATATTCAGGCTATCAAGCTTGCAGCACATAACAACTAACAAGTAGCTATGCTTGTTTGCCAAAGAGGTGAAATAGAAAGAAAGCAAATATGTGAAGATTTTTCTTTCTTTTTTAAAAAGAAAAGGAAATAAAGGGAAGGAAAAAATTAAAATGGAAAATCAAAACTTTATGGTTGTAATCTTGTGAAGTCTTCTTGTCACAATGTCTTCTCCACATAAATGGAGAATAGTCAAGAAAACCAGGCAGAAAGACAGATAAATGTATGCAAACCAGTTTCTACAGACAGGATCCATTTCTAGCTTAATTTGACAAGCTACCTTTTGTATGAATGGACCTGAATGCCCAAATCATGCTCTGAATTCCTTAATTCTACATTCTTTACAGTAGAGATCTGATCAAGTGGTGTATTACATGTTCCTAACAGTGGTGCATCCACTTCCAGTCAAACCATTGCAATACAACTTCAGATTGATGGACATGCTTCTGTGTGACCTGGTCTAGGGAACCCTGCTGTGGCAGTGGGGTTGCACTAGGTGATCATGACAAACTAAGTTTTGACCATTAACTAAAATAGTAAGAACAAATATGAGAGCTCACTCTTTTAGCATGAATGATGAAATGAATGCAACCATATTCCCTAAAGGAGAAAAGGGCTGCTCTCTCAACATACCAAGAAAATTGCCTTTTAATGATTGTTCTTGAATTCTAAGTATGAATTACTATATTGAACTGCAGGAAGGGGAAAAAAAAAGGTGTTTATATTTCATCTAAAAATCAACAAGTCCCTGTAACTGAGTTTATCACTTGAATAAGATTTGCTCAAGAGCACCCCAAAGTTTGTTATTTTAAACTATTTTAGCACTGTCAGTTTAAAATTAAACCCCCAAAGTTTCTATGAAAAAGGTCACTATAAAGCTTTTATTAAAAGTGTTAAGTCTTTTAAAACTATCAAGAAGCAATTACACACAATTTATGGATTCCAAGACAACTAGAAATTGCTTTCTGAGAAGGAAAAATAATTGAGAGGCTGCCATGACCAATCAAATTAGAGAGAAAAATGTGTAGAAAAGCAAGCAATCTTTGTGCTGGCATCTTAGTGGACATATGCCTCTTATTTTGTAAATAATCTTATTCTGTTAACAAATTGATTTTCAAGTATCCATTTTGATTAATAAATAAACCCTCCTACGAGATGCATAAAGAAAGTTCATTTGACTTGCAGCCTGAGGCATAATTGGCTGGTCACTTTAAAAGCTTTGCTTGAGAAAATGAAGGACTAATAATGCTGTAGAGAGTAAAATGAGTTCAGACAATTGACAGAAATGCTTTCTAAAGTTAATTATGTTTGCTCTCCCCTCTCCCTTGGTGTTCATTACCTTTAAATGGAGCCACACATTGGCAGAAGTAATTACCAGGCTGGTCAATGCAGGTGGCTCCATTCTTGCAGGGAGCTGAAGCACACTCATCTATATCTGTTTCACATCTTGCACCTTTGAAAAGAGGAAAGATTTGAACATCTAGTAAGACAATCAGGTGTCAATTTCTAATTCACTTGCACCACAAGAATCTGAAGCAACTCCTGAGGAAGAACTAATATAAATCAGCCAAATAAAAGGCCACACATGTTAATGTCAGAATCCATTTAATTCTTATCACCACAAATACATAATAACTTATTTCTGAGTTGCTAAATGGCAACTCATCTTCCCTGTGTGTAGAAGCTTTGAAGGTCTTTTTTAAATGCAGACTAATTTATCTTGTGCTATTTAGTTTACAGATGGAGTCAGTGTTCCAGTTTGTTGGGATGCAAATGAAACATTAGGCCAGGGCAGATAAAGAGAAATGAGAAGGAAACACAAGCAAATTAGTCAATGATGTCTTAATGGATGCTTTGTGGACTACCTCGTTGTGGGAAACAAGGTTTACTATGACTACAACTCACCAGTAAAGCCTGGTAGACAGATGCATTGATAGCCACCAATAAAGTCTGCACATGATGCATTATGAAGACATGGAGAAGAGTGGCATTCATTTATGTTGGCTTCACAAGTTGTGCCTATCAAAATATAGTCAGGCAAAGGAAAGAGAAGTGACTCTACAGCACATGTAGTTAAGGACCAACATTGATTTTAACTGACTATAGCTCACACACTAGCATTTTTGGACACCATTTCTATATTCTAATTTGAGCATCTATGACAGCATGTTGAAATTTTTAATGTTTAAGCTATTTGCTAATTTCCCCCAAAGATTAGAAGTACAGACATTGAGATTCATAAGGCTTAAAGCAGACAATTTTGTTATTATATGAATATAGAAAAACAGAGAGCAAATGACATTAAATATAATGGACTACACTGCAATTATATGAAAGGAAATATTCCTTGTATTCATGATAAGGCAGCAGATGTGCTCCCAGAAAATGGGAAAAGAAATCCAATATAGGCAAGAACAATATTTATGTAGTGAATGCAACTACATAGCTACTTCTGGTATAGAAATACTCTAATGCTGATGTTTCTGAGGGAATTTAACTTTTTATCATTTGAAGAATAAATGAAAAATGGCATCATTTCCAATGTTTGAGAAGTTCAAGGAATTTTAATAAATAAAAATGCAGGTGATATTTGTTCTGAATATATCTAATATGATCTAGTAGATGGTGTCCCTGCCAGGCAGGGGGGTTGGAACTAGATGATCTTCAAGGTCCCTTCCAACTCTGACAATCCTATGATTCTATAACTAGCAGTAGAGATGTAGTATTTTGCCCCATGACATTTGAATTACAGATTGCTTTCTATTTCAATGATTTAAAATCCATGATGTTTAAAAAATGATGCACTAAAAAGAAAAGGGATGCACTTTGAATTCCTAATTTGAGCTGAAAGCAAAGTATAGCTGCAGGTATTAATGCATCCACTTAGGAAAGTGATTACATTTTTCATATCAATTGTACAAATATGCCAAGAACAAAACATTTCCCACACAGTTTTGTTCTTCTGATTCTATTATATTAAATCTCCTAACAGTTTAAAAAGCTTACAGAAAACAGTACATGCTATTGCAAAATTTCACTGAAGCCTGCAGATCCATGTTCAGCAGCTAAGCCAGCAGCTAGCAGAAAACATCTAGTAACATCTAGGTAACTTTACTCAAGATGCACTTAATGTTGAATTTGCATGTTTATAACTTCAGATGACACTAAAATGCACATCCATGCATCTCATGTGATATGTCAAAAAACTGATTGAAGACTCAAAGTAGATTTACTAAGTTCTGGTTCTATGGATTTTTTAATACCTTGAAATCCATCCTGACAGATGCAGCTGAAGGAATTCAGATGATCCACACAAGTAGCTCTGTTGTGACAAGGGTTACTCAGACACTCATCCACCTCAATCTCACAGTTATTACCTGGAAACAAGTGAAGGATTCACTTCATTAAGAACAGGCCACTGGTGAGTCCCCAGTGCAAGCAGCAACAACAAAATGAAACTGGTGTTAGGTACAGGGAGCTTTTACCAAAGATCCATAGATTTTCTTGGGGGAACTTATTTCTTGTTGATTAAAGGCAAAAATGAAATGCCTACATAATGTTCAGCAAAGATCCAGTGGGAATTTTATAAATTCATTTCTAGATGTACTCCAAAATTTCCATCTTTTCATATTTTAAGAGCAGTAAAGTCTTGAGTATTCCTGAAACATCACAAAAGTGTAAGTAGGGTTTCTAGCACCAAATATTAAAATACTACAGTTTTTTTCTATAATATTCTTTTCCATGAATTAATTTTTTTTTTTCTGGGAAATCAAGAGAAAGGTTTCCATTATAGTCAAATATTTTAGTGAATTTTTGTTGGAAACTAATAATCAGAAAGCTAGATATTGCCATATGTGTTTAAATCTGTAGAGGAAAAAACATAAATGTTGATTTCTATTTGAGAATGATATATTTAATAATTTCCTGGTCTTTATTTGCATTTTATATATGAATTATCCAAACATGATAATGGCTTCAAAGGTATGTATGTGGTTTAGGAGTCCCACCAAAGTCCCTGCAGTTGACAGGATGGATCTGGGCTGCAGAGCTGACCTGCTGCTACTCAGGGAATTCCTGATGCACTTGATTCTTTCACCATACAGGTGATCAGGCAATCAGAAAGACCTGAATCTGCAGCTAAAAAGGTTTTTATTGCTGGTTTGGGGTTTGTTTTTACACTGTAATATGGCATTACCATGACAGCATGCTGACATAACCAGATGTAACCAGACCAATTTTAATCTGGTCAGGCTCTGTACCAATGACAATGACCTGCAGGGTAGGGTTAAGCATGAGCAGTTAAACCTGTCCTGATCCTGGATCTCTATTTGACAGCTGAGGCACTTGTTACTGCAGACTTACTGTTACAGGAAGCACAAACCAGATCAATTAAGGCCAACTTGCATATGGTTGGGAGTTGCAATCACATCAGTGTAAGAAAAACACAAGAGTCTAAAATAGGATAATGTAAGAGTTATTGGAGTGGAAATAGTCCCTTGCAGTCAGTAGTTTTTACAGCTGAATACTCTTCCCCAGCCAACTACTTTTGTGTGCCAGGAAATAAAAGTTGTTTCTGCCTGACTCAGAAGCACACTGCTAAATTATATGTATTTCTACTGTTGAATAACCTTCTTCTCTGTGGTTTGGGACTGCCTTCAACAGATGTTAAACAGTGCTTCTTTGAACCCACCTATGAAACCAGGTGCACAGAAACAAGCATAGCCACCCACTATGTCTTTACAGATGCTGGAAGCTCCACATGGTTGTGAGAGGCAGGCAGAAACCTCTGCTTCACAAAGCTGACCAGTAAAACCTGAGGAAAAATAGAGGAACAGAAGACATGAAAACCTTGTTATCACATTTAGTCCAAGAAAATAGACAAGTGAGAGATGAATTTTGCTAAGTACTTTCATGTTCTTAACTTACATTTCAAAACTTTAGGTTAGACTAAAATATTCCTTTATTTTTGACATTTTTAGTTTCAGTTTCATATACAAAGCAGTTCTACATGGAACAAAAGAACTGTGTGATAAAGACCTGCAATAATAATAATAAATGATTCAAGATTCACAGGTCTTGAAGAGAATTTCAGATTCTTCCAGTGGTTTTATGTAGCTATTCCTAATTTTATTGAAATATCAGTAAGCACACTGCTGACACAAGTCTTCTCATTTTTAGGGTGGTGTTCTGTACATCACACTAAGAAAACATCCAAGTTAACAAAAGAAAATTGTCACAGTATATTCAGTTATAAAGCAGATATTATGAGATCTGACAGGTCTAGAAGCTTCTTAGTGTTGATTTTTTTAACCAGATAACTACCAGTTAATAAGAAACCTAGTTCTGTGAAACAGAGCACCTGTGTCTCCTATTGAGGGCTACATATGCACACAATTGCAAAAAGGGAATCAAAGATAAACTATGAATTTACATTTGACACTTAGGATATCCTGCCCATGGTATTAGAGTTTCTGAAGCTACCATCCAGCAAGAAAATCACATAGTTGGTTGATGGTAGCACCTTTATTTTGTAAACATACACAATAAACAGTTGCCAGCAAATATTCTTTGTTTTACTGAAAAATATTCAAAATCAATCATTTTTTTTTGCAGTTAATTGATATAATGTAGTTAAAAAATCAGTCATTTTGTGTGAAACTAGAATCCAAGTGGTGAATATAAATGCCAGGATTCAAACCTTAGATGTTTTTGTTGAACTATTGTCATATGAAAAATGGGTGAGTTAAAGTATAAGAGGTATAGTTCTCTGACTTCTATTAACTGAGCACTTAAAAAGTTCCTAAAGATTTTTAGATTCTTGCAAAAATAATGTTCCAGCAATGATCAAAAGAGACTGGATGAATTTATTACAGTTTTACAATTATAGCATGAAAAGCCATTAAAGACTTAAATCAGAGATTTGGTTCAGTGAACTAAATATAATTGATTCCAACATCCTACAAACTTGGATACCAAATCTGACTGAAGATCTGAACTTCACATTTCATTTTAAACAGATTTATAAAGGAATGCCATGCTTCAGTAGCACAAGTATTGCCAGAACAGATTTTAGTGTGCCAGGTTGCCCCATAAATGACCTTGAGTTCATCAGTTTCACACAACAAAGAGCAAAAGGAAGAATCTTTAGTTAAACAAATCTGTATTCCTAGAGTGTACTGTGATACCTTTCAAACCTCAGCTCAGCCCTGCTTTTATAACACCTATTAAGTGCAGATCCAGAGTAATTATTACAGAATTTTAAAGTTCAGTCCTGCTTGGGACTAGTTTAACACAGAATTGGATTGAAAGGAAATGTAAACCATGTCCCTAGGGCACTACTGAAATGCTCCTAAGCTGGAAGATATTTTAGTTTTTGAACAGCAGGAAAAACAGGGTTGTGAGGTAAGGCAGCAATTTCTGGACATCAGGGTAAATTGCTGAAACACATTGTGCTGTAGAAATCCTGATTTGTGTAACAAGCTTTTGAGGCATAGATAAAAGACAATACATAGTAAATAGCCCTGCACATGCACTCACTTTGGTTTCTAAATCAGTAGATGCAGAAAGGTATCTTCAAGCTGTGTTTCTGTTCCATCCCAAACAGCAGCTGTGCAATGTTCTCACACAGCTGAAGTTTTCCTCCCTTTTGCCTTTGTAAATAGTTGTTAACACCTCCTTACTGAAATACTGCATAAAACTAACATTAAAATATGATAAAGAAGTAAAATGGAACTATTAATTGATGCTAACAGTTATATATATATATATGTAGAGCTGTTATATGTGACTGATCCAAAGGGAGAAACTGAAAGGCCCACATGACATTTTGTTTGACAAACGAAAAATATATATTCATAAGAACTTCTTAGGTTACAAATAAAGATCTTAACCTATGTATGCTTTTATTTATCTGGTTTAGATGAATTATCAATGTGGTGCAGCATGGGTAGATATATCTAAAGTTACTATATTAAGTTGAAGAACAAAGGGTGGTGGTTTCAGGGCCCTATTTTAATATTAAACATCTAGTTTTGTGTGAAGTTTCTCAACAAAACATTCAGCAGTAGTACTTAAGTATATACTATCTCCTTTAAAAACAATGAGTAAGTGTGGGTTTATTCTTCTGCTTCAAAGACTCAAAAAAATACTTCATGAATTTAGAGAATGGAAATTTAGAAGCAGAGTATTTAATTTTTTATATTTTTTCCCCAGAAATGCTGCATTTACATTCTTCAGACATCTCTTTCTGACAAAGCCAAATGCCTCATGACAAAAGTGATTTTTACCAGTCAGACTGTGACACTTAAACTCTCCAGGGTGATCATTGCATTGTGATCCATCCTGACACAGTCCAGCCACACAGTGATTTATGGCAATTTCACTGCATGGCTCCTTATATTCTGAATGGCAGGTCCATCTGAAGCTATTAACTGGACCCTCACCAGAAGGGTTATTGTCAGGGCCAGCAGGATTTGATGTGCACTCATTGGCTTCACTGAAGAAATATTACTTCTGGGGAAAGAGTTATTTGCCTCCTGTTAAAATTACAGCTGGAAAATCTTAAACAGACTGAAAGAAACAAATGTCAGAATTTAAGCAATTCATTTCAAACCTGGACAATCTTTTCACTGTCATTGAGAGTCACTTACCAATGGGTTGCTAATTTCTCCTTACAATGGTTGTGATGATACAAGACTTTATTAATTTGGTTTTTGAGACAGTGGTTGTTATTGTTTTTGTCATTTGATCACACCTATCAGAATGAAATCCTCCTGTGGCTTGGGTCCTCTAGAGTCTCAAATGAAACTCCTCTACTTATTGCAAAAACTGTGCAAATGTAAAAATGATAAGAAATGTGCAACTAATACTAGCACAATTAAACAAAACAAAGAAAGGGTAAGAAAAGAAAAATCATCATCTCTGGGTGAAAGATAGGGAAGAAATGCTGCTGTTGCCTGATCCAGTACATCAGGAAAGTGTTTTGTTGTGACAATTTGCTCTAATAAATACATGTGATTGCTGTATGGAACCAACCATTCACAACTCTGAAAGACACAGTGGAAAATGCAATTTTCTCTGTTGTATCCTTCTTGCATATATGGTTTCTGGAACTCAGATATTAAAAGCCACTTATTCTCAGTAAAGACAATTTGAACTTCAACAATAAGATTTGAATAACAGAAGTACTCTCTAAAAGTCTTTCAAACTTCATATTCCAAAATGAAAGAGACTAAGAAATGATGCATAGGTGCCTTCACAGAATCACAGAATCACAGAATATTAGGAGTTGGAAAGAACCTAGAAAGATCATCAAGAAGCTTTTGTGTTTTCTGAAGCCTGCTCATTTTCACAAACAGGTTTCCTGATCTAACATCCACAACCTGAAAAAGGATATTCTGATCCTGTGAGAAATTGTCTTTTTAGTTCCCAGTCTAGCTCAGGGACAAGTCAAAACTTGTGTTTATGCACAGGTAATCTGAAAGAAAGCTAAAGTCACAGGAAGCAAGAGGTCTACTCTGGGCTACAGGTATCTTTTCTCTAAGATGGTTTAAGATCAATTCTAATTCAGATAGTTCCCAGTAGCCAGACCTCACAGGTAGACCTTGCAGAGCTAGGAACAGATGATGGGCATGGTAGTGTTAGGTGGACAGTTGGACTTGATGATCTCAGAGGTCTTTTCTAACTATAATGGTTCTCTATATGAGCCTGAATCCATATGCCTTTCTATCCCTATTCCAGGCTCTTATTAATCAATTGCTGTTGTCCAGTTTGTCCTAGTCACCTCTGTGCTAGGGCAGAAGTTTTTGGCACAGGCACAGAGATTTCCCTTCACTGATATATTTGCAGATGCTGCTCAACCCTTTAGCTACTCATGCTTCAATTGTTCTACTCAGGAGAGTTAAAGGGCAATTGTTATTTCCATTTCCTGAATGCAATCTATTGTGGAATCAGACTGAAATTACAGTTTGGTATGAACTCTGGGTACCAGAATGTAAATTATCTGGCATATTTACAAATTAACATATTGCCAGATTAAACTGTGTTCTCAAATGGTAACAATCTGTTCTCTAGCAGTTTGGTCACTACTTATTGAATACCAGTGCTTTTCTGATAATAACATTCATTCACCAGTGAACTCTTAACACTGTGGATAATGACAAATTTTCTCTGTGTTTTGTGATCAAAATCTGAACACCTGCAGCTCCATACAAAGGCACCAATCCTTTAGAACAATAAATATCACCAGGCTTTGGAAGGTGGGTAATGGTTGGCAACACACATGTTCTAGTTATTTTCCCTGATGACTCTGTATAACAGCTCTACATCTTAACACCATATTTTAAAGTACTGTGTCAGCTAGGTTTAGTTAATAATTCAAATCAACTTTTATTGTTCATATACAGAATATAACAGGAAGGCAGGCAGGGCACCACCTCACTAACAAGCAATACAGTCCAACAGTACTCAAATGAGAGCAACTGAGCAGCTCCAGTGCTGGTAACCAGGGTCTGCCATAATGCAGTGGTGATCAGACAGCCTGCAGTGGCAAGATTAGGTCTGAGATGAAGCTGGGAAGTTAAAGTCAGCAAGGCAAGGTCAGCTTGGCAGAAGCCTGCTGCTACAGACTGATAGATGGCAAGGAAACTACCTCACTTCTTGCACAAGCAGAACTACATCTTAGCATGGAGATTTCTTTATCCACAACACCAGTACATTCCTAAATATCATTCAGTGTGACTTCTCTGGATCTGGTCTTGCAGATTACTGCTTAGTTATTCCCAATCTGTATGTGTTTATGACTGCCAAAGAGATGCATCTTCACTCAAATAAGTCTTCTTTCTTTTGCCTGTCTCTCTCCCAGATTGGTGCCATCTGCAAGTTCAGTCACAATATTCCCAATTCAATCATCCAGGTGATTGATGAAGAACTTTGAAAAAGGACACTAGAGGACCCAAACCACTTCCTATGAAATTTTTTTCCACACTGAGACACTAATATCTTTTGCTGTATTTTCCCAGTGAGTTACATGGCATTTAGTGGTAGTTTCACTGAGGTAGTGTTCCCTTGATTTCTTTAAAAGAATGCTGATGCACTCAAGTTATATATTAACTACTTCTTCCTTATCCAGAAGGTTTATTACCACCTGAGAACAGAAATTGCAATGTTTCCACACATTTTGCTCCTGAGAAATCCTACCTACTAACTTATTGGCATGTTTTTCTTGCTTTCAAATGCTTATAAATAGCTCATTTTACATTTTCTCCAGTATTTTGTCAAGAACCCAAGACATCTGACAGTTCTATACTTCACTTCTAATTTCTTCTACCTTTCTGTTATTTGACCTCTCCACAAGCTGCAGCTCTGAAATTGCTCTGAATCATTTCTCCCTCAGTGGTCCATACTGGGACAAGTGCTGTGTAACAACTTCACCAATGACATAGACAGTGAGATCAAGTGCACCCTCAGCAAGTTTGCAGATGTCACCATGCTGAGTGCTGCAGTTGCCACACCAGAGGAATGGGATGCCACCCAGAAGTACCTAGACAAAATTGAGAAGTGGACCCTCATGAACCTCATCAGGTTCAACAAGGACAAGTGCAAGGTCCTGCACTTGGGTCTGGGCAATCCTCAGTATCAATACAGCCAGAGGGATGAAAAGACTGAGAGCTGCCCTGCAGAGAAGGACTTGGGGGTACTGGTGAATAAAAAGCTGGACAGGAACCAGCAATGTGCACTTGCAGCCCAGAAGGCCAACTGTATCCTGGGCTGCATCCAAAGCAGCATGACCAGTAGGTGAGGGAGATGATTCTGCTCTTCTGCTCTGCTCTGGTGAGACCCCATCTGTGTCCACCTCTGAAGTGCTCAGCACAAGAAGGACATGAACCTGTCAGAGCAGGTCCAGAGAACAGCCAAAAGGGTTGGAGAGGTGGAACAACTCTCCTATAAGGAAAGGCTGAGGGAGTTGGGAGAAAAGAAGGCTCTATGGGAGACCTTACTGGAGCCTTTCAGTACTTAAAAGGGTTTACATGAAAGATAGAGACTGTCTTTTTAGTAGTGCCTTTGGTGAAAGGAAAAGGGGTAAAGGTTTTAAACTGAAAGGAAAAGGGGTAAAGGTTTTAAACTAAAAGAAGATAGGTACAGAATAGATACAAGGAAAACATTTTTACAAGAAGGGTGGTGAAACAATGGCTCAACCAGTGCTCAGGGAGGTGGTAGAAACCCCAACCCTGGAAATGTTCCAGGTCAGGTTGGACAAGTCTTTGAGCAGCATGGTCTAGTTGAAGATGTCCCTGCTCATTGCAGGGGGCTTGGACTAGAAGACCTTTAAAGGTCTCTTCTGATCCAAAAGATTTTATGATTCTATGATTCTCTAAATACCAGAGGTGAAGTTGTAGCCAGGCAGAATTTAAAGTGTTCATTTTCATCTAAGCATTTTCTAGATTATTCTTGTGTGTGTGTGTGATCAAAGACCTTCCTTTGAGACAGTTCAGTGGAGTTGACTTTTGTGTGTGAAAGATCCCATTTTTATGGTGTGTACTGGAGAAAACTGTGAGGTAGAAATCTGGAGCTACTACAGCTCAGATTCTTCTTGTCCACAGGCAGTATGTGAATACACACCAAACTTGAGATTTCTCAGATGTGAAAGGGAATTAAGGGGCTTTTTAGATTTGATCAATTTGTTTACCTGAGTAATAAATCTTAGGGTTGTTCTGTTTGTTTGTTTGTTTGCAGTGATCTTATTAATTTCTTATTACATGTGAATGCACTCATTCTGTCAGTAAGAGGCTCTTAATGTGCCAGACAATAAGAACTCCTCAACAGCTGTGCAGTTAAATCTTGTATAAAAATTGGAGTGAATTGTGAAATACAGCTAAGATAGTGTTAACAGGTGTTTGGAGTAAATGCTTAACATTGAGAAAACAGATTCTTCCACTCCATTCTGTTACTGCCATTGCAGTAGGTTTAGAAATGAAGAGACTCAAGCTATAGACTGTCATAGAGATATTTCCTCACCTGGGGAATTTGTTATTACACTATTTCTCAAGACATCACTGTTTTGTGTCTGCTTTTGTTAACAGTAACTCAATGTCTTATTATCCACTTTGAAATAAATAGTCTTGTTTCTGTTAGAAAAATACCAACTTCTTAAACCACCTGTTAGGGTTGGAAGATTGAACTGACATTACACATGAGCTGTTAATCAATAGAAGACATTTCTGCCTACTTTTTAACTGATGAGAAAGATTGGGTTTAAAATTTAAAATCTTACTGTGCCTCTGGGAACAATACAAACAAATAGGAGTGACAGTTGGCAGCCTATTAGAGAATATATTATTATGGATTACATCATCATGTGCACTTTGAATACACAGGGACTGCAGAATTGCATGGCCACTGTGGGAATGACCTCCTGTGTTCTTTTTACCAGTATTCTGGTAAATGTTGAAGTGCAGCTATTCCTTGGCATGGGATGTGAATATCAAGGGCTGTATTACAACTTAGAACACATATGGAGACTTAAAAGTATGACAATTACATATAACTACAGTTACAAGTGTGGTAACTTCAAACTGACACTGCACTATCATCTGGTTCTTCTAGTGAAAATAATGAAAGCAGGGAGAGGTGTATATATCTTGAAATGTGATTTACAAATGTTACATATACCATGTATTCATATTTTAACTGCCCATTCCCTATGTTGCTTAAAAGCAGAATAATGTTGCACTACAAAATGGTTACAACTCTTCTGACTTTGGAAAGATAAACCAGGCAAACTGATGTCTTTCTGCTGTCCTGACATTTATAGCTTGTCATTTTGTAAGCAGCAATTGCCTGCATGACTGATTCAAATATACAAATAAGAAAAAGTGAAATGGCTGGCAGAATTAATTTATATCATCTGTCTTCTTAAAAAAGTACAGCCTGCATAAAACATAGTTTGTGGAGCCTACCTAGGTGTCATTAGCCAATGTGCAACCTGTTACTCAATTCCTAGAGCTGTCTTTAAAGAACTGAATTGCTTCTTGTGTCCTCTGTTAAGTTTATGACCAGTAGAGTTTTTTAGCAAGTATAATAAATATCAGGATAATATACTTTGATGCATAAGTTTCAGTATAAAGACTTTGCAAAAAAAGCTAATATTAAATGAAAGTGTTAATCTGGATTTCCCTAAAATAATGAGTTCATGAACTGCCTTCAAGCAATTCTTTACTGTATGAATGCTCAAACCATTTTCTGTAAGTGGTAGATCACTGAATAGCATTTCTACAGCTGATTGCATGGACTTGTTTGGAAAGAATGCTACCCCATTGTAAGCTAGGATGGTAGAGGTATAAGAAAAATATATAACTTACAAATTATATGAAAGAATTTTAATTTAGAGCAAGAAATTGATAATAGGAATTTTAAACTATGCAGCAGGTAATATTTTTGGTAAGCCAAGCAACAGTTTATTCTATAAAATGCCAGACTTTCTTGTCAGGCAATTGTGAAATCAATGTAAAAAATAATTATGACAAATTCTATGTTAAGGATGATTGTGCAGTAGCAGCATGAAGGACTGAATGACTTCCTAAACATTTCCTATCTGTAATCTTGATGATTAGCTTTATTTTTTGAGTCACAGCATGTAACACTTTCCCTAAGGCCTCTTCCTGGAGTAAAAACTTTCATGTATAAGATTCTACTTCATAATAAAGGTTGCCAGAAAGATTTGAAAGAAAGTACAGTCTTATTTCATGGTACAGTAAACTTTAATAAGAGTGAATCTCCCCAAAAGGAAGAATTTGATTTACAGTTTTTCTGTGTGTGAGTTTACTCCTAATGAGAAGTATGGTTCCTTTGATTCAGTGCATTATGGTAAGCCAAAATTGATTCTGGGTAGAATTCATCAATCCAAGCATCTCAGCTGACAGGATTTTCTGCTTTCAAATCAGTCTACTTTAGCAATCATGCTAATCATCCACTAATCCCACAGAAAAAAAGAAATATTTATGTGTTCAGTTAAGTGTACCAGGGATAATACATCACTGAGGGCTGAACAGGAGATGGGATAGAAGCTATGGAGTAGATGTAAGGCTTGTAAAAGATAAACCCATGAACACATCCTGTAAAAACTTTAAAAAACCACCATATGTGGTCAGTGCCATGATGCTTCTACCCTAGAACTGTCTGAGAGCAGAAAAAGATAGGTTATTTAGGGAGGGCATATTACCTTAGCCACTTCCAACAGTCTGCTCCATTCCAAACCTCCAAGCATTCAGGAGTACCAAAGAAGTCAGAGTCCTTTAACATTCATTTACACCATATTGGGTTGTGAATTTGTCTAATCTCTAATCAAACCTCCTAAATAAATTCTACCTACACCACATTCTGTGGTAACAAATTAAGAAATGTAATGTCATCTGTTAAAAGGGGGTTTTTTAATCTGTTTGTTTTTTTTTTTTTTCCAAAATCAAGTGCTTTCTTGCTTCTTGTGAACAGGCTTCAGTGAATAACACTACTGCTTTCAGCTTATCCTCTGCTTTTGTGATTTTCTTTCTAAGTTTCCTCTCTTTCCCTCATGTTTTTCTTCTACAGACTTAAAGGTTCCTTGCTTTTTCATAAGGCAGTTGCTCCATTCCATTGATCATTTTTATTGCTTTTCTGAATACATTCTACAAGTCCAGTATCTTCTAGATTAATATTTCCTTAAATATCAGATTGCCTGGGGAGACAGTATAAACTTTAAAGAGTGACTCTTCACTTCTTCCTCAAACTGTGCTTCTCTACCATTTCCAGGCAAAGTTTCCAGATGACAGACTACTGCTGTAAAAAACTTTTTATTGCACCACTATTAATTCTGGTTTTTCCCTTGTTAAATTACAGTCTAGATATGAAGCCATTTCCTAGCGGAAGGCTAAATTATCATATGGGGAAAATATATTGGAGAAGTTTTTACACAAATTCTGCCATTGGGAAAGCATTGCATATTAAAAAAGGCCTTTTTCTTTTGTAACAACAAAGTTCATTGAGAAAAGGTAGCACCCTAATGGAGATGGTGGAAAATGTTTAGATATAGTCAAAATGTTTGCAGTCCTGAAGACTGTGTATGTAGGCACAGGCAGTTCAATTCCATTTCAACTTGAAGTATTATGTTTGTAATGTACACATAAAATCAGGCAAAGACTTCTTATTCACTAATACAATCACAAGACTCTTTATGTTGAAAATTACTTCTCAAGCCTGTGTTGTCTAATCCTCACTGAGAGCAAAACCAGCTAAATCTGGTAGTTTAGGGAACTCTCCTCTCATGATATGAATGTGTCTCCAAGGATAGGGATTCCACAAGCATTTCAGACAACCTATTCCAATAGTTGACAGCCTTCATAGTTGATTCCCCCCTCCAATATTTAATCAGAATTTTCCTGCATTGCAACTTCTGTCCATTACTTCTTTCCCTGCCACAGTTTTCACCTCTGAGAAAAACTTTGTTCTGTTTTCCCTGTATCCTCCCATTAGGTAGCTGCAAAGCTCCATAAAATCTTGTCATAGCCTTTTCTTCAGGCTGAACAGGTCCAATTACCTCAGTCTGCCTTTGTAAATCAGTTTCTTCAGGCCTCTGGCCATCTTCATGGGTGAACTTATCAGTAAACAAAAGCATGGAAGCTATTAATAGCCTCTCTATTTTCCATACCCTTTGTCAGTACATGCAGATCAATCATCAACAAGCCTGTGTTTTCTTCATCCTTCTGCCACAACTGCTCAGTTTCCTGCACATTGGAATAGACTCTGTTGGAGAAGGTTGTCCTGGGCTCCTTTGGTCTCCAAGGATAAGCATCTAGTCAAAGAGATTTCTCAAAGTGCTATGACAACTGGTATGCCTATGTTAGCTTTCTGTTTTCTGTGCTCATAGTCCATCCATACATAATTAGTATATATAATTTGTCTTCTTTTATTTACAAATCTGCTTGCTTTCTTCTCTCAAATCCAGTACATGCATGCATAACCTCATAATTTCCTAGATTAAATACAACTTAAATGATTCATTTTCATCCTATAACTTGTAGATGTGTTAATTCCTCACAAAAATTGTATGTACATAGTCTGAGAATTCATGTGGACTTCTTACAACATTTTAATAACAATTTCATGCATTTGATCTCACATTTTCAGTCTTGTGAAGAAGTCAGATGGGTTCATGCTCATTGTTGAGTTTGTGATTACACAAAGCAAAATACTCTTTGATTCTATGTGGTGTGACATTTGGCTTATCCACAATGGAAGGAACAATGGAATACAGTCACAGACTTTGCAATTGAAAAAGTAAAATTAAGCTATTACATCAACATATAAGAATCTAGTATTAATAGAGATTTGCTACATTCAACCCATGACTGTGACCCTTAACACTACTTTATAAATTCTCCCTAGTTTTTTCTTCAGTGAATAAGCAATTTAAAAATTAACTTCTGTTGGTAGAAAAGATTGAAACAAAATCATTCAACATTCAAGGAAAGAAGAAAATTGAGTTTTGCAGAGGTTTAGGAATTCAGAATTCCTTACAGATTCTGGACTGCTATACCACTGCCAGTGTTGGTTGATTTCTGACTCCTCATTCATCAGTTTGCAAGGCAGGACTTCTGGTACCCAGGTTGTATTTTATAAACAAATTCTGCTGACACCAATCAAGTAGCAATTGTAGAATATGATTAAAGAATATCTGCTGTGTTCTCCTGTATTTTCAAGCAAAATAAATGACCACTTAATTGCATGCTTTTGAAAACCTGTATGTATTTCTTGAACACCACAGAACATTTCTAACCTAAATATCACCTGACTTCTTACCTGGCAAACAGCTACAGTAAAATTCACCAGTCAAATCATGGCAATGACCTCCATTTTTGCAGGGCTTGAAGGAACATTCATCAATATCTGTGGAGCAGTTTTTGTCTGATAGGAAAAAAAAAATTCAACATTAAAACTATAAATCATGCTGGCTTTGGGAAAGCAGAAAAGCTACTTCACAAGGCAAGTGACAACTGCATAATTTAAGTTTTCCAGCTTGGAAACACTATTTTATTTCTGCTTGACAGCTTTAAAACTAGAGATATTCATAGTTCACAGCTGATAGTTAACAAATTAAATAGTTTAAAGGAATAAGTATGAGCTACATTTGCAAATACATTCTTTTGTGCATTTAGCATTGCATCTCAACACCATAATTGCTAGGATTATATGTCAAATCTTAAAACTGGTTTAGAGATTTTATAACCTCACTAGCAATAATAAGAAAAATATTTCTCCTGTTTGCTTACATCTTTAGATGAATGAAGCCTTTTCCCAGATCCCAACAGAAACCCACAGATTCACTCAACTCATTCTTAATTTTTCTGGTTTTAAAGGGATTTAATTGAACTGTAATTCAAATTATTTCAGATTTAAACAATAAAAAATATAGGAGAAAATACAGAAGAATATTTAGTTGACAGTATAATAGATAGCTCATTAAAGCAATTAATCCATTGGGCATATCAAGGAAAATCCATAGTCCCTCATCACTTCATAGTGCACTGGATTAGTGTAGAACAAGCTCTAGCCTGATATAAATTATACTGGGACCTTTCTGATCCAAACCTGATCCAAAATCAAGGGATAATTGTAGAGATTATGTGCTCCCATGAGTTCTAGAAGATACTCCAATGCCAGAGAGGGGAAACTGTAGTTGTTACTGATGTGAGTGGTTGGTATTCTACCCAGAAAGTGATGGAAAGAGCCTTGCCTCACTCAAATCAGATATAACAGATAGGTCAGACCTCCCAGGAATCTTAGTTTAAGGAGGTACTGAATTAAAGGATTATGCAGGGTATGTGGGAACTCCCTTGGGCAACCAGAGCTTAAACAATAATAGATTCATTCCAGCAATAAATGCATAGCTGGCAGATGGTGTCACCTGAGAATTTTGCCTTCCTTAATCATGTGGTGTTCTATGAACTAACAGGTAAAAATAGAAGCCACATAAAAATCAAACTCAATGGTCAGGAGAGAAAGTGACAAGAAGACAAAGGAAGGAAAAAACCTGAAAATCTGAACCCAAACACCTCCCTAAAATAATTAATAAGAAAAAACTTTCAAGGGAAGGAAGCAGAAGCCCATAGACATTGACAGAGTCTAGAGAAGGCTTCAAAAGCATGTGGGAAATATTGCACATTCACAGATAATCTGCTGCATTTAATGATTCACTACAGATCACAAATCCAGTAAAACCAAATGAATGAAAACTTGGGTTTTTACATTTTGGGGGTTTGTTTGCTTTTTTGTTAGTTTCTTTTAAATGAACAGAATAACTAGTGGAATTCTTAAGAACACAAGGCTTGGAGTGGTAGGATATCTAACAGCTAAAACATCATTTTGGAAAGGAATCATGCAGATTTTTGAATGTGCTATTGGCAATATTTTTCATGCAACAGTAGAAAAAGCAACTACAAACAGATTTTCTGGGATTTGATTCTGAGCAAAATGCAAAAGTAGTAACTGAATATGAAGGAAGGAATGTGAAGAACTTGGGTGAGAGAAATCAAGATTATGGGAGGGGATAAGAGAGAGGTGAACAACATACAAAAGAAAGACACAAGGTGTACTCTATATGTTTTCTGCTGGAATGAGGATGGAATAGATGAACTTCAGTGTTCTGTTCTAGTATCATATAATTTACAGGGCAATACACACACTACTATAACACTGCAGAAGCTCCAAGGACTTCTGTATTTGTGTAGTGGATTGTGTTGTCTGGAAATTTGTTTTACCTCATGGTTAAGATCTTAAGTTACTTGATCTGTAATAACAGAGTTCCCACTTTGGAACCTAGTGCTTCTAATCACAATTAGTGCTTCTCCAAGCTGTCTCTCCCTCAAAACACATTTCTCTATTAGTCAGATAAGACAGAGTTGAGTCCAGACATGAAGTAGTCGGGAGAAGCAGAGGATAAAAGCATTAACACTAACAGGCAGAGACAAACACATTCTTTATGCACACCATGGGTGTATAGAGTTAAAAATACAGAGGGAATAGGTGGAAAGCCCTACTCTTACAAAGAGACCTGTACAACTTTGGGCACATTTGTGTTTCAAGTACATGGCCACTGACTCCAACCTATATTCACAGCTCAAGCCTTTCTCATGGGAAAATCACAGTCTGTAGGTGAATGTGAAAAGACCTTACTCTATCATTTTAACACTGACTTTTAAACATTTTTGGCATTTCCAGACTCACTTCCTTTCCTGTATCTCCTTTCCACAGGAGAACAAGCATATGCACTAACTGAAATCTTGTGATAACTTCTGCTTAGTTAAACAGTACATTTTTCAATGTACTGCAGGTCACTTTGGGTCACTTGCAGCTGCCAGATACAAGCAAAGAAAAACATATGTGGGTTATATCTGCTGAACTGTAGCTGGTTTGTGAGGAAACAACACAAATCCTCTGAAAAGTACTGCAGAAGACCTCAAGATATGAGCTCTATTGCAGTGCTGTGAGAAAAAAAAACCCAACAAACCCAAACAATTCTCAGATGTATTTAAAAATCAAGAAGGAATATTGATGTGCAAAATACCTCTGCATAAAACATTGACTACAATGTTCCATATTTAAACATAAGTGGGGAAGATGCAAGGGAAGCTACAAAATTTATTCAACAGCTGAAGAAAGGATGTTGTCAGCAAAGGCTTAAAGAGTTCCATCTGTTTCATTTAGGAGAAACAAAACCAAGAAGTGGCTTGATTACAGTGTATAACTGTCTTTACAAAGAGAAAATACTTGGGTGGCAATAGTTTTATTCCCATTTTCTATATAAGAGGTAATGAGATGCAACAGCTTGAAGACAAAAATTTAAATGCAATATTTAATACAAGCTTCTAAATCTGATGGGGATTACTACTAGAAAAGAATGCCAGTGAAATTCTGACTTCTTTTCATGCAATTAAATCAGAGATTGAACTTTTTGGATTCATTGTGTGTTTTAATCAAAACTAAGTAATTGAGTTCAGTACAAGGTGGTTAAAGGGTGAAACTGTGTTCTGATATACAGATCAGATGCAGAACAATAACCAGCAATCCAGAATACCTCCACTCATGCTATAGCCTTCTAGGGGTCTTTCCTGGGAAAACATCAAGACAATTCTGTGAGCCAGATATATTTCTATGACAGCAACAGCCCACCCCAAGGCATCTGTCATCATGTGAAATGGGTATGCCTTCTCCTTAGAGGTTCTGGAGGTTCCTATCAAAACTGGCTATCAGATGTGGCTCTGCTGCTACCAGAGCAAATAATCTGTGCAAGTTTGTTTCTTGACTGACCACAAAAGTGCTAAGGAAAACAATCCTTATAAATGTTGTATAAACAGCTTGAAAAAGATCACTCTGTATGTTACACTTTTCCCCTCTGGCCTCAAGACTCTTCTGATCTAAGCAAGCAGTAGTCTCTGGTCAACTTACTGTTTAAGTGAAGTGAGGCAAGCTTTGGGGTAATGTTCCTGCCATCACCATGCAGCCCTGTACCCTAGTACATATCTCATTGCCACTCCTAGCAACAAGCCACAGGTTTGGTGGCATGCTAACACCAAGAGGCCTCAGGCCAAGATGGGTCTTTTCTTATTGCTTTTAATCTTCCTTAATTTTGTAAATTGCATCATGTTGTGCTTATTGTTAATAAGATGTAGCCAAGAAAAAGAAGTAGTAGTTGTACTGTGTAGAATCAACCAGTTATGAGCTAGAGTGAGGCTGCAGTTTACAGGAGTCCTGGGGATAGAGCAGAGGCTGTGGAGGTGAGTTTGGACCATGGCACTGGAAACTCCAGAGCTGTTAACAGTTCACCTGTGGCCAGTGACTGGTAATGAAGTAAAAACAGGAGCTGGGCAAAAACCAGTTTTAGGGGTAAGAAAATGGATAAAGAACAAATGCCTAACATGTGTAAAATGTCTCAAATACAGCAGTCAGTAGTCATAGAAAATTACAAAACTGAGAAAGTTGTAATAAAAATACATAAAAAATCAGGACAAAGAAACATGTGAAAGAGTGCAGAAGCCAAATACAGCTACTACTTAATGGGATCACACTGAAACTGAAAGTGTCATCCCTTTCATAGTTTTATAGGAGCCCAGAGGTAAATTGCTACACTTGTTAAAAAGACAGCCTAATATATACTGGGAAGTAGAATTGAGTATCAAAACCTCTGGTGCAATGCTAGTTGGGATTGTAAAGTCAGTGTTGAACAACCTACTTTTTCCAACATCAATGATGTAGTGGATTCTTTTCAGAAGAAGAACCATCTGCTATAAAAAATCTTGAGGAGAGCATTCCTATGTAAGCTGTGACCTCTGATTCTCCAATTCATTAAGAGAACATCTGAAAGGGATGGCAAATGTGCCCTGGGAAAGTTGGCTGGAGGCAGATTTTCTTGTGTCAGAGTTCATTCACTAACTACTCCCATCATGACTGAAAATTATAGTAGTAGCAGGTTGGTTGAAGCAGTTATAATAATCTTATTGCAGTTGGAAATTCTGACAGAGAACTAGTTTATAGAAAAAGTATGTTGTTAAGGAAAAATTTGGTTGATTTCCCAGAGTAACTCAGGAAGATGAAGAATTTCAGCCATTTCCCAGACTCTTCAGACTGTGCTTTAATCACTGTATGAGTTTTCCTAGACATGATGGCTTTTCATTTTGTATTTGATAAGGGCCTCCCAGCAACTGACAATAATTTCATTTAAAAACAACCCTATTCATCTCAAATGATTATGTTCAAATTTATCTGAAATTAATTAAATACACAGTTACCTTCAGAAAGATATTGATGGGTGTTCTGTGTACATTATGTTAGGCATGGCAATTGACATCACTATTGAAAAAAACCCTGTTATAACTAAAGTAAAAGTGGTAAACTGAAATATAAAAATAATCTCATCACACCTCCAGTAAAGCAATGATAAAGTAAATCCTAGAGAAACTAATTAAATTTTTGATTGAAGAATTAACTTATCTTTTGTCAGGTGGTTCCAACTGTTATTATTCACCTTCTAATTTACCAAATCATGCTTAGGATTTGCAACTGGAAAGCTACTGGAGAAATGTGCCATTTGATTTCTCAGCAGACAAAAAAAAAAGGAAAGAGTTTGCTTATTTTTCAGATGACTGGGAAAAATGTTGCTACTGAACTATAATTGATTTGTTTTTCTTTCATGCAGTTCAATAGTTTTTATGTATTTATCACAATTTTGATGGAATGTATTTTTACAGCATGATGAAACTGAAACAGACTTTTCTGCACTCCACTGGTTTGTTTTTCCACTCAGTGTTCTACACTGAATTCCTTCCAGGGGAAGCAGGTACACTTACATGTGACATAACAATAAACCTTCTCTAATCACCACAGAAATACAGTTTTAATGCATTTCCATGGATGCAGAAGGTGTGTTTATTTTCCAGCATGTTAAGTCTGCACACCCAGCTGTAGGCAGCTTGCCCTCAGCAGCTTGTCTTCTATAGTGCTTCTGAAAAGCAGCAGCTCATTGACACTGTCCCAGCTGAGCAGGGGGAAAGGCAGGCAGTCTTTGGCTCTTAAGCAGCCATGGGCTTGCTATGAATCACAGAATCACAGAATCATTAGGGTTGGAAAGCAGCCTCAAGATCATCTAGTCCAACCCATAGCCCTACACTACTCTTATCCCTAAATCATCCCCTGAAGAAACACATCAATCCTCTTCTTAAAAACCTCCAGGGATGGTGGTGACTCCACCACCTCCCTGGGCAGCCTATTCCAATATCTCACCACTCTTTCAGTAAAGAAATTCTTCCAGGAGCTGGGGGAATCCATCTGGCCCTCTTCAGTTTACAGGTTTGGGGTTGATGTGAAAAACCTTAGGGCTTTGACCAGACATCAGACACAGGCATGTCTGTTAGATGAACTCATTCATTAGAGACATCAGAGAAAAGAAGAGCTTTTGGGCTGCATCTGTGATGACTGTTGATGCAGAACAATAGCCTGACCCATGAGATGCAAGTGAGACTAAGTGTCTGTCACTGACACTAAAGGTGGATAAACACCAATAGACTCAGGCCAATTCTTTCTTTGGAACTACTGAGGACACAACTGGAGATTAGTTGGAATGGAAGCTGGAGTGATTGTAAACTCTACAGGGGTTCTGGTATTAGCTAAAAACATCTGAGTCAGCCAAGCTGCCTAAAATAGACCAGTTTTTGTAGGCTTACTGAAAATAATGCTTAGAAAACCATAGAAAAAGAATGCACAGGAGAAGATTTTTGAATGCACAAAGAAAAGATAGCACCTTTTGCCTCATAATGGAATGAGTTGAGCTAGAAGACACTGCATGTCCTTTGATAATTATTTTCAAATATTCAGAGTTACAAGGACCCCTTGTTTAACCCCAATAGGTACCACAGGATTCCTAAAGCTCACAGGAGGAGAGATGTCAGAGGAAATGGTATAGATTTGATATTCAGAAATCAGATTAAAAGGTTTGCAAATTTATTTATTCTGCTGTGTAAAACCTAAACCCTTCTTCAGGTGAACAGATGACTGGTGCTAGATTCTGCCTGTTGGTTCATACTACTTCATGATAATGACAAATGTTAATACACAGACAAAACCTGAACCAAGGATAATGTTACACACAGAGCATTCATATAATTATGAGATGAGGAAGTCAGATTGAGAATATCATGCATATAAATTACAACAATATTTAGAGCTAAGGGCCAAAGTAAAAATCACTTTGCAATCATGTTTTCTTCTACCCACTGTTCAGTAGTGTCACCTGACTAGCACAGGGATTACCTCTACACTCAGGCACATGTGCAATTTAAAAATCCATTTAATTAGGAATCTCTTCTAAAATTCAAAATAGGCTAAAGTTTTACTTGTCACTTATTTAAAAAACCCCATGCCTTCTCATCCCAGAACACTGATTTACAAAATTACTGTGTTCCAGTCACTTATACAGACTACCAGAGGAAACCCACTCAAACAATGAAAACTGTCTGCAACCAATGCCCCATAAAATCATCCCCTGCTCCTTATGTATCACTGCTGAATTCCATACCAGCCCACCTGAGTGATGCTTAGATTCAAGGTGCCTTTCTTCTTAAGGTACTAAAAGTGTCCTACTATTCAATATTAAAATTTCCTACTTCTCCTTCCTTCAGCTTCTGGTAATGCCCAGGATGAACCAGTCTGGATGTGCTGAGCAAGTCTTCTTCTAATTTTTGAGGCTTGCCAGGTTAACAGACAGGCACTGTCTTTACTTATGTCTTCTTGAAACCCCTCCAACTGAACAAAATTGAACAAAACATTGTGAGGGAAGGAGATGGCAGTGATGCCATCTGTCCATTTGTCCAGTAGCACTTTATTCTAGACTAATTATAGTGATCCTGTGTATGCTGAATCCCACAAGAGGGCATTTGAGAGCAAGATTTAATCTGAGAAAGAAAGTCTCTTCCTTGTGTGTCTAAGGAGCTGCTTCTCTCTGTCTACCTGTCTTATTCAGAATAAAGGCAACTCCAGGCAGCAGGTTGCAAAGCTGCCAGCATTGAGGTACTCAGCCTTTTAACAATAAAAACTTCCCTTGGGAGTAGAAGCTGCAAGAATACTCCCTGCTCTTTTTGGGACTCTCTCAGACATCTTGGGTGTTCCTGACCTTCTGGCATTCCTCAGAAAGAGAGGGTTACTTCATTCATCCAGGCTTGCTCTCTGCTGCACAATGTTGTATTGCCTCTTCTTGGCTTTGCTCCAGGGAAGGAAGAAGCTCCAGAGCCTGTGGAGCACCACAGCCAAGGCCATTCAAAGAGGCAGCTGTTCCCCTCCTGCCTAACATTGCTTTACCAGCATAGCATTCATGCACAAGACATGCAACACCAAAGTGGGGTGGTGCTGCCAGGCACAGAGCTAGTAAATAGAGAGATATGCAAACAACTAGGCCCTAAGACAGCTTTTTTACCCAACAAGCTCAGATTCTAAAGCTAAACTTTATTTGAAAATGACTTTTAACATGACAGAAGATTAAATAGTCAGTGTTTTGCATCAAATAGTCTTTCTAGGGAGGTTGAAGCACTTGTTGGAAGTCCTGGATAGAGCATGACATCCACAATTGCTGATGGTGCATTTCTTTTACAAATAGCATGAGCACAGCTGTAAAATATGCAGCCTTATCAGGACAATCCTTATCTCCACTTCCAATTCCAGTCTGTAGACTGGCTGATTTGTTTTCTTGTGGGAGCTGGTCTCTCATTGGTCACCATTTTGCTCTTAATAGATCTTGTCTCCTCTTTGTTTTGGAAGGAACAGATATGTTATCAGCAAATTCTTTGCATCAGGATGAATCTAGGGTAAAGTGCTCCTCCTAAAGAAGAACATGCCCTCTTCCCTGGGGAAACCCATGCACTGGTTTATAGTTCTGCTTTTGTAATGTGAATTACATCATATCCCACAGTAGTGTAGCTGTATTTTCAAAGGAACAGCTTGTCCTGCATTCCTTCATTTCACACAGAATCACAGAATGTTGGGAGTTGGAAGGGACCTTGAAAGATCATCCAGCATAGATGAGGTCAGCCCTTAGTCTCCTCTTCTCCAAGCTAAAGAGACCCAGCTCCCTCAGCCTTTCCTCAGAAGGAAGATGTTCTAGCTCCTTCAGCATCTTGGTGGCTCTGTGTCAGACTCTTTCCAGCAGTTCCCTATCCTTCTTCAGCTGAGGGGCCCAGAACTGGACACAAGATTCCAGATGTGGCCTCACCAGGGTAGACTGCAACCCACTACAGAAAAGTTAGATGGTTTTAATTTTGATCCTTGCAGTACAGCAGTATGTTTTTAAAGGTCTTTTAAAAATTATTGCATTAAAAATGCTTCCATTTATATGAATAAATGCTCTGTAATTGCCTCTAGTATTTTCTTTATTGACACCAAATAGGTCTATACTATGTAAACTCATGACAATAAAACCAGTTATCAAATAAAAAGTACTACATTCTTGTAGGAAACTGAAGACATCTCAGTTTTGTAATGCTGAATAATATTAGAACATTTTGGCAAGAATCAACCAAAAATCACAGACATCTGTGGGAACTGCAACTATTATCACTTTCACAGGTTCTACATTTCTGTGTATCATCTTACATTCCTCATGTTCCATCTGCCTATTTTTAACCAATGACAAAATATGCATGAAGTGCTTCTAAACTGGATGTCACTGGTGTTACTATCAACATCAAATGCTCTATTTACTTCTTAGCTTTGCCTCCTCATCCTTCACTACTCTATTTACTTTTTTAACCTTTCCTTTCTCCAGAATAGATCTCTCTCATTTTTTTCTCTTTCCTCTCCACTGGTCACCACAGTTTTTGAGCTCTGTGTAGGTCTGTTTGGTTTTATATGACAACACCCTCTAACTGTGTATGATTTCTGAGACTGCCACTGCTTGTCTTGCTGTTACTGCTTATGACTTATGCTGCTCCATTTGCCTCTCTGAAATCAGTAGCTGAAACTTAGTCATTCCAGTTCCTGATATCATAGCATATTAGTTGTTCAGGTGGCATATTTTTGAGACAGGTTTATTGATTGCTTCACGATCCTGTTAGCTGCCTGTGGCTGAAAGTAAGGCCACGAGGACTGTGCCTGATGTAAGAGCTATTTTCTTAAACCTGTTAGACACAATTAATTGTGCCATTTACAAGCCATTTATCAGAAGGATCTGATGGCATCTTTCTTGAGGAGACCAGTGTCCTCTTGAAAAAATTATATTCTCATTTCTATCTCAGTTGGGGATGGCTGTAATATGATCTTCTGAAGCTAAACAGCACCAGCTATATCTGCCATTGCTCACATTTTTCATAGAATAGGGGGTGTGTGGGGCACTTTTTTGTTTTCTAGACAAAATGCAGTTTGGATTTCCACCAATTAATCAAATTACCTTACATGTTGCTTTCAATTTTTATCATATTAGTTGGGAAGTTAAAGCAGATTATCAGTAGCACAGAACACCCAGTTGAATTTATTACTACTAATGCTAAAACACTGAACAAAATGCAATTAAAAAGAGTTTGTTTGAATATCAGAAAAGGAAAGAAAAGGTTTAACAGTTTAATGTCTCTTTCAGGGTTAAAATAATTCTTACCTGTGAAGCCTGGAGGACAAACACAACTGTAGTCTGCAACAAGGTCTAAACAAGTTGAATTGCTTTTACAGAAGCCATAAGTGCACTCATCAAAATTGATTTCACAGTTCAGACCTTCAAATCCTTGGTTGGAAAAAAAACCCCAGACAGTTACATATCATTCAGCTATCACAGAATCACATAGAATTACACAGAATCACAGAATACTAGGGGTTGGAAGGGACCTCTGGAGATAATTTAGTTCAACCTCCCTGTCAGAGCAGGTTCCCTCAGAGCAGGTTCCACAGGATAGCACCCAGGTGGGTTTTGAATGTCTCCAGAGATGAAGACTCCACCACCTCACTAGGCAGCTTGTTCCAGTGCTCCACCACTTTCAAAGTAAAGAAGTTCCTCCTTATGTTTAGATGGAACTTCCTATATTTCAGTTTGTGCCCATTACCTCTTGTCCTGTCACTGGGCACCACTAAAAAAAGCCTGGCCCCACTCTCATGGCTCCTACCCATTAAGTATTTACAGTATTTCCTGGCCTGTAGATTCCTGGGTTCTCCTTCTTGCCCTCTGTGAAGACTGGAGTGATATTGGCTATCCCACAGTCCTCAGGCACCTTAACTGTTCTCCAGGACCTTTCAAAGATGATAGAGTGATGCAGCAATGACTTCTGCCAGCTGCCTCAGCACTCACAGGTGTATTCATTCCATCAGGACCCATGACTTGTGAATATATAAGTTTACTTAAATGTTCTCTAACCTGATCCTCCTCTACCAAGGGAAAGTCTTCCTTTATCCAGGATTTCTCTGTTACTTCCAAGGTTTGGGACTCCTGTGGGCAGACCTAAGCAGTAAAGACTGAAGCAAAGAAGGCATCCAGTAACTCTGCCTTCTCTGCATCCTCTGTCACCATGGCACCTGCCTCATTCAGCAGCAGGCCCACATTTTCTCTGATTTTCCTTTTACTTCCCATGTACTTGAAGAAAGCCTTCCTGTTCACCTTGCTATCCCTAGCTAGGTTTGTTTCCAAGAAGGCCTTGGCTTTTCTCCTTTTACCCCTGCATACTGTGACAACACTTTTGTAATCCTCCCAAGTGCTCAGCCCCTTCTTCCATGCCATGTAAGCTTCCTTCTTCCACCTGAGCTTCTTCAAAACCTCCTTGCTCAGCCATGCAGGTCTTCTACCTCCCTTGTTTGATTTATTCCTCTTAGGGATGCAGGGATCCTGAGCTTGGAGGAAATGATATTTAAATGTCAGCCAGCTCTCTTTAGTCCCCACACCCTCCAGAGTCCTAACCCATGGGACTTCTCCAAGCAGTTTCTTGAAGAGTCCAAAGTTAGCCCTCCTGAAGTCCAGGGTTGCAACCCTACTTACAGTCTTGTTCTTGCTTCCCATGACTGAACTCTCATCTTCTCATAACTGCTAGACCCAAGGCTGCCCCCAACCTTAACATCCCCCAACAGTCCCTCTTTATTTGTCCCTACTAAGTGCAGTAGTAAACCTCTGTCTGCATCTTCTTTTTTAAAGCATATCTTTGGCTCCCTTGTTCTAAAAAAAATTAGGCTGTTTTCAGGTTACTTTTGTAATAAAATTATCTTAACTTATTAAATTATCTTTCTAAAAGCTTTTTCTTCTCTGTTATTAATAAAAAATACATTTAACCTTCAAGTAGACTTTAAAAGGAGCTAATAATTAAGTGATTAAATTTAGGAGTCAGTATTTTCATTAATCTACTTGAACTTTTTTAGCAGAGATTTAAGATTCTATATAACTTCTGACATTTTAGAACATTACAGGCAAAGATAAATGATGCTGGGCTTTGGACATTTGATTAGTTTTTAAAATCAACTCTCAAATAGTTACCTCTCTACTTCTTCTCTTGTTTTTTTGTGTGTCATAGTGACTTCTAGCAAACTCAGAAGTCCAGCAGTGGTTTTTTGTTCCTCAAATTTCTGGAGACTCCCCACTCTAGTACCTGACATTTTATGCTCTTGTAAATATATTCTAATTCGTGGTCATGCTACAAAATGACTATCATTAGTGCTGTCACAGGCCATGGCTGCAGGAAGACCATGACTAATGCTAAGCTATCAGCATCCTCAGTGAAAGGCATATTCCTATAATTTCACAAACTGACCATGAAACCAATTTCCACTGATCCCTAAGTCATAAAACTTTAGAATTACCCTTAGTTCATTAATAATGTACACAGTAGTAGTCTTCATTTGCATTTAGAGTTTAATCAGGCCCTGGTCCCACAGGTAACAAATAAACCACAAAATTATCAAAGTGGATGCCAAGATTTGGGTTTTTTATAAGCTGTTCAGGCAAACTAAACAGCAGAATCATCTTTTCCAAGCTTAATTTTCAACTGCTTTCCAATATCTGTTTGGACTGCTAATTTGAGCTAACTTATGATGGAGGCTATATCTTATGACAATTATTTGTAGCAACCTGATCTTTTGTAATGAGTTTCTGAACTTATCATCACTACTAGAATGCTTGTATTAATATATAACTTAAAATTATAAATATATAAATTACCAGCAGGTCTAAGGGGGTGATTCTGCCTCTCTGCTCTGTCCTTGTGAGGCCCCACCTGGAGCACTGCATCCATTTCTGGGGTCCTCAGTGTAAGAAAGATGTGGACCTGTTAGAGGAGATCCAGAGTAGGGCCACAAAGATGATCAGAGGATCTAGAGCACCTCCCCTGTGAGGACAGGCTGAGAGAGTTGGGGTTGTTCAGCCTGGAGAAGAGAAGGTTTTGGGGGGACCTAATAGCAGCCTTCCAGTATCTGAAAGGGGGATTACAAGATAGAGGGGGAGAGGCTTTTCAGCTGGTCAGGTTGCAATAAGACAAGGGGGAATGGATACAAGCTGAAGGAGGAGAGATTTAGACTAGAAATTAGAAGGAGGTTCTTTACCCAGAGGGTGGTGAGGCTCTGGAACAGGTTGCCCAGAGAGGCTGTGGAGGCTCCATCCCTGGCAGTGTTTAAGGCGAGGGTGGATGTGGCCCTGGGCAACCTGGTGTAAAGAGTAGCGTCCCTGCTCATGGCAGGGGGGTTGGAACTAGATGATCTTTAAGGTCCCTTCCAACCTGGGCTATTCTATGATTCTATGAAATATTGTAAGCTAAGAAATCAATTCAGCATCACTGCATACTTATAAAATAGTACTATCTGAAGACTAAAATCAGACAAGTGTAAGAAAGTCTAAAATGCAGAAAAACCCTACTGAGCTGTAAATCACAACCTTGTCCTTATTTGAAACTATAAAACCAATTTAAATAAACAAACATACAAATATTCAGCAAAAAATATTTCAGAAAGACACTATGATATCTTAAGTTTTAAAGCATTTTCATTTTTCCTTTAACTATCTTTTTTTTTTGAAACCATTCATTTTTTTTCATAACCCTGAGAAATATGCATTTTTAAATAAACAGACAAAAAGTGCTGAAAATCACAGGTTTTGGGGTTTTTTTCCCTGTAAGTCTTAATAGATTTTTGTACTGAAGATCTATTACATACATTATTATGGCCATTGTAATTTGCTTGCTATGCTCAGTCATAAAGCTGCAGGTTAATGCATCAGGATTAAGCATTTTCTTTGTAAGTTTATTGATCAGTTTTTCTGTGGATTTAACCTACTGCTCATTTGTATGTTCTCTACTCTTTCAGCCTTTGCTAAAATCATGAGGTTCTGTGTGAAAAAACCCCAGCACTTAGAAGTATGTCTGTCTCCATTTTTGATGAGCATTCTTGCTTTAATTGGGAGCCCTGGTGAACAAAGATGCAAATGAGACTTCAGAAAAGAATGAATAACTTCTGGAGAAAGGAAATATTAACAATGGCTTTGAAGACTGTCAGAAGATATTTGGCAGACTGCAGCCAATTTTGAAAATTGTCAAAGATAATAAAAATAAATGATTTTGAACAACTTACCTTCAGGGCAAAAACAATCATAGCTGTTGACATCATTCTGACAGACAGCACCATTCAAGCAGGGAGCTGAATCACACTGATTCATTTCTATTTCACAGTACTGGCCTGAATAACCTGCAAAAGAAGCAAGATGAGCTTTGTTTGCTTTCATCTTTATGTGCACTATTAACATGAAACTCTTATTTCAAATATTGTTCTGTAATTAAAACCAAGAGATGCTATGATCTTTATGGTCCCTTCCAACTCTGATGATTCTATGATACATAGTCCCTTGAAAAAGGAAGCTGGAAGTCAGAGCTTCTGTATTTTATTGACAAAACCCCTAAATTTCACTCATTTCTTACTCAGTATTACAAATACATGTCTTTATTGCTGGAATAAAATCATAAATGAAGTAGAAAGTATTTCCAGAAGGTAAGATCTTCATAACAGTATGCACACAACACACAGGTTTTCAAGTGTTTTACTTGTATTAGAATCACTTTAGTATTTTTATGATGCTTTGAATTTTGCCATGTTAATATAAGGCATTGTCTCTCATCCATTGTCTGGTGCTTTCTGCTGTGGAGAGGAGCAGAACAATTTACAGAGTGCAAGTAGGTTGAGATGTAACAAACACACGCTGTACAAGTCAGGTCTTCAGCACTTGTCAGCTGCACAGCTTAATTCCAACAGATGAGGATGCTGCATATGTTGCTAAAGGAAGGAAACTAGACATCATTAAAAATAAATCCAAAGACTAATGAAGCTTGCAAAAGGAAAAGGTAACTCAAGGTTTCCATTCCTTACAGGTATTTTGGCACATTGTGTGGAGTACAGGTGCCCAATCATTGGCAGCAGGGGAGGGTGTCCCGGTCCGGTTAATGGAGACAGGGTAGATCCGAGGTTTATTTCCCAGAGTGAAATTAAGACACAAATGAGGTCAAATGCTGAAAATCAATTAGGGTTCATTGAAACAAAAGAGTTAGAGAGAGGACAGTAGGAAGGAGGAAAAGAGGGAAAATTAGGCAGAGAGACAGAACAGAGAGCAAGAAGGCATAGTTACACCACCATGGATCGGGTCCAGCGACGTGTCGAGGGTCCCGAGCCCCCCTGCTTCTTCCATGATGGTGGGTGATCACGGTCACATTCTCTCTCATACACACACTACTCACAACTCCACTCACAACTCCACTCACAACTCACCAACACAACTCCCAACCACGAGGCTTTTTCCTCAGGTTTTTATAGGAAAAGGTACAGGACACGGTCCTACTGATCCTTAAGATAAAGGGAATCTCCCGCAGGTTTCTCCAGACTTTTCTCATGAATAAATTCCTCACAAGATGTCCACACACCTGGGCCTTATCTCAAGGTCTTAACTAAGCCTCATTGTCCTGCACTGCAGTTTCCTAGCCTCTGGCTCCTCGAGGTCTGGCATTGTCTTCTCCAAGGATGATAATCAATGATCAATCAAGCTTCGAGACATTAACATGCAGTCTTAACACAGCTAGGAAACCTGTTTTCCATAGCTGATAAGAAAGTGGATTCAAACAGTCTCTTACAGAGGGCTGCAGGGTGACCTCTGTGAGGAGAGGCTGAGACTGACCTGTGCTGGACACAGCTGGTTCCAGCCAGTTCAAACAGACCCATCACAGGAAACACCTGAGCCCAGCAGCCAAGGAGATGGTGCCTGGGGTAAAACATGTTTAGGAAAGGGCAAAACACTGCACAAGTGAAAGTCAGAGTAAGGGAGGAAAAAAGCATGAGAAACAAACCTGTGGGCACCAAACTTAAACTTATTTAAATGGCTAAAATCAAGAATTATATGTGACCTGTTTGATGGTCTAATTTCTGAGACAATTACTGGTTTAGAATCATAGAATGCTTTAGGTTAGGTCATGTAGTCCAACTCCACTTCATCTCCTTCCTGATCTATCCCTTCTGAAGAGTTTATAACCACCCAATGAAGCACTTCAGTTGTGTGAATCACCCCATCCCGTTTCTGTGATAGCAACTATGTCATAGCCTTCCTGCTGTAGAAGGCTTCCAGCTGCTCTTATTTGTTGCAAATGCTGCATGCATTTGTGTAGATGCACTTCAGCTGGGCTATTGATCTCATCACCTATTTTAGGGGAGAAGGCCTAATTCCTAATTTACCATTCCAAGGCACTTCCATGATTTCTATCCCATCAATATTCCCTTTGTCTTTGCTATCACAGCACTCCATCACCTACCTCCATTGGTCAGCACACAGAAGGATCTCATTAGCATGCTGTCCCCCAAACATTGATGTGCCATCCTCAGGCTTATCTCCAATAAGCCTGTTTTTATCCCTTTCCTCCTTCAAATCTAGTTTAAAGCTCTTTCAATAAGCCCTGCCAACTCCTGTGCAAAAATCCTGTCTCCCCTTTGAGACAGATGTAGTCTGTCTGTCTCCAGCAGCTCTGGTGTTGTGTAAACCAATCTATGACCAAAAAACCTGAAGTTCTGCCAGGGACAGCAGGCTCTGAGCCAGCTATTGATCTATTGGCTCTTCCTGCAACTGGAGGTATAGAGGAGAACACTACTTATGCTCCTGATCCCTTAAATGATCATCCTAAGGCCATGAAATCTCTCTTGGTTGCCCTTGGATTTCTTACCTACCTGAAAAATCAATAATGCATACTGAATGCAGTACTGCATATTTGTTTATTCCTTATGATATTATTATCAGAACAATACTTTGGGAGCAGCTTTATGGCAGGAATGTGAATAAAATCCCTCATGATGTAAAGTGGCAGCTTACAGCAATTTTATCTGTGCAATGATGGGAACATGCTCAAGTACTCAGCCTTATATCTTTTGCAGATCTGTATATGAAGAATTTTGTATTGAAAGTATCTTTATTAAAAAAGTGCCTTCTAAAATTAGAATCAATTCAGAATCTACTAGATGTGAGCTGTGGTTTCAAAATTCCAGTAGAAAACATGACAAAATGAATTAGGTTTAAAATCTGTTTTACATGACCCATCTAATTTCCCAATGAGTGAAAAAAACATAGAACAATTCTTCATATCTTAAACAAACCCAAATATTTGCTATTGTATTGTGAGATTAAACACCATGGAAATGAAAAGCTCAGAGGAAAAATTAATTAGTATAAATCCTTTGTTATAAGTTCTACCACAAAGTATAGATGAACAACCAAAAGTTTAGTTTTTCTTAAATGAATAGAAAATTCTTGCTTTAATGTATTGTAAACTGGGAACTTTAAAGAACATATCAGATTCTCAGGGAAGTTATTAGCTGCTTCACAGGACTCATCAAAGTTCCTAATTTAAAAGTACAGAAGAGTGAGTTTGGAGCTGTGGCAACCATGACATGTTAAAATTTAATATTTGAAGTTTTGCTACATCAAGCTGACTCTGCAGAACTTGCAAAGCTCTGAGATCAGAGCCTTTCTCCATGTAATAATGAGGAAGTTGTTTCTTTCTTAAGCAGCAAATATAGAACTTCAAGATTTTGTTATTTGATCTGATTGCTCTGCAGATGCACAATGAGACATTCAGGAGCAGGATAACTCCTGCCAGCTTCACCTGATAGTATAAATGTTCAAGAAGTTAGATTATTAAAGACACTCACTCCTTCTATAGTTATGCAGCCTTCTCAGAAAACATTTAAAACCCCCTTTTCTCTGTGGACTGCTAGAGAATAGATATCCAATACCTTCTTAAGTCTTTCCTGTTTTATTCTGTTGATTGATAGGCTAATGAAAACATTATTGCTTTTGCAAGTTTATCATCTTCTGCATTTCCTTCTGCATTCTTTGAAGTTTGGCCCAAAACCTTTGTCATTTTCCATACTGTTGACTTTAAATGAGGAGAAATTTTTGCCTGTTATTCTCTTTAATTTAAATATTTTAAATTATTAACTGTTATTAACTCATATTGTCACAAAGAAGGTAAAAATTTCCTAATGTTCCTGTTAACAAGTAGTAGCCAAACCACCAAACTGCAACAGTAAAATTATGTTTCTTTAGTTTTTAATTTTGAATAAATAACAGGGTTACACTGATCAAATCAGCTCTGAAGGTAAAACAAAATTTCTTTATTTCTATCAGAAATCTTAGGTATGGATTTTCCTAGAGAATAGTGGAAGAAAAAAAAAGAAGAAAATGGATGTTTCTAAGTCATTGTCATTTCCAGAAACAGTAGCTGGCTGCAGCACATGGTCCTGCAGCCTCCTAGATTATCCATTTCATTAAAACTTCATTTATCTCAGTTAATCTTTGTGTTGCTGCACTCTTCAAATGAACCAAAGTATGTTGTATAGGGTAATAGGCTATGAATTCACTACCTTCTGGATATAATGGGGTGCAACAGGTTTATTGTGTAGAGACTGTGGGACTTTGCTGATCTACAGAATCATAAGAAAGCTCACATGGCTAAAAATGGAACATTTAAAATCCCCATCAGCTTGATTCAATGTTCACTTACATGACTGTAAATCAGAACAACCCAGCTGAAATTCAGCACAGTTTCCTAATACTGCTGTAAACCTGTTGTGTATGTACTAAACAATGCCCTATATTTCTTCAGATAGCATGGTGCTTCTGAGCCAAATACAGGGTTCAAACAATTCAAGGCTTTGACAATGGTTTCTGTCTCATAAAGTCTTAAGACTGCTGTCCTTGGAACCTATAAAAATAATGAAGGCATTAGGATGTAATAAAAACCTTCCTAGGATGAATTATTCCAGCTGAAGGCATTCCCAACAAACATACTTAACTTCTGGTTACAGTACTAATCTAAAACAAATGAATAGAATGCTGGAGATTAATTGAGAAGCATTAAAGAACAGAATCCCATTGCCCAGATGTTTCAGTTTTCTAACTCTGCATCCAGATTGTGTTTTACATCTCTGGCAGTTGAGGGTTAAGCCATGACTAACTCCATGGGGTTAGGAGAGGAAGGAGGACATCCATAACTTAAGCTCTCTTGTCTTCTGCAAACCACCCTGAATCCCTGTGGGATTTCTTGTCATAGTCTCAGTAATGTGAGCCCAGGTTACCAAACTCTCAAAAAACTTCAAACCAGGGAGAGAACAGACACATTAGAATTGTCTAGTGCAAGGTTAGAGTTATTTGTATAGCAGATAAAGCTTTCTGACAGTCGATTCAAGACTGCTGAACAAATTTCAATAGGAATTAAGAACAAACATACAGCAAAGAGTACATGTATTAAATTACTTTTAAAAGGTCCCTGTATGATTTGCCCTTGCAAAGGAAAATAAAGACAGACTTGTATGTGGGAGATGCTAGTCACACAAACCATAATGTGGACCTGAATAGGAAACCATGCCCCCTGACAGGATGATTGTCTAAAAAAGGTGCAAGCTGAGGCAGACTGATTTTACTTTTGCTACAGCAGGAGATCTTCCAAAATTTTCTTTCAACCTATTCAAACTACTTCTTTTTTCTTTCTTTTTTCCCTGTTACATTACTATGTGTCTTTTTGAGAGGATATTATTACTGCAGACAAATGTATAAAGCCACATTAAAACTAAGGACACATGAACAACACCCAGGTGCCTCCAAAAGCTACCAATGTCAGCACAAAGAGCTCTGTTCCAAGCAGATGTTGAACATAACTGTTACCACAGAGAGTGGAGGGACAACTACTGTTTCATCTCTATCTCTAGACCTGATGAAACCCTCCCTGCACTTCTGATTTTCAGGGCTTGAAGCTTCAGTGGAAAGAGCAACACAATTTACAGCCAGAATAAAAGGAATAACTTATGAAGTAAGTTATAAGTTCACTGCTGTAAAAAAAATGCAACACATCTGTGTAGCCAAAATTTTTCCTGGGGTAAGTGTATTAAAGACAATATATTTATAAGGATTTAGAAACCTGTTATTACTTGCCATTCTTTTGATTGGTAAATGTAGTGTTGAAGAGGGGAATAGTTCCTCTGAGGGGAAGAGCTGAGCTATATTTAGTATAAGAAATTAAAGAACCTTAAGGAAATATTACATGTTTGGAGTATATTTTAAAAGACTTGAAAATGAGAGCAAACAGGTACAGGTACTTAGAAACATAAATATTGCCACAAGATTTAGTACCATGGTGTTTAAATATTGGTGTGATCATTCTGAGAGAGCTAAACAAACAAATAAAATGATTAATCTCTATCATCACTTACTACTGAAAAATATTTTCCCCTCCCACTCATGAATAAGAGAGTAATCTTGTTTTACAGAACCACTGAATATAGACAATGAGTAGATATTTTTCACAGCACTCAGGATGTTTCCTGAAAGGGAGAATTTGAACAGTGATCTGACAGTTTAATGCAAGACCATGGAGACCAAGAGCTTTCAATGCTGTTACAAGGTGAGATAACCATGACAAAATGATTCCTGTATGTGTCTAGAGGGAGCCCATTATGCTGGCATTGCAGTGTGAAATTATGATGGGGAAAAAAAAATCATTCAAATTTGTACCATATGACAATGTTGTTCCAGCATAAGTTAATGACATATAGCATTTTTTTCCCCCCTGTGTTCTGTATAGAACTCTGACTAACCACACAGTTTTAATTCACATGTAGTGTGAACTTGATACATGAGGAAATGATCAGAGTTGCCTTCAGTTAGTCATGTATTCTTCTCTACTTGGTGTACAGATTCTGCCTTTAGGCTAAGTCAAGATGTTTCTTTGTAAGTTTATCCTCAACAGAAATTCACCTTGTACAGATAAAATACACAAACAAACCCATACAACTAGAAATCTATTGTCCATGCCTCCATAATCATCTACTCCTCACTCAAATTTCCTTTTGTTTTCTCCAATCCAATTATTCTATGCACCTGCCACTTTGGAATTCTTTTATTAACAAAACAATTTTGAGCTTGCTCTTTCAGGTGTACTAACACATCAATTTTGGGCTGTATTTCCCAATATTTCATTATTTGCCCTTCATGATTAGTGATTTTCTTTATATAGACAGCATTTCCTTACTCACTGATCAAAGACTATTTTCATTTTCATTTACTTCATTTACCTGAAGTATTTTCAGTCAACATTATTGTTATTCCACTTATGAATAGACTCATCTTTTCTAGGACTTCTTATTCAAAAATATGGTTTATGCTATTTCTCAGTTGTGATTTTTCTTGCTCATTTCTCTGTTTTTCCACTTTCCTAGATACATTTCTTTGTATAATCCATATTTAGACAAAGTTATTTCTACTTTCTTCTTTGAGAGAAAACTTCCAGAACTTCCTTATTTACTGAACAGCTAAGAAACAGCAAGAAGTCTGTCTCCTCAAGATAAATTTACACAGCATTATAAAGTTGTTCAACATTATTTCATATCTCTTGTGCCAGGTAACAAAAGAACTTTCTGATATTGTCTGCAAGGATGCTTCTTTCCCCAGTAGGTATGGAAATAGTTAAAGAGCTTCCCAAGTGTGGTGTTCTATGGCACAAAGAGGTGTTTGAAAAGCCAAGACTCTTAGCTATGGAGTTAGAAATGTTTCATTTAAAAAGTGAGCATAGTGCTGATAAAAATATTGAACAAGCATTGTCCTTAACTACAGGCATCCCACAGGTATCCTAAACAATGTGACTCATTCAGGCTTTGAAGGGACCTCCTCTGAGAGTTAAAATGAATTTCATTATCCAATATCTGTTAGAGTTTATTATTGAAACTATCTAGGGGGATGGTAAATGGTAAATTAAGAAGTAAAGCAAAAGAAATAGCTGTCTGGTCATTGGAGTACCAGGTAGAAAAGGATCACTTGAATACTGATAGAGGTTTGTGATGTGACAGATGAAACTTAGCATATTGCTATACACAGCCTCCAACAAACTTTCACTTTAGGTGTAGTATTTTGGGTGAATCCTTAATAAAATATAGAATTCATAATTAAAAAAAACCCCTGATAACAAAGGTGATAACCTTTTAGGAAAACAGTAGGTGTTTCTCTAGGGAAATGTGGAAATCTTCAGCTATTTCAGAAGCAGCATATGTCACAAGAACATAGGAGTGACAGGAACTACTGGAGTCATTGAATCAGTCATCTTCTCCTTTCTCACTCCTGAAAGCTGCTGAACATGAAATAAATTCTTCCTTGAGAAAAGTTTGCATTTTCTTCACATCTCCCTCAGAAATCTTTTCAGTACATTGTCATAAAATAAAGGCCTGTGCCAAAAAATGTATATGGGGGGAAGGAAATGTAAAGATCAAGAGATTAAGTCTTAGATACAGTAGCAGCAGAGAGTTTGTTAGACAAAATTTCCTGATTGTTTTAGGTGCTACTGAAGGACACTAAAAATATTTAATATTTATAAAAGAACCTGACAGAGAAGAAATCTTGAGGGCAATTAATAAACTAAGGTACTTAAGTGTGTCTGTGGGGTTACTTGCAGCAAGACTAAATGGAAGATTCCTGTGGGAGTTGTTCCCCACCTGCTCTGTCAGGGGAAGTCAGATGTTTAGCTGCAATTAGCAGCCAGTGGAAATCAGGCATCTGTATCCTTAAGGTGTTTAGGAAGTTGTCTCCTTGAAGACAGAAAATGAGGAAAGAGCAGAGTTGCACTTTCTCATACTTAAGAGTTTTGTTAAAGAATTTTTAATTCTCTTTTTCTCCAAAGCTGTATTTTTTCAGCCAAAGACAAAATTCATTTCTAGGGAATCAAATCTAAATATCTGTACCTGACTATTCCTACCACAAACTTGAGGACAGTTGTGATTATAAGCTTGCTGTTTTTTTTCTTCTTAAGAATCCATTACAGTCACAACTACTTAAAAAAGAACTGCCCAAGAATACATTATTAGCTTAAATGTCTCTCAAACAGATGTTAGAAATAGTGTTTGAATAGATTCAATTTCTTTACTTAGAAATTAACAACTCAGATGCTCTCACCCACCATCCACATCCTTTCTTTTCAACAATGATTTAATAGTTTCTTGAACAGAACTAGTCCAAGACAATTAAAAAGCTAATAAATAGTGATAGTGGAGGGTAAATTGCCTTTCCTACTTTCAAGAAGTATGTGTGTAGCAATAAGATGTTGTTAATCTGTTAAAATCTCATAATCCTTCCTCCTCAGGTATTTATACCATAGCACACCTCAACATGTTACTAAAGCACTGAAGGGCATTATTCCATATCATGTCACACCTTGAGGGCATAAAACCACCAGTGTTACTAATGACACTGCAAACAGAAGGAACTTATGTTAAAAATCTCTCACTTTAGATTTTACCAATGTATCAATTTTTTTTGTCATCTAGGAATCACAACTAAAATCACAGAATCATAGAATGTTTCCAGGGATGGGACATCTACCACCTCCCTTAAAAAAAAGAAGATTAAAATTAGTAATAAGTAAAATAATTACTAGATCAAATAAAATACTTAAAAGAAAAATTTTATAGATATGGACATGTTCCAAAAGTTTAATTTTAGTTTTTCTTCTAAACTTAGAAACTATTCCTATTTTTACAAGGTTCATGAAATATTTTCTATTTCATCAGAATTACAGATAGCACCAAAGAGCAAGCATCCAACCTATTACATTTTCAATCTAGAAAGGCACAGAATTCTCATTCAGGATTGTTTAAAGAATTAACTGAATAATCTCTGATAATTAACTATAACAAAGCTTGGAATAACAGAAGAACTTCAGCTTGAAGGGGAGAGGACACATTTTACTGCTTCATTAAAAGTCTCAATAAGAGGGTTATTAGAGATTTAGATTTGTTAGCTTGACTTGTTCCTGGTATTGCCAGGAAGCAATTATAGTGAGATTTGGATAGAACTTGGAGATGATTTGAAGGACAGCAATATAATTTACAGAAATGGTTGTTATTTTAGGAAAAATAGGCAATATTAAATAAAGTTGATTTTCATTACATAATTATAAGTACAGTTAAGAGAAAGCGTGCAGACACACACACACAAAATCCCCCATTTCCATATATTTTTTGGCTTAGTATGATAAAATATTCTGGATAACATATCTATGCTATGCAAAATAAGAGGTTTTCTGATTTACTGGAATTAAAATTTGCTGGGACCTAAGTAATTTTGACTGTGGAACCTCTGCAGAGCAGAAATGTTTTAACCAGATATGGAAGAGTCTGTTCTCAGTTTAAAGATGTCCAGTATATTAGCAAAAGTTGTTCTTGGAAGTAAGACTGAAAGAGTAATAAATATTGATGAAGTCATGCAAGTTCTAAAAATGACATGGCCTTTTAAGATGAACCTTTGGACAAAACCCAAATGTTACCAAAATCAAATGGTTCAACTAAGAAAGTGGGCCAAGCTTGCAGGCAAGGATGAAACTGTAGTTCAGAGGTCAGTAACTTCTCACCTCTTGTAAAAAATACAATGTTATGTGCAAGATGTTTATGTGTGAAGTGAGAGAGGTGAAATGTGAATAGGAAGAACATTATTCATAATGGTGAGACCTTTGTTGGCATTTCCCAAAAAATCTGGGAAGGCTTCAGGTCTTCAAAACTTTGTCCTGCAAAGACAATCTTAAAAGCTTCAATCAATAGAATTTCTCTGAACAAATACAAAATACTGCCTAGAACACAAAGATGTAGTAGACAACTTCTATCAGCAGACTTCCTATCATGTATGATTTTTGCCCATTCAAGTAGTGCAAACAGCTTCTGTTTATTGCTGATTCTGTTTAGTTTTAGATATTGACTTCTCAGATGGAAATTTGTAATGCTGCCTTTCAGACAAGCAGCAGGTCTTGCTTGAGTTTTCAAAAATGGCAATACCAGTAAACTGTATCCTTTTGCTCAAGTCTGAATGAAATACTTTATTTTAATGCATCTTTATTCATACAGACCTCTATAGAAAAGAATTAATTGAATATGTCCACATTTGTAATGACAACAGGCTTTGCAAATGATTTCAAGGGAATTGATAGACATGTTAAATTACATGTTTTGTTCTATTTATTAATGTGATGCACTGACTCAACCTGCAATTATGAAATGAGCAGGCATCTGAGACATGAAAGTTTTCCAGAAATATCCCTTTATTGTTACATTTCTCTGAAATACAAAGGAACATGTTTTCTAATGATGGTATTTTAGGCTTGCATCCAAGAAAGCACTTAAGTAGGGTAAAATTTAAGCGTGTGAGGAATGGTATTGATTTCAGCAGAGGCATTTATGTAATTAGAGTTACTCAGGTGATTAAATACTCTGCTTGACTGGGACCAGATTGGCATGGCATAAAATTCACCTTTCAGAGTCAGCAGAATGAAAAAAACCCCAACTCATAGAACTTTCAAATAGGGCCTTCAGTGTAGGCCTACACTAAAACTTTTTGGGTTTGGAAAACAGAACAGAACCTGGCTATGAACCAAGTCATATGGCCAAAGAATGATGTGGTTGAGTAACACCTCCTATTTTTCTTTCCAAACTGATTTGCTATATTCCCAAGTGGGAGAGCTCATGGTTTGTGTGCTGGGATGAGGCTGCCAGTGGATATGTTGCAGATCTGTCCACAAATCCACCTGTTTCTAGGAGGATGCTAACAAGGTTTCACTGAGGATCAGTTAGGCAGCAGGGCAGTGCTGCAGACTCCTCCAGAGCAGAAACAGCATGCTGCTCAGAAATCCCTATGTGGCATGGTAAAGTGGAAGGTAGGATGTAGCATGACACTGTAAGACACAAGACTAGGGGCAGGGTGGTGTGGGGCAGGAGCCTGCTACATAAACCTCACTCTGCATGGGACTTGCTCTATCCTAGTGTCAGTCACCACAAGTTCACTATTTCACCTTATCTAATATCCTTTGAGCTGGTTCAAACTGGGAGATAGAGCTATCATGTAGACATCTGGACCCTAGATCTCTAGAGTTCTGTGTCAAAAGTGCATGTTAAAAACAGATCAAAGGGTTTATATAAACATTAATGGAGGCATTAATTTAGAATGCCATAGGATTTTAGCACACGTCTGCTTATAGGACTTATAAGTAAATTACTTCAACATATGTGTGAGGAATTTATCCAACAAGCTTCTCTCTAAGATTACCAGAAAATCTAAAGTATTGAACTTTTAGCCAACATGATTCAACTTCAAATGCCTCCACCTTTTTTTTTTCCTTTTAGCAGAAACACTCCCTGAATCCTCTATGAAGAAAAAAATATTACTGGAGCAGTTTGATGAGACAGACTCATCTGAAGTGAAGATATACTTCACAATGTAATAATTAAATTGTTCTGATATTTTTGATTCCTGCTATTACAACTAATTTACATAATCATATAATTAATTATGAGGAAATTATTCAGCACTACTCCTTTAAATTAGTATTTAAAACATCTCTGGCTTTGGAATGCAGACTTATCAACTGCACTGCCACTAGGCTGTAATTACTTTCATTTTGTCAACAGGTACTTCCTCTTGTGAGCCTAAAACAGGTCAGTCACTACAGGACTTAATTACCTATACTTACTTTTTGAGTTTAGCCATTTCATGCCTGATTCTTTAGGTCTTTATGTGGAACATTTTGGTGTTAGAATAGTTGTCTGAAATAGTTTTTATGAAGTTATAGTAAAAGAAATATCACCTGGATCTGAACACACCCCATTTACTTTTGCTTTTTTCTCAGTTTTGTACCATGACTTATTTTGTTTCTCTTGGTTTTTATTAATAACTGTCAAAAATGAAGAAGCATTTTTCTAATTCTTATAGGTAGTTTTCATATCAACTTAAAAGCAACAGTAAATAAATCATCTGAAAATAAAATAGGCCTTCAGCTAAGAAGAAACAAACTTGTTGAGAAGAGATTTCTTATGTCGTGTCCATATTCAACCTGACTTTGGCGTAACGCTTACTGCTCTTTCCTTATTTGTTAATCGTGTTGCCAGTTCCAGGATGTTCTGAATGTTTAAATTCTTTGGCCTAAATACAGCTCTACATATGGCCCATCACAGTTCAGGTACCAGAGCACTGGAACAGACTGCCCAGAGAGCCTGTGGAGTCTCCTTCTCTGGAGGTATTCAAAACCCATCTGGACGCGCTTTTGTGTGACCTGGTCTAGGGAATCCTGCTGTGGCAGGGGGGTTGGACTAGATGATGTTTTGAGGTCCCTTCCAACTCCTAATATTCTGTGATTCTGTGATACAAATATGACTTTTCTAGTAGCTTAGAACCCACATGAATCAGACAGACAAAGCAGGAACATTAGGCACACAAACATATCTTGAGCAGGCACGAGACGGCAATGCAGGTTTCACCTACGTCAGTCATAGTTCTGACTGTGTAAGTTCTTGTTTATACAAATAGTAAAAGAAAAGGAGAAATGCAGTGCAATATCTTCAGGAAGAAAAGAGGAATCTAAAAGCCAGCAGGCTGCACTGCAGCTCATTAAGCACTGCTGAAAATGATGCAGCTGAATCCCTCTGCAAGATGCATAAACACAGAAGAAACAGAAAGAGTTTGCAATTGCTGTGTCCTCAAGATGAATAGGAAATGCTTCAGGTATTGTTTTCTATGTCATAGCTGTTCAGACAGGCAGTATTTAATACCTAGCCATTTGCAGCTGGACTCTGGGCTAGCTGGATCATGGCTCACAGATTTATGCAAGTGCTGATATAAACAGTGTCTAGCAAAAATCAACATTTATCAACAGATAACACACACAGATATATAACATGCCATAATTATTTTTTATTGGAAAGAAAGAAGAAAAGTAGGAAATGTGTTATATTGCATGTGAACTGTGGCTATACACTATTAAACAAGAGATGTATTGAGGACAGGGCCAGATTTCTCACAGTGTTTACAGCATGTACTCCTACAGCTGTAGCATAGCTGAAGCAAATGTATTGCACAACAAGGAAAAGCTTAAAATGTAAATATTACAGAAGTGAAGACTGAAGATTGCTTTATTCATTTCAGGATTTTCCCAGTGCTTTCTCTTCTACCTACATCCTTGCTTAATGCTGGTTAACTGTAACACAATTATCTTTCTTTATGTTACATTTCATTTGGTAGATCAGTGACATATTTAGTTTTCTGAAAATTTATGAGGACTTCAATAACATATAATTTCTGTACATTGCTTTACAATGGAGCCTTACTGCTTCTACTGAAATATTTACTCTCAGCATATTTTACATTGCCAATTCTGAATAAAGCTATGGCTCTTGTCAGATCTGTCTCTATGTTTACTCCCTTTCCATTTGCAAATTTGCTTTTAGCATTCTTTGTAACTATATTTCATTATGTTAAAAATCAGATTACAGGCAGAAGGAGATGCAGGCTGTAGCAGGGAAGAACACCTTATAAATGTTTAAACACCTTAAACTTTTTTATGGAAGAAGACTTATATTTTTATCTTGCTATAATACTCTAGAGCTTGAGATATTTATTTACACAGGATGATTTGCAATATCTACAGAGCAACTTGCCCTTGGTACTTTTGTTCCAGTCACACTCAAATAGCTAACATGAACTAATTACCCTATAACCTTGGATTTAGGGCATTTTTCCTTATACTCTTCAGAACAGCTACAAAATTAAGACTTCTGTTGTTTTATAAGGGTAAAACTCTTAATCTTGGCCTGATTCCAGGAACATTCCCAAATCAACTACTGCATATTTTAAATATGGCTAGAATACTTTTTTCCAGGTATACTGCTAAGTCATTTAAATCTATATATTATGCCTAAACAATAAGCAATTTGACATGACCTGAACAGATCTCTTAAACAAAGAAAAAAATCAGTAAGTTCCAACTACCTGAAGGTTTCAGATAACTGAAAAACCTTTAGAACTTGAGGTCTAAAAAGTCAGACAAGGTATCCAGCATGTTTTTGATATATTTGTTTTTACTCTCTATGCAAGAAGACTTAAAAAGCACCCTGTCAGGCAATTCCAGTGTTACCTGACTCATGAGTGTGAGCTAGACCATTCTGCAGGAAAACAGCACCTCCAGCCTGGAAAGAAGTAGGTAGCTGTGGGTCAGCTGGCTGGCTTGGGGGTCCTCCAGGCTGTTCTCCAAAGGCTTGAGCCCACTGAAGTCAAAAAGATTCTCTCAATTGATTTAGAATCATAGAATTGTCAGAGTTGGAAGGGACCTTAAAGATCATCTAGTTCCAACCCCCCTGCCTGCCAGGGACACCATCCACTAGATCAGGTTGCCCAGGGCCCATCAAGCCTTGTCTTGAAAGCTTCCAGGGATATGAGGCTTCCACAACCTCTCTGTTCCTCTGTCTAACCACCCTCATAGTGAAGAACTTCCTCCTAATATCTAACCTAAATCTCCCCTCCTCTAGCTTACACCAATTTCCCCTGGTTCTATCACTGTCTGACCTCCTTTGTCTCAGAGCTTAACTTCCTCAAGCCAAGACCTCCATAGTGAGGATGTCACCTGCTTCTCCAATCCATAGTCAAAGCTCAGGAAGATGACACTGCTTAATTAGGATATATTTGTTAAACTTTGGATAATAAGGACAGGTTTCAACTTGAATTGCTCTGCATTATGACCACAATAGCTAGAAATGGGCATAAAATCATCTGGCAGACAATCACATGTTTCTGTAATTAAATGTTAGAAGCTGGCTTATCTAACCACATCTGCTAGACTTTGAATTTTTCCACACATAGTTATATTTATGACACTTTCTGTGATAACTTCTCCTGACTTATTAAGGAGAAGGTAGTGCAGGCTACAAATGGAAAAGATTTACAACAGAACTGGTTTATTCTTCATAAAGCTTAGGAAGTTCAATATTTTCTGTTGCATATAGTTTTACTTCTGTTTGAACACAATGTACTCAGGAGTATTTACACAGGGATAAATTTACTGGTGTCTGTCTAGAGCATTAGTTATGTGAGAAAATGACACCAACACTATTTATAACTACTTTTTAAGACAGTTGCATTAAAAATTTAAGTGGCAACAATGTAAGACTTTGTATCATGATATATCTTTTCTGATTTTTTGGTGTTTAAGACAGCAATTTCTTCAGTTACATAGTTCAATTATTTTATTCTCTTCTATACTGGTATCAAATAGTTAAGAGTAGAGAATTTCATCTTAATTTCTCCTGATGGCTCAGGAGCAGATAAGTATCTGGAATAATCATGTTTTTTTTGTGGTTTAGGGCATTGTTCTGCTGTCTCTATTTACAGTCAAGTCAGTTTAAGTCCCCATTGTATAATGACTGTAAAACCAGGTAATTAAATACCTTACCAGGAATACTTTTTTCCTCATTTCATTTATTTCTACACTGAATGTGCTTAATGAAGAATGAAAAACATTTCATGAAGAGCTTTATGTAAGGAAATACAAAATATCCAGCAGATTAACTAAAAAGTGGACTGCATAAGGTGCAAGTGAGAGTATGACTGACATTTAAAGTATCTGCATGCTCAGATAAAAAAAGGAAAGAAAACAATGCAAATAAAAACCTCTGACTATCATCCTAGAAGCATGTATGATTATTTAATTGTTTATATGAGGAGACAGCAGAGATATCCCCAGTATGAATATGCAGGATGTTGGATTTGTCTCAAGCAAAATACACATAATCATAAATGCACTGAAGCAGTAATTTTGAATTTTCTTGATCTGAAAGTAAATCAAGAGTTACACCACTCTAAATGTTTCTAATATGCTGAACTTGAAAACTTTTGTGGATAATTACATAAATTATATGACTAATGACTTGTCTACTGCAATTATTTCACACATCACATAGGAAGCCTTCATGTTTTTAATATTTAGGGTTGGGCATCATTATCCATCATTATCATTATCATACCAATCCATGAAAGGCATGAGTATTCTAAAAGCCCCTCCACTACAGAATGACCATGGATATCTATATTCCTTTTTGACAAATAATGTTCCTTTTCCTGTTTCTAACAGATACCATTTGATTTTTTTTTATTCTCATTGCATTTTAATTTTCATCTCATATTAACCAAATATTTAGCATTCTGCTAGTTACCTGCATGTATTTTATCTTGACACTGTGATTCTTATTGACAACTATAAAAATAGGTGGATTCATCTTTCATCAATTTGAAAAAGAAAATCTGCATGTGATGAACAGACCTGATCTGAATTTCAAGTTGTCTAGGGTCTCTCATCTAATGTCAAATGTCTTTGTACCTCTGGGTAGGCTGTGCAGCAGAACAGAGTTTAACAAGGGAGATCAGTCATGAACAAATCCCAAGAGCATCTGTGTGGAACATCACTGATTTCCAAGGGGCAAAGAGCTGTCAAAGGTCACCCCAGTGTAAAGAGGAACTAATCTGCTGCAATCAGGAAGAGAGGTGACTGCAGCTTTGCCAGCATTGTGATAAGTAGGCACTGTGGCATAAATTAATTTGACCAATTACAAATGATGCAAATTTAAATTAATAAATGCAAATTTAAAAATAAAAATGATTTATTAGGCAAGTTAAACAATTAACAGTGGTACAGTGTCCCTCTACCCCTGCTAACATCCATTGGTGCCTAAGTCACAGGATGGGACCCTGTGTGTGCTGCTGTCTGTCAGAGGCACTTCCCTACACACACAGCATTGTGAATGAGAAATGTTTGTCCCACTGCTTACAGGTTATGTCTCTGCAGATCCTCCAGATGTGTTTGTTCCTACATAAAGAACACGAGGGAATGGCTACAAGCTGAAGGAGGGGAAATTTAGGCTAGAGATTAGAAAGGGGTTCTTTACCCAAAGGGTGGTGAGGCACTGGAACAGGTTGCCCAGAGAGGTTGTGAAGGCCACATCCCTGGCGGTGTTTAAGGCCAGGCTGGATGTGGCCCTGGATGACCTGGTCTAGTGCATGTGGCATCCCTGCCCATGGCAGGGGGGTTGGAATTAGATGATCTTTAAGGTCCCTTCCAACCTGAGCCATTCTATGATTCTATGAAAATACACAGAAGGTACAAATCAGTTCTACCTTGTTGATCACAAGCAAGGGCTAGTACAAAGCATATTGTGTCATCACAACTGTCAAGCTGGGGACAGGCAAGGCTGACCCCTCACCTTCCTCCACCCTTTTGTTATAATGGTGAGAAGTACAGAAAAACAGGATGAAAAGCAGAGGAACTATGCAAAAATGTCATTCAGTCCTTCTCTCATCTCTTCTGTTTCTCTCAATCCTATCCTAGGAAGATGCTTTGTCAAAATTAAGACTAAAATTTACTGCCACAGCATCTGCACTCCAAGTGATAATCCAAGTCATGTTTTTAGAGTGAAACAATTTGCCAAGCTCCTCCAGTGGGATTCCACTCTGTCTTCTCAAACCCCTTTCTATCTGACTGCTCTACAGCTCCTTTACTGAACTAAACATTTCATGAAGATAAGTTTTTGCTTAGTGAGACAGACAACCTGCTGGGATAATTCTCTTGTCCATGGACTCTCTTTTGGGAAATGGTACTGGTGACCCTGTCTGATACAGATTGCTCTGCAAGCTGGTGGGAAGAAGGGTGGCATCAAGATACCCATCCAGCCAAAATGCACTCATCTGGCAATCACCTGCAAAGGGCTCATTCAGACCTTTCTCTTCTCTAGCTATGATCAACACCTACAGGAATTTATCTTAACTGAAACTGGATGCAATACAAGATAGACAATAGATGGAACAGAAAGCACCCAAATCCTCTGGTTTTGCATACCTCAGCTATGTTCTACTTAAATACTAGTGGTCAGGTTGATAACTGGATTTATCTTTGAGAAAGCATTTTGCTCTGTGTTCTGCAGGGATCTCAAATTTTGGTAATTTTCTTTTTTATATGAGCATCTTGATTTGTTTATGACATCTTTTTATCCTGGGAATACCACTGCAAAGGCCTGGGAGCTTGCTTATTTTGAAATTTCCTTTTCATAGGCTGTGCCCTACAACTGTACCAGAGAACAGATATGTTCATACTTAATGCTTAATATGGAGAGGTGGGAGGAAGAGAAGTGCCTGTAATATGAAAGTGGGAACAGATGTTTTGATGATACCTTCTGGCATAACAATCTGTGTAATATTTCTTCATCACTTCCTCCCACAATTAAAAATAGAAGTAAAATAGAAAGTAGAGTTTATATTCATAAATGATGCAGAATTTCTAGGGATTGTTAACAGACAGCAAAGCACCATCAACATTTGACAGAAATTAATCTCTTATTAGATCATCACTCCCACTTGAATTATGCTATCTACTGTCTTAAGTAACCTTATTCTTCTAATTCAAATAGTTCTTACATGTTTATGCACACACCTTCCAGAATCCTTTAAGCTTCAGTTGTTTGTCTCATCTCCTGAGTTGTCCTGATTAATTTTATTTTTCTTTCTTTGATTAGAAAAAATAATGCAAAAAAAATGTTTCCTCTTGAAATACAGGTTTTAGGTCCTTTACTATGCATTGTGGTTTTCACCTTTTAACTACACTGATGGTCACTGATATTCTGAGTATTATATGTTGAAGGTATAAATATGTAAATATAGGAACCAAATTAGCCCAATGTTCAGAAAAATCTGTGAGTTGCCAAACTGCACTGCACTCTGCATGGAAAGCTCAGAGGCAGCACAGAACCAGAAATCATATTGGAGTCACACAAAGGTGAGATCACTGTACACAATCTGGGGCTGTGTTTTGGTTTGGGGATGGAAACAGTGTTGATAACACAGAGATGTTCTAGTTGTTGCTGAGCAATGCTTGCACAGAGTGAAGGCCTTTTCTGCTTCTCACATAGCTCTGAAAACTTGATTTCAGTAACAACATCACCCCACCAGTGAGTAAGCTGAGAGTGCACAAGAATTTGGGAGGGGACACAGCTGGGACAACTGACCAAAGGGGTATCCCAAACCATATGTAATGCTCAGCAGTATAAATCTGGGAGAGGAAAGAAGAAGGGAGAGGGTGTTCACAGCCATGGTGTTTGTCTTCCCAAGGAGTCATTTTGCATGATGGAGCCCTGCTGTCCTGGAGATGGCTGAACACCTGCCTGCCCATGGGAAGCAGTGAAAAAACTCCTTGTTTTCTCCAAAGAAGTTATGAGAAAAGGCATTGACTCTGTGTGAGCACTGCTCAGCTATAATTAACATATCTCTGTATTAACAACACCATTTTCAGCACAAACTCAAAACATAACCTGAAAATTAACTTTATTCCAGCCAAAACCAACACAACAATAAAATCTCTAATCCAGAAATAATTATGCTAACCAAAAGTAGATGTAATTTTGAATATATACATTTTGTGCCTCAACTGCCTACTACTAATATGTTTGAAAAGAATTTTTTTATGTAGCTGTAAAGATCATCAGAAGTTGTGATGCCAAAATGTAAGATTGATAATGTGCCTGTAATTTATCCAGAAAAGAAGAATTGGTTTAATTACTTTAGATTCAGCTATAACTACAGATATCTGCATAAGTGCTCTTTAGAAACATGGAAATTTACTTTTATCAGAAATTGCTTAATTTCAAGAAGCATTGATCTTGAGTCCTTGCCTCTTTGTACTGAATTGAGAATCATGCAAATTTGTTTGCTGCTCCAGATCCCAGGATGTGTAGCAATTACTATTGTGCACAATCCTGCTTTTTCCTCCACTCCTTGGCAAGGTCTCTGCATGCCAAATGATATTCAGTACAAAGGAAACTTGATTATCAATTTCTTAAAAGCTTTTAAAGTTGTTTTTAACACTGCAAAATATATCTGATGTCCTAACTTGCTTAAAATCATCTTAAAGGGATTATAATCACACAAGAAGAGATTGTATAATAGTTAACATACTGGAAAAATTGTGTTTAAACCCTAAGCACTAAAAATTCAAATGGAAATAGAAGAGAAAGAAAAGGAAGGAAAAATGGAATGGAAGAAAATACTACTAATAAAAAAACTATTAATACATTACCTAGCTACTGGCAGTAACATAGAATCACAGAATCATGCAATGGTTAGGGTTGGAAAGGACCTTTAAAGATCACAGAGTCACAGAATGTTAGGAGTTGGAAGGGACCTGGAAAGATCAACTAGTCCAACCCCCCTGCCACAGCAGGATTCCCTAGACCAGCTCACACAGAAATCACCTATTTCAAACCCCCTGCCATGGACAGGGACACTTTCCACTAAACCAGGCTGCTCAAAGCTCCATCCAACCTAGCCTTGAACTGTTTTAGGGAGGGTGCATCCACAGCTTCTCTTGGAAACCTCTTCTAGTGCCTCTCCACATTAATCATAAAGGATTTATTCCTTCTATTTAATCTAGACCTATCCTCTTTCAGTTTAAAAAGGTTGCTTCTTGTGCTCTCACTACAAGCTGTGATGACAATTCTCTCCACATCTTGCTTATAGACCCCTTTAGGTACTGAAAAGCCATGATGAGGCCTTCTAAGAGCCTTCTCTTCTCTAGGCTGAACAATCTGAATTCTCTCTGCCAGCCTTTTGCTGAATGCAGTACTCCATGTAGGGTATCATAGGAGCACAGTAGAGGTGGAGAATCACCTCCCTTGACCTGCTGGCCACACTTGTTGTTATGCAGCCCAGGATCATAGAATAGTTTGGATTGGAAGGGTCCACAACCCCCTGCAATGAGCAGGGACATCTTCAACTAGATCAGGTTGCTCAGAGCCATCTCCAGCCTGATCTTGAGTATTTCCAGGCATCTACCACATCTCTGAGAAAGCTCTTCTAGTGTTTGCCCAGCCTCAAGGGTATGTTTGGCTTTCTGGGCTGCAAGCACACATTTTGCCAGCTCACGTCCAATTTTTCAACTGCCAGTATCCTCAAGTCCTTCTCTGCAGGGCTTCTCCCAATCCATTCATCACCCAGGCTGCCCTGGTACAAATCTAATGCTATAACATATGTCTCTGAAGAAATCTACATATTTCAAAACTGTTTTTCCTGGTAAATACTTGACCTTGAGCAAACTATATTTCAATACTCCTTGGCTTGTTTCTCTGTTTTACCAGTTCTACTGAAAATAATATTCTCTTCAGAATCAAAAGCATGTAAAAACCAGGAACATTTGGCAGACAACAAAACTTCAGTTCTCTTCCAGGTATCCAATATGTAGTATCTGAAGGTTTTGTTTTTAACAATATTATTTTTTTAAGTGTTACTGAGAGGGGATGGCACTAAATTATTGTGTTCCCCCATACAAAACTCTGGATGTGTGGTCTTCTGACTCAAACTAGACTCTGCAGATTTTTAATATGATGAAATGATTATTTTTGATCCTTTCTAGTAAAGTCTGACATGAAAATTTTAAAAACTAAGGAGCTCCTCAAAGATGCATGTAGCAACAGAAACAGAAGGGGAAAATAACTGCCCCTCCCAAGACCCCAGAATGGAGTAAACCAGACATTTTACACCTCCATTGTTCAGCTTCTGACAAAACAAGAAAGCAAGACTTCTCAAGTAAATTACAGCTCATAAAGTAAAAATACAGGGTCAGAAAGGGAAATGTACAGCTTTCTGTACTTTGGATTATCTTGCCCACTAGGTGTGAGTAATAAATTGTTTTTAATGCTTCCCTCACAGATATTTTTAGCTGGTTCTGTATTCCTCCAGATAACCCCAGCATCTCCAGTTCTGACACCACCTCTACAGATTAGGAGAGCACTGGTAAATGAGATCAATGTACATCCATAATTCTTTTTGTTCTCATTCTTAGTGTTCTTTCTAGCACAGTATTGACAAACTGAATAAAGGGAAAGCTACATTGTACCTCCACTGAAAGAACCCAAATAAACAACAAGCTGTACCAAGTCAACTGCCTTTGAAATAAGTTTTGACACTGTAGGAATGTACAGAAGAAAAGGCTGTTGTGAGAGGGAGGTCAGCCTCATATATCAGGACATATAATTTTGGATGTATTCATTCTCTATTTTCAATTACAAATGTAATGTATATTGAAACTAGTGCATCTTTGCACTGCATTTAAGAGGTCCAATTTTATTGAGGGCTAGGAATTCAGACTAGCTTGCTGTTGACTTTAGATAATTGGCTTTTTAAGGAAATAAGTTTTTGGTTAATGATTGTATGCATAGAATAAGTAATAAAAGGTAGTTTCATTTCCCATTCTTTATCCCTGCTTGGCATACAGTAGAATTTTCTCTTGAAACATTTATTTTTTTCCAGTGAGTTATGGATGGATCTAAGCCCCTCTGAACACAGCCCTTGCATGAGAACAAAAGGAAGGCAAGCCAAATTCCATTTCATTTAGCAACAATCAAAATAATAGAGGGCATTGTACTCAATTTTATCTCACTGACATGATTAAGCAGAGGCTTAGGCTACTTTCTAGAAAATTATATAGCAAGAGCATTTCTAGCATATAGATTTGGCAGAAAAAGATGCAAATGTTTAGAGATAGATAATGCAGCCTCTTACAACTCTTGAAAGAACCTTCCTCATTTCTATAAAAGGTTGCTGTAGCCCTTTGGGTATTTACTGATGTTTGGCATTACCACAGTAATAATATGACTTTAACCTGAGCTATTTGACCTTGTTCTGAAATATCTAGGTCTTAATAAATAAAGATGCAGTGAGATCATGGCAGCAAACAGAATTCAGAGTTTTATTACTAAAAATTACCTTTATATGCAAAAATCTATTAATAATCCTTTACTCATATTAAAAACATTCTTTACTATATAAACCAGCCTGCCAAAATGAAACAGGCTAATTGTGGAGGTAGCTTATAACTAAAATTAATAATGACCGTCACAAAATAGGTTCCTATTAAACAGGAAAAAAAGTTACTGAGTAGGGAGAGCAAAAGAATATTTGGCATTTATAAAACCTTGACAGTTTTGCATCTGAAGCAGACTGCAGTCCTTTTCCACATAATATTATGACATTTCATCTGACCACAGCCTTTGCTTTACCAGGTGCCTTCTCTTGACTGTGTAGGCATGAAATAGAGCTAAATTCAGTATCAACTTGAATTTGTTTGGCAGACAATATGAAAAAATTAATCTACAATCCTCATTTTGGGGCAGTGGTAAATAAAAGGCTTTTATGATGTGTTGTTTTATCTCATAACCTAGTTCTTCCACAATCTATATGCAATCAGATGAGCTTAGTAATTAAAAAGCAGATATCTCTGAATATTGGCACAAATACTTTTTTATTGTAACTTTTGTAAGTTGTGAATGCATTTTAAAAATATGTTTTCTATACTTCACTTTATGAAACCTTTCCACTATTTTAAATTCAAACTAATTGCAAGCTAGAGAGAATTCAGTGAAATGCTTGCTGCTGCCCTTAATCTTGCACATTCATTTGATCCACAGGAAGGCACTTAGTTGAAGTGAGTGGAAATCTCACTCAATTTTTTTTCTTTTTAACATATTTGTTTGAAAGTAGAAAAATACTTTGCATACTTTACAGCTGAGTAAATGTTATAAGAGGACAATTTTCACATTCTTGAATCACTGTGACATTTTGTGCTTCTCTCTCACCTATTAATACTTTCTTCCTAGAACTATAGATCTTTGGTAAGTCATCTGTCACACAGTCCAATATATCACCTTGATCTTAAAACTTAAGTGAAGCACTGAGTTTGCCATCCCAGGATTTAGGGTGACTCTGGTATTGTGAAAAGGCAAAAGTCATATGCAGAATGCAGAACCACCTGGAGCTGGCTGATAAGAAATATCCCCAGATGACCACACCTTGAATCCACTGCATCTTTAGCTGTTTGTCTCCATTGCCTTCAAGGGTAAAGCCTGGAATCCTCTACTGAGAATCAATATCTCCTCTTATCTTCTTTCAGAGTTTTAAGTGATAAGATACAAGAGATTTGCAGGCATATCAGGGTTCTGAAGGCACCAATAGGCCTCTCTGGCCCTGCCTAGCCTCTCTTCTGCTTCCCTTGGCCCCTGGATCCCTGTTGTAGCAATGCTGTAGGAGAGTCAGCCTCCAGCTCTGCCTCTGCCCTGTCTCCTGGATGGACTTCAGCCCTACACTGTGGGGAGATGGACCTTCCAGACCCACCTTGTAACTTGCTCTCCAGTCTTGCCCTGCTTAAAGTTGAGAAGAAACATGTTGCAAAGACAGAAAGAGTGCAAGGGAGGAAGAGAGCATGGATGCTAATGCCACCACTTTTGTAATGCATTTGGGTCAGAAAAGTTGCTGGTAAGCATGAGGTACTCACAAGCCAAGGAACAAAGCAAGAGACACCTGGGTCTGCTATTCATGCATATACAGTCATATAGGTGCAATCTTTTTTGTTGTTGTTATTATTGGTTGGTTTTCTTTGTTTGTTTGCTCATATGTTTTTCAATGCATTGGAAAAATGAAAGATTTATGGAGAAAGAGGCTCCTTTCCTAAGAAATCCCCCTATGAAATGATAAATCATGCAATATGAATATCTGCAGATACAGAAGTGTGGAATAAAAATTACCAAACACAGACAGTAACTCTAAGCAACATCAGCTAGCAAATCATCCACCTAAGATGCAGTGGTAAGGACATCATTTCAAGCTACATTGAATATTGCATGGTATAATACAAGCCATTTTGAAAGATAATTAGATGTATAATTTCCTACACAGACTGCATGAGAAGCCCAATCAAACTAGATTTGTCATTCTACTGACACATTTTTGCTATCCTTAATGTCAATTTGCTGCAATTTTTTCCTCCCACTGTGTTGTTATTTTTTGTAAGGAAGAGTGCCACAGAGTCCTGAGGTATATTTTGCACAAATCAATATATCAGAATGACAGCTATGAAACTCATTTACAAAAAAGACTACAGAAAGTTTGAAGAAGAGACTGTACTGTGAAGATCCATGAATTCACATTTGTAAGACTCAATCTCACTTTTCTCACTCACCTTACCTGTGTTTTAGTTGCATTTTGGCTTGAGACATTCACCATTCTGTGTTAGTGACATCAGAAATGAAAAGAGGAAATAAAGAGTACAGTCTCATGATGTTCTTATGAAATAGAACAACTAAAAAAGATTCTTCCATCTGACTTCCAATTCCCTTGTCTTCAATATCCTGGTAGATGTCATTGTAAAATCTGGGATCAAATAGTCTAAAAATGGTATAATTGTTATAAATCATCACTGGTTTAAACCAAATCAGTATGGCTGCTTCTCTCACCCTGTCACATGCACAGACACATAGAAGTTTCCTTAAATGATGTTCCCCTTGTTTATGGTGATAAATATGTATACTTTACACTAAGCATACTTCATTAATTGCAACATTCATTATATTTACTGGAACTTGCAATAACCACAGGTTATAACTTCCACATAAATAAGTCTGCACTTGTGGACTGAATGCTACTTATCTGTGTCCTGTTTACCTCAAAAGATGTAATCCTTTTTTTTTTTTTTCTGATACAACCATAAAATTATGTCATTTTTGAGTTTTACTAAGCCTACTTGTGGGATATCTGACCTGCCTGAGTGACACAGTGAAATAGAATCATAGGCTCATAGAATGGTCAGAGTTGGGAGGGACCTTAAAGATCAGCTAGCTCCAGCCACCCTGCCTGCCAGGGACACCATCCACTGGATCAGGTTGTCCAGGGCCCCATCCAGCCTTGTCTGAAAAGCTTCCAGGGATGAGGCTTCCACAACCTCTCTGGGCAACCTGTTCCACTGTCTCACCACCCTCTAAGCTGTGTCTCCCTCTGTAAGTGGTAATCAGCCAGCCTAGAGCTGTCAGAGCACCATGCAGCAAGAGATGAAAAGAAGTCACTAGGAAACAGGGAACCAATTTCTGTTTGGATTTAAAAGGGGCATGTGTTGAACTGGGATGTGCATACCAGAATATGCAAGACAAGTAGTGAAGTCTCCCACTCTTTAAAGTGAAGTTTATGTTGTGTGTATGCATTATACAGTTCTGTAATGCAGCACTCATGGGGCAAGGCAAAGATACAGGATCATGTCTTTTCTCAGCTAAAGATGTTTAAGGTTGGCTGTTGCAGTAGCAAGACCTGTACAACAGCATGTCATTTGCAAATCAGATGCCAGCTTTCTTTGTTTGCTATGGGTTTTTAGTCTTCAACCATCAAAAGTATATCCTCCCTGTGCCTGTCTCCAACTATCCTGTCAAATTAAGAAATGCCTCTGGACATTAAAGCAACAGAAATGCTAAGTGAGGGCTTGGCTTAGAAATCTCTTTCTCAAAGGACAAGAATGTTTGGTGGAATATATCTCTGCTTAATGGGCAACAAGAAGGCTATTTGTACAAGAATATTTTTACCAATACAAAGACTGCACAGCTGAAACATGCTTTTTATTAGTTTCTTTCTTGCTGTTAATTTTTGCATCAACTTGCAACTAATATCAAATACCTAAACACACAAAGAACCCATGAAATGAATAAATTTTCACCACCCAGTGCTATGATTTTATACAGTAAATACTAAGGAATGTAGTTCAGTGATTCACTCAATAAATCACTAAATATATCTTATTCCAAACCTGGCATCAGGTGTTTTTTCTTTATTCTTTTTGCCCTTGTTTTGCTTCTACATGTGTCACATTCCTGTCAGAGACACTTTGCACCAGAGGGGAAACTGCTTCTACTTCCTCTGATGTACTGTGCTGCTTTTCTGTTGCAGAATGTGTTAAATTGCAATCATTCATCTAGTACTGCATTTTCAGCTTCTGTTACCTAACTATATCTCAATTATACCCAGCAAATGGCCAGCTATAGTGGATGGCTCCTTATCACCAGACACACAGAAGCAGACTATCTTTGTACTTACATTGTTCTCTTCTAATACCCCTCATAGTTCTGATTTGAAATGCTTTTCTACAGGGTGCCTAGAGAGATGCTAATACAATTGTTTGCAATTTAAATGTACAGAAAATTATGAGTAGGTTCATAGAGGCTGCTCACAAAAATGACTCTGCTTCTTAAAACAGGATTCAGCATTTCTGAATGGATCCTCCAGTCATTTGCTATAATGAGTTTTCAAAACAGGGATTGTTACATCATGGTAGCTTTCTTTAGGGGATTCTGGTCCAGATTTTTAAGACTGTATAAAGCAAGGTATAGAACTTACAGACCCAGAACACTATAGTTAACTTTATGGAGGCTTCAAGAAATCAGCTGGGTATCATATAGCTGAATGGAGTATAGGCTGAAGGAGCTGTATGATGGAAGAGCAACATGTCCCATTCTGTGCCTGGAAATAAATGCCTTTTACAGAGCAAACACAGGGGAGCTACATTCACTAACCATCCACAGGTGTAGCCCTAATAATCTGTAGCTTGTTCTTCTTGTATGCATACTAGACACTGCAAAAAATGAATGTATTTTTGGTTTACTGCTCTCCTGCTAAATGGTAGTTGAAATAAGGGCCCTATAAACTTCTCCACTGGAAGGAGTAGCCTGTGAGGTAGTGTATTGGGTCTGCATGGCAAGTTTTTGATAGTGAAGGGACTATCAGGTGCCTTCTGTGAGTAGCTTCTAGAAGCTTTGCCTGCATCTGATATAGAGTCAAGGCTAGCTGGCTCCAAGATAGATTTGCCTTTGGCAAAGGCCAATCCCATCATTAACAGTGGTAGCACCTCTGTGATAACATGTTTAAGAAGGGAGAAAAGTTGCTGCACAATATGCAACTGCAGCAAAAGCCAACTGAGAATATGTGAGAGGAAGAGCTCTGCAGACAATCTGGTTAGTGAAGAAGGAAAGGGAGGAGGTCCTCCAGATGCCACAGCAGAGATTCACCTGCAGCCCCTGGTGATGACCATGGAGGCACACTCTTCCCCTGCAGCCCATGAAGCTTTATGCTAAAGCACACCATGCTGGAGAAGGTGGATGCCTGAAGGAGGTTGTGACCCTGTGGGAAGCCTATGCTAAAACAGACTCCTGCCAGGACAAAGTGGTTTTAAGATTTGGTTTTATTTCTCATTATTCTACTCTGATTTGACTGGTAATAAGTCAAACTAATTTCCCCAAATTGAATGTGTTTTGCCCATGATAGTAATTGGTGTGCAACCTCTCCCTGTCCTTATCTCAACTCATGAGCCTTTCATTATATCTTCTCTCCCCTGTCCATTTGAAGAGGGAAAGTGATAGAGTGGCTTTGGTGGGCACCTGATATCCAGCCAGGGTCAGCCCACCACAGGTAGCTTCTCCATGTCCTCAGTGCAACTTGTTTATGTACATTTACATGGATACATAAGTGGATGCATAGGAATGCTGTATCCCTTGAGAAGCCTCTCTTGCTGAAATCTAAATTCAAACACCAATATCTGTTTCCTGAAGATTTACTGTACACAGCAAGACTAAAGCATACACCATGTTTTCCTCCTACAGCACACTGAAACAATGAAAAACCCCACAAACAAGTAATTCTAGAGAAAGAATATATGAGTAGATGACAAAAATAAATGCAAGGACACATCTATAATACATGTTGGAGCACAGTGAATAAAGGAAGAAATGCATGAGCTAGGTGTGGGTTGCAAAGTTAGAATCTGACAAGTCCCTGAGACAATGCAATCTCATGCATTTGCACATGAGTGTGACTACATCTGGTCCTAGTGCTCCAGTGGAGCAGGCAGCCTGTGCCTGGTCAATGCTGGCCCCCACCCAGACATGTGCATGAGCTACAGTCACCTGTAATCTGGATCTAGGGAGAGAACACCCATGAGATGAATCCAAGCCTACCTGCTCTAGGTGTCTGTGAAATAGTACTTGTGGTATCAAATAGTGCCAAGTGAATCACAACTGGTAGATCACCACACTGCACTTCTTTCTTTTCCCTAATTTCATGCATATCCTTGTCTCACTTTCTGTTTCCCTGGTTTGGGATTATACTTTACAGAGAAGCTTTCTGGGTGCAGTCATGCATGGCCATAATGAAACTGTATTAAGACCACTGGAGGCTACATATTGATTGAAACAACTGGCATGTAAAACTCTGTCTGCTGGTGAAAAAACTGTTGATTTTACTGTTTAATGCCAGCTGAACAACTCATTATCTTATAATGACAAGTCTGTGCCCTCCCTTCACCAGCACTAACATTCATTCACTTCATAACATACATATTGGAGTTTTATGCCATTACTAAGCCTCCTATTTGCTTGTTTATTAAAATACCTTTAGTAAAATAAAATAGATTACTAGCAAACTAATCCATACAATATTAAAATAGCAACTGAACATAGATAGGCATTATAGACAGATATACAGCTTTTCCTAGGAGGAACATTTTCCACTAAGTCTTGCTCTTTTGTACAGATAGTTTTCTAGACTTCATAGTCCCCTTGTATAATGTTGCTGGCCTCTCATTGACAACTTCAGACCCACAATCTTTGGTAGCAACAAAGTCAAATCCAATCATGCTGCTTATTATAAGAGGAATACAAGATTTTCTCCTTCCCTTCCCTTCCCTTCCCTTCCCTCACTCTATTTAAAGGTCTAGCCTTAAACTTTACTATCTATGGGCATATATGCAATGAATAATACAAATAAAGCTTTCAGAATTTTTAGTCACACAGATCTTTTACTGCTTGTATTCTAAACACACAAAAAAGAGGAATTAAAAAGGGATATATTTGTGGCTTCCTCATGTGCAGACTGTTTTCTCCTATATAGTTATAAACTTATTATGACTGGTTGTGATAATTTTTTATCACTCTCTCTGTTCTATGACTGTAAGAAACATGTGTTTCCTGGATCTTATTTTAATAGTGTCAAATTGAAACAGGATATGAGATTACAATAAAGGCATCAGAGATTCTCTATTATCTGAATAAACCCCTAGCAGATTAACAGTAGTGAGATGAATTCATGAAACTTTGCATTCTCCTTGAAACTGATTATGAGGAAAATAGTAATTTGTGTGAAATTTAGCAAAGCAGACAGGTGGAGAAAGATGATTAAGTGTATATTTGTGAGTACAGGACTACATTTAACTGCAACATATAATACAAGTTACCACTTTCTTATTCTGACTAGAAAGCCAAACTTTCATTTCAGAATATGCTGATAAAGGTGGCAACAGCAAATGTCATGCTGAAATGCAAAGTCCATGGAAACTGCAAATGAAATGCAGCTATTCTGACATACAGCAAAATCATTTCTTCTGAGTGCTGTGAAGCACAACTCAGTTAGTGGTGTATGTAAGACACAAAATAACACATTTATAAAGTATAGAAGTGGCAGCACTGTATGGAAAAAATACCTGTAAGGTGCAATTAACAGGGTTTTTTACAGTCAGTTTACATCAGAAAAGTCTGAAGTTGGATATTTCAGAGCAAATAAATAAAACAGAAGCTTCATGAAGTATGATGCTTAAGTACTTCTAAGAATTGGGTAAGCTATAGAAATACTTAGTGCATAAGCAGATAGTTAACATTAAAATATGCAAAGAATATATAGCTCATGCTTAGGCAACAATTCAGAGGAACTTAAATTCACTTACAGTGGTTAGATTACAGAATGAATAAAAGCTGCCTAGTAAAGTGAGGAACACCTTAGCCTGGTGTTGGCATGGGAAACTGGTCCTAGAGATCTGACAAGTCCTAGGCTGGTTCTGTGTGTCAGCAGAAGAGTTGGATAGGGTTTGCTCAGCATGCATAGCTGTAGCCATGGTGAGGCATGTTGTCTTGTAGCCATGGTGAGGCATGTTGTCTTTTACAGATGATGTTACACATCAGGGTTTTTCTTGGGAGACCCAAACCAGCACACATCTTCTCCCTTCCTCACCTATGAATTATTATATCTTCATTCATATCCATTTTACAAACAATTCTCTACTTCCTGTGATGCCTTGTGGCCCCTACAAATCATACATAGATTAAAAAGTATATAAATATCTTTTTCTGCCTGCTGTACTAGGATGCATAATCTTTTCATATATCTGAAAAGTCATATATATTTCTATATGGAAAGATTATGTATCTCAGTAAAATAAGACAGTGAAACAGGATTTCTTTTTTAACAGGGGGTTTAAGTATCTAACTATGCATTTGTAACACAAAAGAGGTATAAATATGCTTATCTTTTCTCCTTAAAATATATTTCCATGAAAAGAATAAAATTGGCAGAGCATAAACTGGTATTATCAGGTTTTGATTTGATAGAAATAGGGCTGCAAGCCATCAAAGTGGTGGAGTTTCCAGGATCATTTTACACAAGTAATGAAGAAAATGTTACTCCTTTAAATGGAACTTCACTGATTTGTAGAAAGAAGAGAGACTTCTTCCCTGCCAGAAGTCTCACAAGCTCTAGCCCTTATTCTCATGGAGGACTCCAACTTACCAGATGTCTCCTGGAAACACAACACAGCAGAGAAGAAACAGTGTAGGAGGTTCTTTGGGTGTGTGGAAGATAACTCCCTGCCACAGCTGTTAAGTGACCCTGCCAGGGGAGGTGCCCCCTTAGACCTGCTGTTTCTGAACAAAGCAAGATTGGAGGGAGATGTGGACACCATCTGGGGTATAGTAACTATGAAATGATAGAGCTTTTGATTCTTGGTGAAGTAAGAAGAGAGGTCAACAAAACCACCACCTTGGGTTTCCAGAGGGCCTGTTCAGGACACTGGGTGAGAGAGTCCCTTGAGAGAGAGACCTGAAGGTCAGTGGAGTCCAGAAAGGCTGGATATTCTTTAAGAAGGAAATGTTAAAGGTGTAGGAACAATATGCCATAAGACAAGCCAAGAGGGGAGAAGACTGGCCTGGCTGAACAGGTAGCTTTGGCTGGGAATCAGTGTATAAAGAGAGTTTACCACCCTTGGAAGAAGACACAGGAAGAATAAAAAGATGACATTCGGTTATGCAGGCAGAAAGTTAGGAAAGTGAAAGCCCAATTAGCACTTAATCTGTGACAGGGGAGGTTCAAGTTGCATACTAGGAAAAAGTTCTTCACTGAAAGAGTGATTAGGCATTGGAACAGGGTGCCCAGGGAAGTGGTGGAGTCACCATCCTTGGAGGTGGTCAAAAAACTTGTAGATGTGGCTCTTTGCAACATGGTTTGATGGGCATGGTGCTGTTTAGTCAATGGTTGGACCTGGTGATCTTAGAGGTCTTTTCCAACCTTAAAGATTCTTTGATTGTATGATACTATTCTATATTTGTAGGAAAAATAAAATGTTTTCAAGTAAGATTGTGGAAGTTATGTTCATTCTGAAGAATAGAACCATATATGCAATGAACAAGCTGATGGGTAGTGCATCTTTAACTTAACCAGAGACCTGAACTACTCAGCACACTTTTAACTGAAGCCATAATTGACTTCAGTCTCTGGGATACTTCCAGAGCTCACAGATACTTTTCTTTGCATTTTCAGGTCTTGAAATTCCATTTTTCTCAGAGTTTTTCTTCTAATTATCTCTTCTGTCTAGGTTGTTTTTTTTGAACTGCTGGTTATTTCCCAGGCTGAACTGGCTGAGAGGATAATCCAATCCATTATTTTAACTCAGCTTTGTTCAAATTTGACCTTAGCTGAATTAACATCCCCATTTCAGCACATGATCTCTCAAAAGCAACATCTTGTCAGGCTGCTGCTACTGCCTGACCCTCAGCCAATAGGGTCAGTGTGTTTAGGCTGAGTATATTTGATATTTTGAAACAAAATTAGCAAGCATGCATTTGGACAAGTAATGTGCATTTGCAAATGATATAAAATGGCTGAGTTATGAAGTTCTTGAAAGTTAACAATGAAATCATGGAAAGATACTTGAACATAACAAAAAATGCATAATGGCTTCTTGATTTGTAAAAGAAAACTCATATTGTGTTTCAAAGTTCATAATGAATTTTTTGGTATTTTTTTGCAGTATCCCTAGATCACAGTTTCATACCCTATGAAATACAGTCTAACAGAGGTTTCTTCCTGTCAGCATTTACAAGGAGCCTTAGAAAAGGACATATTAAAACATCTTCATTTCCTCTCAGTGGTTCAGGCCTTTACAGAACCTCAGTTTTACAGAAATTGTAACTTAAACAACATATATCTGCAGAATTACAGCATGCAAGTACTTTCTGCAGCAGGCAGCAAGTCCAAAAGATTCATAGTCACTTACACAAAGGTTTCACTTCAAAGATAAAATGACAAGGAGTGTTCTTTTATTCTCTTAGCTCCTTTTCAAGGAGCTTAAAGAACCTTCCTTTATTCCCTTCTTTAAAACAAACAAACAAAAGGTAACTTTAAATGTAGCAGCAGCAAACTACTAACAAAATCATGTTCCCTGAAGATATATCAGTGCAGGTAAATGAATTCTGTATCTGATAGGAAACAACTGTTTGGTAACTCTGGGAAACTGCAAGAAACTATTGAGTTTTGCACCAAATCAAAGCAGCAAGTGGAAATAGTGTCAGAAACAGTTCAAAAACTTCAGAAGGAATTCTGAGTTACTGTATTTATGTTCATATTCTAAATAACTTGGAGAAGACAGTCTTTAAAATAAAGAAGAAAACAAATGCTTACACAGGGAAATAAATCATGTATTTTCTTCCAAACTGGTCTAGTGGCCAATAGGGAGATAAAATAGGCAGTTTTGAATTGTGGAGCAATTTAGTTTGGAAGGAGAAGGGTCATCTACTTCAGCCTCCTGATCAAAACTGGTCTACCAGCAAAGGCAGATGAGGTTCTTAAAGACTATATCCAGTTACAGTTTGAAAATCTCCAAGGATGGAGATTCTACAATCTTTCTGGAAAATCTGCTACAAAATTTGGCCATCACTTCCTGCCCTTTTGTTGTGTGTGTCAGAGAAAATCTGCTCCATCTTCTCCATGACCTCCCACTAGAATGGAATTAAAGCCTCCTCTGCTTGACTTCTCTTCCCTGGCTTAAGGAAAGCAAGGCCCTGTGTGGGTCAGTCAAGAGTTCTGTATTCCAGCTCTCTAACTGTCTTAGCAATCTTCTGCTGGATTTGCTTTACTTTATCAATGTAGTTCTTGTACTGGGGCCCAGAATGAGAGATATTACTTCAGATGTGGACTCCTCAGCCCAGTAAAGGCTTCCCTCAGCCACCTAGCAATGATATACCCATAGTGGGTCTGGCTGGAGTGGAAGTAATTTAATTCACAGCATCTATACAGTGCTGACCAAACCAGAGTTGATAACACACCAGTGTTTCAGCTATTGCTGCCTAATGCTTTCACAGTGTCAAGAACTTCTTTTTTTCCCTCTCTGACTCCACAGAGTAGGCTGGGGTGTGCAAGAAGGTAGGAAGGGACACAGCTGTGATAGCTGATCCCAACTGACCAAAGGGATCTTTCATACCATCTAACATCATGTTCAGCAACATGAACTCTGGAAAAGAAGGAGAAAGGGGAGTGACAGACACATTTGTGGTCATGCTGTCTGTCTTCCCAATTAACTAATGTGTGCTGAGGCCCTGCTTTCCCAGAAGTGGCTAAACATCTGCCTGCTGATAGGATGCAGCTTGCACAAAACAAACTTTTCTCACTTTTGTCCTTTTGATTCTCTCCCCTATATCCCTGCAAGGGAGTGAGGCAGCAGATGTGTGGGAACTTACCTCCCACTTGGGGTCAAGCCACCAGAGCAGCCTTCTGTGTGTTTAGCCTTTATCACCACAAGAGTGCAGTCCTAGCTCATGTTCATTTGCTCATCAAGATGCCCACCCAGGACCTTTTCTGTAGTGCTCTTCCATAGCACTTCAGACCCAGCAATGATGCACAAGACTGCCTGTCCCAGGGACTGACCTTCCCATTTGTCTGTTGAACTTCATGAAGCTTCATTGGCTCATTTCTCCAGCTTGGTTAGCTCACTCTGACTGCTAAGCCTTCCCTCCAGCATATCAGCTGCTTCTCCCTATTTGTTGTCATCCATGAAGCTGTTGAAGGAGTCAGATGCAGTATTGATGCCTGGGTTACTGGAACAGGTCACTCAGAGAGGTTGTGGCATCTCTGTAAGTGGAAGTTTTCAGATCCTGAGTGGACAAACCTCTCAGAAACCTCTCTGATCTGACTTGAATGTGTTTTGAGAAGGAGGCTGACACAGATGACATTTTGAGATCCTTCCAACCTAAATTTTTAGTGCAAACAGAAAATACAGGAGAAAGTCTACATTTTCTCAATTTATTAAGTTATACCAGAGCACTATTTACAGAAAAAAAAATTAATTATTTCCCCAAAAATGATCAACTGTTCCCATTCTGACAATGCTTTGATTAAACCTTTGGATTGGTTGTATTCATATACAAATGACTTGAAGAAGTAAGACATAGCAAATCCCTGGGGGATTTTGAAGAAGAAGTGGTAAGACTCTATAATCATTTGAAAAACACCAGATATGTCAAATGATACTGGAATTCCATTATATGGTAATGAACATTGCACAGTAAACCAAATCAAGTTATTTACATGAACATTGCACAGTAAACCAAATCCTGCAATTTCTTCCTAAATTGATCCAAAAGATCAATATATGCTGGGTACAACTGTCAGAGGTATACTACATGTTTTTAAGCCTTTTTATATTATGAAAACAACCTTCCAAATTTAAACTTTCCTCTACAGAAGAGTTTAAAAGCATAGCCAAAGGCATGTACATAAATTCTTATTCCTCTCCCACTACTCAGAGATGTTAGAGTTATGGTTACATTCATGAAGAAAGGATACTTAAAGCTCAAAGAATATATTTTGAAGTGCCTTAAAGTAGCCATTCTCAGTCCCTGTAATTCTCTGAAGTAATTGGCTAAACAGTACCCTCTCTTATCTTTGGAATCCTGTTCCAGTGCACTGGAAAATGAGAGCAGTTCCAGTAGAAGTATAATTTCATATCTATGTACACACAAACACACATGAAGCCTTAGGAAAGAGTTCAGATAGATACAGGGAGTTAAAATTATTTACTTGCAGACATCTACATTTTCTGAGAGGAACCTGTTTTGGAAGCTTTTGAATGTGATTGATTTCACCCCAAAGAGACATCTAAAAATGATGAAATAAATCATTCACTAAAAGTACATCTTATCCCATGCTTACTATGCAGCTAAGTAATTTTTCCATTACTATTTCAGGGAAAGATAGCACAAGCTGGAGGAAATTAATATCAACTCTGGCTCTTCTCATGTTTCTAATTTCTGAACTCTTATTTACAAGGTTTGGTGTTCTTTGGAGTACTACTGGGGTGAAAGCTCAGTGACAGGACAAGGGGCAATGGCTGTAAGCTGAAGTGCAGGAGGTTCCATGTGAATACAAGACAAAATGTTTTCCCAGCTGAGGTACCAGAGCCCTGGCACAGACTGCCCAGAGAGGCTGTGGAGTCTCCTTCTCTGGAGATACTCCAACCCAGTCTGGATGCACTTCTGTGTGGCCAGGTCTAGGGAATCCTGCTGTGGCAGGGGGGTTGGACTAGATGATCTTTCCAGGTCCCTTCCAACTCCTAACATTCTGTGATTCTGTGAAAGTGACCTATGTGAATCTGATCTAGGTCCCTTGTGGTTGTGTTTGGCCTGAGTACCTTAACTTTGAGGACTGCCTACTAAGACTGGGTGCAACAACTGATGAATAATGTCAGCAGAATAGACTGTAATATGTCTGCAGCAAAAGTATGGTACTAATTAGCTTGATTTTTTTTATTTTCAATTGTGGGAGGCATAACATATAAAGATAGTTTCAACTTGCCTGAAATATTGTCAGTGTACTTCAACAATTCAGGCAGGAGCTTTGCTATTTCAGTCCTGAGTTAGTCTTTAAAAAGTACTGCCAATTATATTGAACTAAATAAAATTGAGTGGTAGCTTTTCTGAAGTTTCATTTTATTGAACTTTTTTAATGATGTCTTATTGCAGCTTATTTTCACTGTCATATAGGGACTGCAATTGTGCCCTTATCATCCTGCTGCACATAACTTCCCTCATGTTATTTCTTTGATGATTCACATTTAGGTATAATATATACACATTTTCCACTTGTCCTTTTCAGATCCAGCCAGTGGATTAAAGCAAAAAAATGTACTTTATTAAAGTAGATGAACCCTTTTTGGAACCTTAAAGGTATAAGGAGAATAACAGAGAAGAAAAAGTGTGTGAATCAAAAAGTTCCATCTCCAAAATTCAGTTGTAAAGATGGAAGAATCACACCAGAATAAGGCTAAGGAGATTTCTGTCCACTTCTACTGCAGTGTCTCTAGTCACAGGAAAAAATCACTTCAGCTGGGATTCATCTCACCTACCTTCAGCTATCTAAAACTTCATTTTCTAAAGCTAATCTCTCTCAGTTTAAGCTCTGGTGTAGGATACCAGTACCTCCAGTAAAATATTAATTCCATCTGTCTTCACATTATATCTACAACTACCAAATAGGAAAAGCAGTACTTAATATATGCAATCATTTCCTGTTTTGCTGATGACAATGATAATTACACTTAAAACCAACCAACCAACCAACCAAAACCTATTGAATTTTCTGCATCACATTAATGTCTATGCCTAGGCTACCATAAAATGAAAACACATACACAAAGCATATTATATAATTGTCCTTAATCTAAATCAGGTGCCACAGGCACTATTATAATACAAATAAAGAAATACCTTCTACCATGTCTTTTCACCTGACTTTTTTTGTGGGGGTGAAATCCAAATATCTCTCCATTGAGATAACACACAATGAAAGTGGTGAGTAACACAGAAGTAATGCAGAAATAGTCTCTAAAACTCTGAGAAAGGGAGGTTGTCATGGAAACAGCTAGGTTAGGAATCTTTTGTTGCTACAGTTTTATTTAGCAGCAGCTTAGATTTTCTGTTATTTTAATAAATTAATCTTCCTCAAGCTATTCATGAGTTTATTTTGCTCAAAACAGGATTCTACCTTAAGAACTTTTCAGATGCAAGACAGTGACTAAGGACATGTTCACCTCTATTGAAACCTCAAAAAATGAAAACTTCCATTTTACTCCTACACTCATCTAACTAAAAGATTAAAGGAGAAAGCTGAGTAAGAGTTAGTCACTCTCTCCACAGAAGACTATTATGGCATTTTAGACAATGTTTTATTTAGAGTGAGCTACAGGAAGAAAAAAATATGTACAAACAGTCCCCCAAAACCTGAAATGCTGAAATTATTTTTCTATATTATTCTATATGAATGTAAAATGGGAAGTGACAAGACCACTTAGCAGAAAACAGCTTTAAAAGTAAAAAAAAAACCACCCCAAAACCACAAACAAAAGCTTAAATTAAAACAAATAAACAAAATAAGTACCAAGTGAATCAGAAAAGTCAAAGAAATAAAAGGTTTAATGAGCCTGCTTGCAAGAAACAGAAGTGTGATTAGTCTGCATGAGCATACCTGCAACAATTATTGTCATTAAACAACAGAAGTGTGAAATATCATTAAATATAAAACAAGAAGAACCTTTAAGGCAAAAACATAATAATGTTTCAATGAGCAATATAAATTGTCAGGCTGACAAAAAGATGAGGGACAAATAAACACAATTGGAAGACTGGAGCACATAAAAGAACTAGAATGTGCAATGAAGCTACAAGGCAGTAAACTATACAATGAATAGTAAACTAGGTAACTATAGTAAATATAGTAAACAGTAAACTAGGCAATGACTCCATGGGGTTTGAAAGTGAGCATGTTACTTTTTGAAACAAGACCAGATCTAACACTCACCACTGACTTATTTTCCTGCTAAAAATGCTGATTCACTCATAGATAAAATGTTTTGTGGACACATTAATCTTAACAAGTCTTGGAGCACAACATAGGTTAAAATACTGTCCTTTAGGGCTTCCTTGTCTTTTCCCTGCCCTTCAGTTTTCTTGACAGACTGTATGAATAATTACATTCACTCTGTATTGAGCCAACACCATGTTAGCTCCAGCATCACATATTAAATCAAATATCATACACTAGCTGCCCATATATCATCACTGAAAATCCCTCTGCCATTCCTTCCATTAATGAAGATGGAATTAATGCTTTTATTATACTGAATTTGGAATATAGATTAATCAATACTGATCAGTCCTTCTGTTTCTGTTAAAAAATATCACATGGAGACAGTGAGTGATGGAAAGAAACATACTGCTACTATCTATCATATTTTTCTTAGTACTTTTAGTTCTGGCTGGAGCTTTTCTCCTCTCCAGTAAAAGAGGTGCACATTTCTTCCTATGGAATTAATAGAAAACATCTTTCCAGAAAGCATTATTTAAAAATGCAGGACTACTTGTTGTGTTGGAACAGAAACTCCTCATAATTCCTTGCTGTTCCAGTGCCACCTTCCAGACATATCTGTCATAGGCACAGTGCTTGCTCCTGTTAAAGTACTGAGCAGAAGGTTTGTCTAGGGTCTTTTCACCCAGCTCACAGGGCTTATTTTCAGGGTGCTTTCACCATATTTCAGGAGCCCTAAACAGATTTCCTCATGTTATTTATATCACTGGTTAACCTGGATTTAGATATTTTAGAACTTTCTTGCTACAAACTTTGTCCTTAGGTGCAAGACATAGACCTAAAAGTGTTAAAGGAGATAAATCACTGAAGCTTCCTATTTTTACTTTTATTATTATTAAATCTGCTGATCCCCAAGACTGGTGCTTGTGGATGTGTGCTTGCCAGATGGTACAATGTTGGTATCTGGTCCACTGTGCTCCTCCATGGCTTGCAGAGGGACAACCTGGCTCACCATGATCTTCTTCATGGGGCTTTGCAGGAGGACCACTGCTATGGTGCCAGAAGCACCTTCTCCTTATCCTCTCACCTGGATGTCTGCAGAGCTATTTCTGACATATATTTGCTGCACTGCTTTCTCTCACACACTTCTGTGGAGTGTTTTACCCTTTCTTAAATACATTGTCCCTGAGGCACCACCCCCTTGGCTGCTAGGCTCAGTTAGGCCCTGTGGTGAGTTGGTTGGATCCAGCTGGATGTGGATTTGGTATTTTTGTATGAGACTTAAACTATGATTTCCCAAAAGATATACTGTGTGAAATCCCAGTGAATCAGTGTAGTATTTTGGTATTTGTGTTACTGTTGTGACTGTAGTGCACCAATGAATCCCAGCTAGGCTGTTGTCTTGAGCCTTCAGAGAGATTAATGCTGGGGTTCAGCTAATAGTTGCAACATTTTCAGAGGTAATCTAGTAGTTTAAACCCTGGCATTCAGATAGAGAAGACACACCTATTCATATTTTAGAGTTCTTTAAATGAAGCAAAAATGAAAGACCACAAGTCTAAATCAAAAGTATTTTGATCAGTCTGTAAAACTTCTCTGACAACAGACTTCTGTTCACTCTAGGCAATGGCAACCTGTTAGCAGCTCTGCACTTCCTAAATATACTTTATAAAGACACAATATCTGAAAGATCTTACTTCAGTATCAGAAGCAGTGTAATTATTATCATAACTCTGTCAGGTTAATGAACCTTCTTCCTAATCATGTTAATTAGCTTGCTTTCTTCTGATCCAACCAAATGTCTACACCGCATAGTAGAGTGAAGAATCCAGCCTTTCATTTATCATGTTCACATCCTCAGTGGGAGAGTTATGCATTGCCAGATACAACACTATATATACCATGTGCAGCCACATGAGATTGGTGAAAAAATATATATCTTAATAATAAAAATTCCTATTATTACATCCACTTTGCATAAAGAAATTGTGTAAGATAAAAGAAGAACACTCTTTCCTTGCAAAACATATAGGTTTATTGCTTAAGCAGCAATACTAATCCATGCTAAGATAGCTCATTAAACTATCTTCACCCAGTGCTAACACAAAACTCTTTATGAGTCCTTCCAGATTTATCTTGTTCAGCACTGAGAGCTTCTGAAGGGAAAACTAAAAGGAAAACCATCCTTTTCCTTCTAAATTCTACTTCAAGATAATTTATGCTCATGTATGCCCAAAGAAATAACATTGCTCTTATGGCATAATTTGAAGAAAAGAAAAAAAACCCACATATGTAGTCAATTTTAATGTATATAACTCCTTACTATCAGCACCTTTACCTTTTTTAGTTGCTGCTCACTTTTGACATGGCAGAGATGCTACTGACATTTCATATCCAGCAAAGGTATCTTAACCTGTGTAATAGAGTTACAATTCCTCATGAAAAAGAAATATTTTAAATAAAAATAGAAATTTAACTTCTACTGCATAAAGAAAAAAGCTCTTTATATTCATTATTTGTAATATATTGGATAATATTGAAAAGTTTAATTTGGGAAGAAATCACTAGGCACATCAAAATAAGATGCAGCCAGAGACTGTTTCAGACAACAGCAAGTAAAGCAGAAAACTGGAAAGATAGCAGCCTAACCTAATGAATAAAAATGTATTCCAAGGAAAAACAGGGAATGAAAAACAAGTTATTAGTGATCTAGTCAGACAAACAGTTGTAGATACAAGTATATTAATTTACAAGAACTTGATCACTAGGGCATATCCAAATTCTCTGTGCTCATTTGTGTTTTCTTATTGAACATGTGATTTAGTAAAATATTTTATTAATTTACTTATTGTTACTTACTTGCAGAGTTTCTGAATAGTAAAACCATCTTTTTGTTTGTTTTGGGGTTTTTTTCCCCTCCCAGAAATTCACTATGACACTGGCTGTCAATGAAACTATGGAGGCATGCATTGTAATTTTTCATTTAAGGATTAACTTGATTTTACAGTCTTGTCTTTTAAAGTGATAATCTTGTTAGAACCAAGCTGGAAATAAACATATCCAGTAATTTAAAGACTTTTGTTTTCAGACAATTTACAAATATTATCTATTTAATCATTGCAATATCTATGTGAGATGGTTACTTTTGTTTATCTACACTTTCACCTATAGAATATGAACTGGAATATTAATTAATTTGCCCAAGGGCATAAAGGGAATCTCCATCTCATTTAGACTAAAATTCTCCTCTTTTCAGCCCAGTTAGGTAAGCATCATTACACAACCTTCCCCCTCTCTAATTCAACTTGCCATTGTATTAATAATTTATCTGCAAATAGTAACACAAAAAATCTGGAGTCTTTTAAAAAATAACTGATGTTTTCTGCACACAACCTCTGTTTCACTGGGAGTTACTTGATCCTTTGACTGATGAGGAAGAACCACTGCAACCTACAGCTTTTTAGTAGAACAGGATAGACTAGAATAGTATATTCAGTAGAATAAAACAGGGTTTCTAGTGCATATGTGTCCCTTACATAAAACTCATTGCTTCAGATGAATGCATGGATTAAGCTCAGAGGCACAACACAAAGGAATCAAACCATAGTTTCACACACACACCTCAAGAATGAGAATAAATATTAATTTGATAAGGCCTGTCTATAGAGTGACTGACTTTTCTTCAAAGAAAGAGGCACAAATGATCTACTAAGACAACATCAGCACAGTTTGCTTCCCTATAATGTTTGTGGCAATGTTTAGCTACAGTCCTTACCCAGTAAAACACTTGAACACATGCCTACAGTTGTCCCAATGAAGCAACAAACACAAAAGCATCATCTTACCTTTGAAGATACAAGTCCTTATTGTCTTCAGTTCCCAAATCAGCAGAATACCACCATTAAAGCATTTAAGTATCTCTTGATATTAAGTACATTAAAGTCCTCTTAAAATCAGTGGTTTTGCTTGAGAGGGATGGTTGAAGACCTGCTTTTCAGTGCTCTGACATTTCAAGTTTTAGTGAACACTATCAGTTTCTCTTCTAAACACCCTACTACTGTAAGACTTCTTAGATCATCACTGTTTAAAATTAGGTTTTCTGACCTTATTTTTCATAGTAGTATGAAAACATGAGCATATAAATGCACATATCAACCAAAAAGCTTTTTAGAGTTTGTCAATAATTTATCCATAGTTACGAATTAATTTACCAGTTGTGTTCTTTTGGGTATGAGTAATGTGCCCTGCAGAACAGCATTCCAAAGACAGGCCATTTGAGTGTTTGCTTAATTTCAACATTGTTTGCTGCCTAAAATCTACACTTTTTTTGAAGGAATGTTGTGCTACAAGGTGTCTATACAAAAAGACACTAGATAATTGGAAACCACTTGTTCTGTCCTATGTCTATATTCTGGTACTGCATGTACTATTTAATTTAAGTAATCTGTTATTTATTAGTCATAAGCAAATTGTCATGGACATGGATTTCTTTAGAAAATTTTCCTTTCTATTGGCCTAAATAACTAGCTTTGTACTTCTCAAAATGCAAACAAAATGCTTTCACCATACAGGACTTTTTAGCATAACAGTAACAAATGTAGAACTCTAGAACACTGTGTCAAGCTAGCAATTGTATAAAAACTGTAAGATCTTACCAGGGGAGCAATTGCATTTGAAGCCATTTATGCCCTCTTCACAGGTTCCTCCATTCCAACAGGGTCTCTCTAGACACTCATTCATGTGAACAGAACAGGTTTCTCCTGAAATTTTAGATTTAAGAAACAAAAAGGACAGATATGCTAATGTATTCAAATCACAGAGATGTATTTGTGATGAAAAATGACTATGGGGTTGTCCCAGTCCACATACTGCCCTCACTGGCCAAGGTGCACTTACTGAGCACACAGGGATACTGTTAGACAGCTTGTGTGTCAGGAATTGTTCTGCTTCATTGGTTACAAGACAGTCCATTTTGACAGGCAATGTTGGAAATACAGCAATCAGGACAATAGAAAGCTTCCCTACTGAGGGTGTGTATAATCCTGGTGCTTTTTAACATTATACAAAATAACTATATTCAGGAAATTCTTGTTCAGTTGTGTCAATAATTGTTTTTTCATTACACTCACTGTCCCCTTTGCAAAAGAATGACAAAGCATTGCATATGAAAATAAGGCCAACACTCATTTATAGGCAGTAGAGTTCAGCCTAGGTTCTACAGCAATTTGTTGGCACTGTGATCCTGGATATTTCTCTTTCACAGAATCACAGAATATTAGGAGTTGGAAGGGACCTCGAAACATCATCTAGTCCAACCCCCCCTGCCACAGCAGGATTGATCCAGTCACTGAGGAATAGTTAACAAGACAAAACACAGTTGAGAGGAAATAAAATAATTAAGTGCAAAGGTAGGAAGTGTAGTGGCACCTAGATTTGCAACTTACAATACGGCTGGCTTTGATTTGTAGCAGGAAAAGCTATTTCCAGCCACAGGAATACAGAGGTAAATCATATGTTCAGTATTTATCACAGGTCAGCAGTGTACAAAACATGCTGGGCTTTCTGGGAACCTCACAGAAGATAAAACCACAATGAATCCTAAAATTCCTCTGAATTCTTTACACAGCAGAAAATATTTGTCTCTTATCTGCAGCACACACACATGCCCTCTCATACAATCATATGAAGACAGCCAGCTCTCAAAACCTGTATTTTGTGAATGTGCTAGATATAAAAGATGTTAATTGGAGAAGCTCATAGTAGCACCAAGGTTGTCTTCCACACATAAACTTATGACAGAGTGGCTCCTATTACATATTTTTCCTGCCTCTAAACATGCTCTGCATTTTCCACAAGACTTCAAGATACCTGGATGAAGAGGGAAAAACAGAAGTAGAAACCAGGGAGAGTTCAGGTGACTCAGGAAAATAAAAAGCTCTCTGCTAGCAGCAGATGCTGAGTGCTGCTTAGAGTGTGTTGTGGCACCAGTAAGGAATACAGACAGTCAGGGCTGGCTGAAATAGAAATAAGTTTCTAGATTCTTTTGATTTTTAAAGTTTTCTTTGAAGTGCTGATAAGGTAACAGCATTATGTGCAAGCTTTTTGTTCTGGCATTTTCCTTTCCTTATGTTTTCTAGTTGAGATCCATTTCAATAGTTAAGTCCCTGATGATTGTAGGTCTCTTCTGAGGAAGATATCTGGCATCTGTTCTCTTCTGCACAGACAAGTGTAAAGCAGCACAGAGTTTCCTCTAGGAGTAAAACATCTGGCCACAAGCCACGGGTAAGCTACAGGGTGTAGAAGAAAAACTCCTTGAAACTGATTCTTTTACCTCCCTTCAGTTTCTGTGTGCTCCTAATAGCTGAAAGGTTATAATAAAGAAAACACAATTCTAAGGAAAATAATGGGATGAGATCATCCTCATTTCCTCATGGTATGCAAGATTTGTGAACTTCTTACCACCTTTTGATGAACATGCCCCTCTTTTCCTCTTGAATCTGAGGCAGCAAAGGTATCTTACTGTAGTGGATAGTACCAGAATTTAAAGACATGACTGGGTCAGGTATAGCTACAAATCCTTGTGAACTGTTCTTATCCATCTCCTTCTATTTTCCTTTCTGTTTGGGGTAGGAAATTGAGTGTGGCATTCAGCAGAAGAATGAGTCAACTACAATGTAGCCTTCTGACTACAGTTTAACACTGAGCATTTAGGGTGAAATTCAGTTCCCTAAATGTCACTATCTGAAGCAATATAAGATGTCCTGTATTCAGTCTCAAGAAAATAGTCCTTAGAGGCTGAAATGAACAATAAACAGAGACAGTGGCAGCAGTTTTATAACAGTACCATAAATTGGTGATTCAGTCTGGAAATCCTGGTGGGATGGTAGGAAATAAAAGACACATAGGGCAGCCATCAGCTGAGGAGTATTTCAAAAAAGGAACAAAAAAGTAGCATGCACTGTGCAAGTCTAACCCTTAGAGGAATTCAAAAGCAAAATGGCACCTGATCAGAAGGTTAATTCTGTGGCCATGTTTTGACTGAACTCTATGAAATGATACACCACCTGGGGAGTCTTGAGAGAATAATGGAATAATGAAATCTGGAGGAATTTGAGACATGAGATGAACTTTGGAGCTTTAGCTGTGTTGAGGAGTAGTGACAAAAGCTGTTTGTGTGTAGAAAAGGTGAGAAAGGAGTCAAAGCCATTCTCCCATTCCAAGTCTGACAGGAAGCATAATGAATCTGTCAGTATAAGAAAGGATGCAGAAGATAATTTATTTTGGTTCTTCATTCAGAAAAAAAATAATAAAAATTCTGTGATAATATATAGCTAAGAAATTCTCACCAGTGGCATCAGAAACTGAATTTCATTTCTGATATCATCACTAACCCCCATTATTTTAAGACTTCAATAAGTATAGTTTTTCTTAATGTATTAATCTGTATTGCAACAGTGCATAGATCAAAGGATTTAGCTCCAATTTAGACAATTAGTCTCCAGTATCCAAACTTCTACTGTACAGCTGAGGTGCACGTTGCACTTGTTTAACAGAAAATTATCTTGGTTTGGGTACTTTGCTTTTATTCAGCTGTGGCAATGCTAGATGTATATGAATTCCATTCTTCATTTGTGAGAACATGGAAATAGGGGGAAAAGTAGCAAACCTGCTCTGATAACAAAGGTGCTGATTTCATGCTGCAGTTTGTTATTACAGCTAAATTACTTCAGCTGACAAAGAAGCAATTACATGCCACTCAGCCTTATCTGAGTTATCAAGCATTGAGAATACCTTTCTCATAACTGATGAAAACATTTGCAAAGCACACTGCCTGATTTCCATGTTGTACCAGCTGACAGCACTTGCAGAATGATCTAGAAAGAGATCAAACTCTCTGAAATATTTCAGTTGAAAAAACTCTTTAACATACTAAATACAGATAGTTCTGTTTGCTTCCTGACAAACTTGCAGTACTGTTGACATACACAGGTAAGACTTTAGTTTCTATGCCTTTCTGTTACTCTTCTTTCGAGATCACTTTTGTTTTCCTTCTGATTTTGCTATCGAGCTGTCCTAACGCAGCCAAGTGTGCAGGCGAAGGAAGGTAACCCCTAAGGAGGCGCTCGGAGTCAGCGCTTTCCTCCGCACCGAAACTCAGAGAGGGCACAGAACAGGGAATTAGGGATCAGTGCCCTTCCACAGAAACATTGATCAACTGGGGATCAGAGTCTGGTAGAAACGATGATCAGTCAGGAAGCAGTGTTCTTGCACAGTAACACCGATCCCACCAGAACAAACAACAAGAGGCACTAGGACCCAGCGCTTTCCCGCTACTGGCTGCACCGAGACAGGATCAGTGACCTTATTCTGTAACGCTGATCCCGCCACAGAAATCACTACAGCAGTTTTCAGCATTAATTGAAGGAATACTTTACTTAACAACAATAAATAACAACAACATAGTCATTAAAGGCAACTCATTTACAGAAGGGAGAAGACAGGGGAAAGAGGAGAGGAGAGGAGAGGAGACTAGAGGAGAGACTACCTCTAGGACCAGAGAAAAGCTTTGAGTTGGAGGGATCTTTAGAGATTATCTACTTTCAGTCTCCTGCCATGGACCTCCCAGTTGTTAACTATTACATTCAGGACAGGGAGTCAGAACTAGAAACTGGAAACACAGAATATGACTCATGTAAGAATTTTGCTTTTCTGTATTTTATTTTTTTACATGTATAATTTTTCTCAAAGAGTTATGAACTTGCTTCTACGTTAGNAGAGTGATTCCACCGCCCGAGTTTCTGAATCGCTGTCTTTCTTCTCCCGGGGAGTTGCGGACGGCAGGCACAAGCGCGCACCTGGCTCCTCCTGCCAGTCCCTACAAATATAGCCTGGAATCCCGACGCTTTCTCCCTAATTTGCCCCGTTTAATGGGAAGCAGCAAGCGCCCACCTTCCCCCCTTCTCCTGCCTCTTGGAAAGGTTTTGTGCAAGTTTCGAGACAATTAGCCCTTCAGTACTTTACAGAAGCCACTGAAAAAAGAAATCTGCAACATGATCATAGAATCATCAGAGTTGGAAGGGACCTTAAAGGTCATCTAGTTCCAGCCCCCCTGCCTGGCAGGGACACCAGCCACTAGATCAGGTTGCCCAGGGCCCCACCAAGCTCTGTCTTAAAAGCTTCCAGGGATGAGGCTTCCACAACCTCTCTGGGCAACCTGTTCCACCGTCTAACCACCCTAACAGTGAAGAACTTCCTCCTAATATCCAACCTAAATCTATCCTCCTGTTATAAAGCATTTGTTTTTACTGTGTTAAGCTTTGGAGTTTATATTAACTTGCCTTTTACCAAATCAGATCATGCTTTTCATGTTGATAAGTCCCATTACAGTGCCTAAGGGCCCCCTAACTAATAGAATGGAAAGCATTTGAGAAATGCTGATTGACATCAGATCAATCAATCATGCATCTAGGCAGAGGAGACATCTATGAGTTGTCTGTGTAAAATTTTTCTTCTGAAATAAAACCTGATTCTAATGTTATATCAGAAAGTATCCAGGGATTAATTTATTAGCAGGAGAAAAACCAAGTTGGTAACTGGGAACTCATGGCTAATTTGCAAATCTATGATTTCTGGTACACAAAATATTATAGTTCCCCAAAGAGGTACAGAGTCCTGAGCAACAATAACTTCTATTTTATTTTTTATTTGCTATTTCATTTGAAAGAGAATTTAGTATGTATGAAGAAGGAAGTACATTTGGATATGTAAAGTGCTGAATTACAGATAAATGGCACAGCAAACACACAAAAAGAGAAATGGGATAACAATAAATACTTTTTTTTTTAGTATTACACTGAGGTACTCTTCATGGATTCATAAAGTGTGGTTATGACTTAACTTTAAATCTGTTCTCTACTGGAAAATGTCCCAGGATCATAAACCCTTGGGAGACTATATAAACATGGAATTGCTAGGGCTTTTTTAAACAGCCTTTTATTAATTGTTTGTGGTTCATATTTTCTGAAAAATCAGAATTCACTGACAATGAGTTGCACTAAATGAATAATATTGTAATTATTTTTTTTTAATGTAAGTGTAGCTAGCCAGAATTTGGAATGAAAACTGGCACTAAAGTTATGATTATTTAATAGTTCAGCATTTTGGCAGAGACCCAGAATGATCCAAATACATGTGTTATCTCAGAGGTTTAACTGGGACTTACAAAGCTAGGCAGAGGCTTCAGCAACTTGGAAGAATAAGGTGTAAATTAATGATCAGTTAGTACAGATGACACTGTGCATACTACACTATTTTTTTTGCCTTTGCTAGTGGTAGTGTGCCACAGATTATCAAAAAGATAAGGAAGCATTCAAAACATTAATTCTTGTGCTCAATGATACAAACTAAAGTCTGAACCCAAAATTGCTTTCTGCCTTCCACACTTATTCTGGTTAGAATAATAGAATAATAGAATGGTTGGGGTTAGAAAGGACCTGAAAGATCAGCTAGTTCTAATTCCCCTGCCATGGGCAGAGACACATTCCCCTAGATCAGGTTACCCAGTCTGATCTAGTGTGCTTAAGAGGTATCTGATGAGATACCTGATGAGTATCAGGGTATTCACACAAACCAGAAAATTAGGACCAAAAAGAGCCACATTATCAGCTTGTGTGGGCCTCACCAAACACAATGCAGAAATCTACAGCCCATCTCATCCTAGAACAAATGTCTAAGACATGCAGATATCCTATCTCTGCTGAGCAGAAGTGGAGTCTCAACAACACACTGTAATAAAGCTGTTTCTATTCCATACATGCAGAGGTCTTGTTTCTTCTCATGCTTATATTTTCCTCTTCTGCACCAAAACATTTGTTCTTACCAGCCTGTGTATGACTAAACCTATGACACCAAAGACTGCATAACAATAGATATATTATATATAATAGATATACATATATATATAATTGTTATTAAACAACCATCTAAACACCACTTAGAAAGAATTGGACAATCACATCTGCAATATAAGGCACTTCAAAAGAGACAACTTACCTTTGAACCCAGCAGCACAATGACATGCAAAATGGCCAATTAAATCCACACAGGTAGCTCCATTTTTGCAAGGTGAACTTGAACATTCATTAATTTCATCTTCACAGAAGTGTCCTTCATAGCCAGGCACACACTTACAGCTGTAATTGGCCAAGTGGTCCTGGCAGAAGCTGTGTTCAGAGCACTGGTTTCCAATGCAATTGTCTAGATTAAGTTCACAAAGTGTTCCAGTGTAACCGAGGGGACATATGCACCTGGAATTGAAATGAGAGGAGGAAATAACCCAACCAAACAACAAAACCAAAAACCTTCCAGTCTTGAATATATAAGTCAAGAATGAGTGATAATTTTAACAATATTTTCATTTTAAATTACACTTTGCCTTTGATTAGTCACTAGGTACATTTTTTCCCTAGACACTGCTTGCAATAATCAAATGGAACTGCATAAAAACCAAAATTGTATCTATTTAGATGGGGCAAACTATATGGCTTTTAATAGAAAGATTCCAATGGTAATATTCAAATAGAAAACTGGAATAAACTGTGAGTTTTATGCATCTTCAGAATTTATTTCTGAAAATTATTAGTTGCTTGTTACAGTATCACTAAGAGAGGAAACAATGTTACTGCATAAGGATGGATTTATTTGTATCTTTAACATTTTTATAGGATAAGGTAAGGTTTTACCCTTTCCTAGTGAGATTAATTCAAAATTAAATTCTATATTTTATATATATGAAATTTATATACTGAATACTGAACTTTACATACTGAATACTGAAAAACAGTTGGCAATTCAAGCTTTTTTCTGTACACCAAATCTAGCTTCTTAATGGGAAGTTTTCCTGTATAAAAACTCATGAAATTCTGATCTATAGAGTAAACCAATTTTTTAAAACATAGTATTTTATCATGACCTTTTAAACAGTAGTAAATTCTACTATACAGCTTCTTCAAATGTCTTAGTCTAACAGTTCTCAGTCCTTCTTGCTGGCCATTCCTGGGGCTATGATAAGTGTAGAACTTCATCTGAATAGACTGAACCAAAGACAAAAGGGAAACTGGACAGGCAATGGAAGTTACACTGAACTTTAGATTCTGTCATTTCCACCTATTGCTGCCCTTCACTAAATAGACTACAGTAAAATATCTATTAGGTCTTATTTCAGTTAGGATCTTGGTTGTCTGAAATGTAACCTTGGCAAGGAATCAATTTACAAGGGTGAAAAAGCAGCAATAAACTCCCCGTTGGATGTCAAAACAGGAGGATCAACTTGAAGAGATCTTTAACGGTTTGTTAAATGCTTTCCACTGAGCCATGTTAAACCAGTTCTTCTCTCTCTTCTGCAGAGAACACAATGAAACAATACAGGTTCTTTTGAAAGGAAAATTCAAATACTTTTTTTGTGTAGCAAAGCTGTCTGTTTACAGAGGTTTTTAATCTCAGTGAGATTTACTGTTTACTTCTGTTTTTAATCTCAGGTACATGTGACCAAAGGTGACATATGCAAAGGTCTTATATGCAACTGGTACCTGCCAGATTCCTCCTATTGACAGCTATCTCACCAACCCAGTGGCAAGAGCAATAATTCTTTGAAGAAGTTATCACTTTAAATACATGCTGATTAACTTGTGCTATTTTATCTCAAACAGCACAGACTCAGTTGGAAGTGCAATAATTAATTTGAATTAATAAGGGGCTTTGTGTCAGTGTGATTGAGGTCACTTCAGTTATTAAAGAAAGCTCACTAAAGCAGAGTAAAACTCCTAAGACTTATTATTGTGATTATGCTGCTTTTATTATGTAGCCTTACTGAGTGTTGTGTTATATTATACCATAGTTTTAAAGTCCCTCTCCCTCCCCTGGAGCAATTCCCCATCCTGAACTCAAAGCTAATTCTCCACATTTATTAAGCATACAGCTGTGTGGCACTACTGGCTAGAACAGAAATTTCAAGGTGAGAGAAGAAACACAACATACCATGGTAAAGAAATAGAAAAACTACATCCAGCTGGGTGTTTATTTCCAACCTGGAAAACCCTGACATCTTGTGGAACATAGCTTAAAAGAGGAGGATGTTCTTGAAGCTAAGCTGGATAATTTCTATGCTCTCCTGGTCTTAGTGTCAATAGAAGAAGCCATCACTGGAAAAATATGTTATGACCAATCTTCAATCATTACTTTATAATTTAAGATTTATTAACTAGGAGAAAAGTCTAGAGGTTTACACTGTTTTTCCATAAATAAAAGACTAATATATAATATTTTTGGCTTACTTAATATATGGAGAAGATAAAGGTAAATGATGTTTGGAATGGCTATAATAGCTTTAAAAATGGATCACAGTAGGGTTGTTAATGGCACTTACACATATAATTCTCTATATATTCTCCTGACAGTTTTCTTATGTCTTCCTGAAACTACTTTGCAATAAATGCAGCCCTTATAAAAAATGATACCCATTTTAGGATAGAAATGCAAATTGCAAAGGCTTTTTAAAAACTTCAGTGACTACAGTAGTTATGGTCAACATTTCCTCTCCTGTGGATTTTAAATGGTGTATTGGAAAGGGGAAAGGACAATTATTTCCCTTGCTGACAATAAATAAGTTTTGGGAAATGCCATTATTTTTAAGGAAAGAATAGTTCAGAATCATATACTGTGTTTGTGTGCTTATTTGGAGATTTCAGTTACTATTATGGAAGATCTTATGAAAACAGAGGTTGAGTGGAAGAAATTTTTGATTACTTCTATTTTGTCCATTATTGCAACCTTATCTAAACAGAAGCACTAAACTCTTTTAATTATAATGCTTCTTAGTAGAGGACACAAAATAAAATTGCAGCCTTTCAAAATACATTCACACACACTATGGAATGATTTTACTTATTCTGGTTTTTGTAGAGGGAAACCAAATAATTAAAGTCTAAAACCAGCTGAACTCTGCTTACTGCAGAAATAATCTTCCAGTTTTCCATATTCCAAAACATTTTCCATATTTTCCTCATAGCTTTACAGAGTCTAATTTTCCAACACCTCCAACATGTTACAGCTCACTAAGGAAAGCACATAACTGACCATAAAAAAAGCAAAAAAAGCCAGAAATAACTCCACATTTCAACTATTGACTTGAAAATGGTAAGTCAAGTTTTAATAAGAAAAGTTTCTCCATGTCACACTCCAGGCTCATAAAGTGTTTACCATTTACTAAAATAGATGATTTGTTTATATGAGATTTTGCAGAGCTGGTTTAATTTCTTTGGCCAGGAAAGAGGCATATTTGCAAGGCCTTCCCAGTGCAAGACCTCAAATTACAGAGTCTTCTTGAAAGAACATGCTTAATGAAAGTTAATATCTGAGGAAAGTATTCCTGCCATAGCAGCTTGCTTTGTATTTCTTACTGAAAGGAAAAATAGATTGAAACTGTATAAACTTATTTATGAAGGCTTGTACAGAAAGCATCAAGTTAGCACCTGTATTTATTAATCTCATCTTCACATGTGGCTCCATGTTGGCACTGGTTTACCTCACAGTCATTAATATTCTCCAGGCATGTCTCTCCTGTCCATCCAAGAGCACAGGCACAGTGAGATTGTTGGCTTTCTTTGTCATAGAAGCAGCTACCTCCATTTGCACATACCTGAAACTGAGAAGAACAAATACATTAAGAGGCTTTTCTCAGTGTGTTGGGTTTATTTTTTCCCCTAGAGTTTAACTGAATAAGCCTCTGATAATAAATATGGTAATTTAAATAGATTTTCATGACAAAGGACAAATCACATTGAATGTCATTAAAACAATATATCAATTCATTGTTTAATTGGAAAGAGGCATTTATGATTACATCTGGCCAAGGATACCAAAGACAACAAGAAAAGATTCTGCAGGTACATCATTTTGCTTTTCAGGTCCCATTTTATTTCCATGAATATTTTGCCAGTGTAAAACCAGATAACTACATTTTCATTTCAGAGGAATTAAGACCCCCTCTTTTTAATCAACTGGTTCCTCAAGAAAATTGTGTCTAGAAGATGAGCTAATGCACTAGTACTTCATTTTGATGGAGTCTGAATCACTTTCTAATGTCATTAAGATTTGTAATAATAACAGTTCTTGGCAGAAATCCTCTAGTATTAATTTGTCTTTGATTAAGTTTTAAATTGAGCTTAAAATTAAGAGATTTCTGCTATGCTTTCAGTGCTGAATTTTATCCTTGGTATCCTTTTTCAATAGGACAACTTCTTGAAGAAAAGCACTGCTCAACAGAACTGCAAAGAAAACTCCTGTGTCTGGAATTTTGGAAATATTCTCTTTTTTTTTTGTATTTATGAGTCTTCCTACTTTTTATGTAAATATTTCTGCTGGATATTGTGCTGAGGTTTACTATTTTCTCAAAGCTCAAATAGGTCAAATAAGCTTACACTCAAGAAACCATCTAGAAAAAATGCAGACACTTATGGCAAAAGTTTCTTTCAATATTACCACAGTATTGGATTCATGATCATAGAACCTTTATGTTGTTCTCACACTGTGTACTGTGAGGAAAGGTGTTACCCTTTAAGGTGCTAGTGCAATCTAAAGTAGCTTTAAACAAAAATTAAGGCTATGTAAAATATTTTAGCATCAACTCTAGTTAGTATGTTTTCTGTCAAACAGATTTCAATCTCTGCTGCAAAATTAATTTCCTATTGAAAACTGAGCTAGAATGAAAAAGGATTTTAGAAGAGATTAAAGCTAAATACATTTCTTAACCTATTACTGAAGTGAAAAAAATCAATTGTACCTGGATATTCAAAGTTTTCCAAAAGTGTAGTTTTAGTTAACCTGCTCTGTGTTTTTTCCTGGACTAATGGTGCATGAAGGAAGTAGATTTTCTTATAAAAACCCAAATGTTACTTAAATTGTAGATGCTGCTGAATTATTCTTTGTGGAGCATATGCTTAAAATCCTCAGATTGCCTGTAAGCACAACCTAATGCCTTACTTGGTCTCCAGAATATAAGTTCTCTAATTTTATGCAGACCCCATTAAATTGTATTTCCTTTTATTCAATGTTGCTACTCTGACTCCTGCTAATTAAGCATTATTTTCCCATTCCTTAAGTGCAGTAAGTATTGCTAAGCACTTTCCAAGATGCAAAGTTTGCAGAGAACTTTATGGAAAATATATTTCTACAGATGGCTGTATTGCTTAGCATTTAAACCCCTACCTGCAATGCCTACTAGCACTAGTAACAGAAGAGTCTGAAAATGGCTTATTTTGGAGATTAATTTTGCCTAACAATCCTGAAGTTCACCAGTGTCACTTGTCCTTTGAAACTGTGCATGCTAAATGCTGTGCATGCATGAGAGGTTGATCTATTTCAACTATTATAAAAGCTTTTTTACTTTTGCTATTTCTATTCTTGTTTCAGAAACAAAATCAGTTCACTTTCAAATTAACTTCTGGCAATTTTTTGGCTAACTACCTGTCCCTTTGCCTCCACATAAGACATAAAGTAATGTCTGTTTTTTCCTACTTTTCCTGTCCTCAGTGTCCTGTGCTGCTGCTCAAAGATAAACAACCAGATATTCAAAGACAGCCTCCTCTGAATTTTTTGTGAAGTTCCACAGAACATTTCTGTAGCAATAAAGAGCTTGACTTTACTTTTTGTTTATTAAGGAAACACTAAAAATAGCAGCATTCTTTTCAATCTATTATACTGAACACACAGAGGTAAAGCAGTTCAGCATAACTAAGTTACCACTGGAAATGAAAAAGAAATGAAAGAATGCAAAGGTACATACATACTTCCCAGGCAGAAAGAATAAACAAAGAATTAAAAGCTGAACTGTGGAATTTATAGAATAATATAAACTTTTCATTTCAAATTATTACTTACACATTAGTTCAAAAACTATTGAGATATGAATTTGTTTGAATAAGGCCTTTACTTTTTCCAATAAGCAAATGATATTATGATTTATAGGCTAAAGAGACAAGTAAACCCCAAACATATTACTCCTTTATTATAGTTTCTATTCCCTTTCCCATTAGGAAACCTCCTCATCTTTCACAGTATTCTCAAATTAAGTGTCTCACACAGTGAGTCTACATAGACACCTATATATAAATTTAATTTGTTTCCCACATGACATTTGTGAAGGTCCTTGAATTGTTTGTATGAATAAATTAAATAGATCTGAGGGCTTTTAAGCCAATATTACTGTAAAATGTTTAGTAGCTCCCATCAGCATTCTTGGCACACCACCACTTCCCATCCTAACTAGCCATAATGATTATTGCATCATTATGGTGTTATGCCATGTACAATAAATTTGCACTCAGCATGACACTTCAAATAATAAAAATGTTAAAATTTACCAGATGCTGAATAATTTAAATATAAACCTTTGAACTAGTGAGTATTTTAGTGTTACACCTTTCATATTCATTAGTGAGTGTGCACCCATGGACTTCAAGGTGGCATAAATGTTGATTGCTTCCTTGTAAACACATTTCCTCCTGTGCATAGTATATTTTTATAATGAATATATTGCAATAAAAGAATTTATTAAGCCTTTGAAATGCTGTTTATCATGTCTGAGTAGCTGTTTGAGAGGGTTATATACCATTGTGTCCATAGCTTTTAAAATAACTAGCCTAATAAAGAAGGGCAACAGTATGTTACTTTATCCTGTACTGAAATCTCAGGCCTGGCTCTGTAGTCTACCCTGATGTGAATGAACCCTACACAAACCAGTAGTTTACTGGAAAAGCTCCCTAAAGGGAAGAGAGAAAGAGAGAACAAATACATTTCTTAAAGACATCTGGGTCCACAATGGCTGCTATTTTGGCCTAAGCATTGCCACTATCTAACCTAAAGGTTTCTAGAAAACTTTCAGTGTACAAAAATAAGATTCATTGTTATCATGCTGTGAGCATTTAAGAATAACTTGCAAGGAGAACTGTGATTTTTTTCCTAGCACATTTTCAGCTCTCCTTGCAGTGTATTTAACCTTGTTTTAGTTTGTTGTTGTTGATTATGGTCTTTATTTTTGTTTTAAATGGGAATGAAGCTTTTTTCTTCTATTTCTGTGCCTTGATGTACCACCAGTCTCTCTAATAATTTGTAAACACATCAAACTGCTCAAGAAAATTTTGCCTTAAGTTTCACAGCATAACAGCATCAAGTAGGGGACAGAAGGAGACACCAGTGAATAAACTTATAAAGGATAAGAAAGACAGAGCTCAGATGTTACATGGTTTGTCAGAAAATGACCAGACCAGTCACATCCTACTATTTTTTGTGTGTCTTACACAGGCAAGATGAAGGTTAGCATAAGAATATATGAAAAACAAGCACTGTGTTTAGGAAACCCATGGGAAATGGGAGTTCTTCAGCTCTTTGCTCTTAGGATAACTTGTTTAATTTCCCCAAGACACCAGAAGGAATACATCAGTTTATCCTACCTCTCTGTTTCCAATACATGGTGATAAACAGGTGTAATTAAATCCATGAGATTTATCCATGCAGAGTGTTCCTGGGGCACAGCTTACATTGTAGATTAGGCAGGTGCCAATATGTAGTTCACATCTCTCACCTTCAAAACCTGCACCACAAAGAGAATGTTTATTCACAGTTCATTCAGAATATTGACATTATGTCTGCCCAAGGTTTGAGCAGTTAACACCACTCTACTACATTAAGTTGGCAGCTTTATTTCCTAAACAAAGGGAAAAAGTTTAATTCCTTATAAAAATGTTCATTACATACATTACTGTTATTTTTATGTAGTTATTTCTTAAATTTTAATATTTGGGTGACATTTTCTGTGTGCCATTTAGAAAACACAATAAATTTCCAATGACTCACCTATAGGGCAAGTGCACTTAAAATGATCTTTATAGTCAATACATGTTCCTCCATTTTCACATGCATTGGAACCACAGTTATCAATTTGCACCTCACAGAATTCTCCTAGGATTGAAAAAAAATTGTTATAAGGTTAAGAATTAATATGTCCCTGGAGGTGTTTAAAGATCATATAGACCTGGTCCTTCAGGACATGCTCTAGCATGTTCATGGTTGTTGTTGGTTGGTGTTTGTATGTTTGTTTCTTTTTTTTCTATTTTTGGGGTTTTTTTGGCTGGACTCAGTGATCTCAAAGGCCCTTTCCAACCATGATTCATCTGTGAATTTTGAAATCAGCTGAATGTGTTGAGGAAGTTGCTATCTCCTAGGAAAACTGGGAATGTTTTGCATTTTTATCTTAATTAGGTCTGGAAGGAAAAATTTGGAGGGGGGGGGTGGAGCTGGGAATAAACTTCTATTCAATATGTACTTTGGATCCATTTTTTTATATTTATTCATGAGCTTGGAATTTTCTTGTCCAAGAAACCTTTATAAATAAATATTAGTACAAACAGGCTTAAAGAATTATTTTGCTATAAACCTGAAATCCTTATAATGGCCATATCCTTTAAGCAGTCCTTACAACTTTTCTCTTCCACAATGAGGTCAAGAAAACCTGGTAACTCCAGACCATTATAAAATTTATTAGAATCTGAATACTGCTGAGAAATGCATAATTTATGGTATTAAGAACTGATTAAGTGTTAAAAGGATGTCAGGAGAGATCTCCACAGTAATCCACTTAGCTTTTAATGCCAAATTATCACTTCATAGTGAGTGAGGTCTGAATAATTGAGAAATGGAATACTTAGAGAACTCTAATACAATTTTTGTGCACAATTAAGCATGTTATTCTTCTATCAGGAGTAAGTTCAGCAGCTACAAGGGACAAAGGAAAACATAAGAGAGAGGGAAAATAATGTGATTGAAGATTTTACTGTTACCTAAGCTTGTGTTCTTAGGAATTTAACTGTTGAAACTAAATTCTATGCTCAAGATATTAGTGAAATAAAGTGTGACCACAAAAGGGTACAAACTGAGGTTACAAATGATCATCAGGAAACCAGGAAACATTTTTGGAGGGATGACCAAACAGGTTTCCCAGACATGTAGTGGGGTCTCCATACTTGGAGATATTCAAGAGCTATCTAGACATGGTCGTGGGAAATCTGTTCTAGGGGATGCTGCTTAAGCAAGAGAGTTGGACAAGGTGACCTCCAAAGGTCCCTTTTGAACCTCAAACATTTGGTGATTCTGTGATTCAAAGAGTTATAGAATACCTCAAGCTGAAAGGGACTCACAAGGATCATCAAGTCCAACTCCCTGCTCCTCTCAGGACTACCTAAAACTAAACCACATTACTAAGAAGATCATCCAAATACTCCTTGAACTCTGACAGCCTTGGTGCTGTGAACAGTTCCCTGGGGAGCCTGTTCTGGTGATGAAGCAGCCTCTCACTGTAGAATCTTTTCCTAATGTCTGATCTGGACTTCCTCTGACACAGCTTCATTCCTTTTCCTTATGCCCTACTGCTGGTCACCACAGATCTGCAACTTTCCCTCCTCTGCCTCCCTTGAGGAAGTTGTAGACTATGATGAGGTCAGTCCTTAGCCTTCTCTTCTCCAGGCTGGACAAACCAAGTGACCTCAGCTGCTCCTTGTAAGTATTGCCCTTGAGGAAAGTATTGCCCTTCCACTATCTTGATTACCTTCCTCTGGGCACACTCTAATAGTCCTTATATGCCCTTATATTGAGGCACCCCAAACTGTTGGCTCTTTATCCTGTCAAGAGCACACTGTTACCTCATATTCAAATGTCAACCCTAATCCCCAGATCTCTTTCTGCAGGGTTGTTCTCCAGTCTTTTATCGTGAAATTTGTCCATATAACCAGGACAGTTCTGTCCTGGGCAGAGAATCTAGCAATTCAATATACTTCAGTTATTGAAGATAGAGCTGGCATTTAAGTTTTTCCAGTTAGGGACCTCTCCATATCACCATGACTTTTCAAAGATGATAATGACCTCACAGTGGCATTGGCCAGGTACCTCTGCACCATCTGGTGTGTATCTTCTGTTCCTGTGGACCTGTAGATGTCTATACTTATGTATTACTAACAGCATCTTCCTCTACTATGGCTAACATTACATTCCTAGACTTTGTCTGCTATTAGGCTCAAGAAACTGGAAGGCACCCAAACACACCAGTGAAGATTGAGGGAAAACAATAATTTACTTTAGATTATACCCACTGCCCATTGAGCAGAGGGCTTTTATTTTCCTTGTCTTTTATTTTGCTGTCAAGAGACTTGAAGAAATCTTTTTTGTCCTCCCTGACCCTTGCAAGTTTCATCTCTAGCTGAGCTTTAGCTTTTCTAACTCCATCCATGCACACCCAGGTAATGTCTGTAGTCACCTTAAGCTTGCACTTTCTGTGTCCTTTGGGATTAAATATTTAACTACATTAATATACTAAACATGAAAGAATATACCTTGCTTTTCATCTGTGTTTGTTATCTTGGAATCTCTGATGCATTAATACAACTACATAGCTCTGGGCTTGGTATCAGCCAGCTAAGAAACAGATAAAACTAGTGTACTGATGGCTGTACCTCATTATAACTTTCCAGTGCATTTAAATAAATAATATGAAATAACCAAATCCAGCTGATATTAAACCTAAGAATTCTAAAGGGACTACAATACTGCCTGGTACAGACATTGAGATTGTATGCACTTATAAATCAGCTACAACTTATTGCACTTCCAGGAACTTCCCAATTAATTATTTTGAAAAACATATAAATCCACTGACAGTAATTTTTATTGGACACACTAGAAGTTGGAAAACAGGTTTGAATGGATTCTGAATATTTCATTTGGAGGTTGTGTAGAACTGTGCAGTAAATGTATTCTTGGAGAAGTCTAGATGTAGTAATTAATGTTTGTTCTTTTCAAAGTGAAATAGAGTCACTGAATGAGAAAATAATAAAAAAGCAGAAATAAAGAAATGATCTGGCAGTTGACACATGTAGGTGTTAAAAGTGTCTGTTTGACAGTTGAACAATGCAGTTTAAATGACTTGGGTTTTACAGTGGAATATGAAAATTCTATTATAGGCTACATGAAAGATTTGTCTTTAATAAACCAGTTAGAAATTCTAAAATTTAGACTTTTTAAAGGAATATATGCAGATTTTCAGACTTCAGAATAAAATACAATTGTATACTGATAAAAAAAAGAGTTGCCTTGACTCTCTGTACAGCTAAACTTGAAAAAAAGCAATATATAATTAATCCCATTGGTGGAGAGACTTCTGCTCTAGGTAGATTGAGGATGCTTGTGCCTGGATAACATAGAGGTTTAACATGGAGACATGTGTCCAGTAAGTGAAAGCAGCCAAACTGAGACACATATGTTCACTAAATAATGTCCCAACTTCCCAGACTAAGAGGATACAAACTTTAATATATTTTCCAGCTCAAGTGAACATGAGTATATTTATTCCCCAATGTTACCAGTTAGCATCTTTCTATTAACATGGAGCTGGATTAAAAGCTCTTTGAAAAGATGAAAAAGACTTCTAGTGGCCACAGTCAGCTTAGGATTTAGCTCCATTGCCTCCTGCTGCATGAATTCTAAACACAGGCACGTATCCTCAAATGTTAAACAGTCAGTTCAAATCTTGCCTTCTCCTGGTTTAGAACAAAATGAATCATTCAAGGCCTCTTAGGAATAGTCTTTCCCCAAAGTTCCTCTGTAACTGTTGTGTTAGAATAAAGTCTTTTAGCTGAGCTACGTTGTACAGAATGTCTTTAAATTTCTTTGAGATGTATTTTATTAACCTTGGCTTTTAAAGGAACTCATTATTCTGAAGATACAACTTGACCTTTGACCAGCTAATAGATTATCTGTCTTTTCTCTCAGCTGCTTCCAGGACTTAGCTGAAAACCTGGCCTTAAAGATTCAGCCCTTAGCAAAGTCTTTTGGAAACTTTTCTTTCAAATGGTCTCTCCTTCTCCAGTTGAGGGCTTGGCTTGTTTGTTTTGTTGCCAGTCAAAAGTGTCCTTCATATGTCTTACTAAAAAATCTGGTTCAGAATAAAAGCCCCATCACACTAGAAGAATATGCAAAACATTTTTCATGCCTGGAACAGAGAAATTTCTTCTAGTTTTATTCCCTTTCACTCTCTTTTCCTTGCCTGAAGGGAATCAGTCAGTCATGGCATGTAAAATATGCAGAAATCCAGAAAAAAACAGACACAGAGCCACTCAAAGAGAGAGGGAACCTTCCAGAATGAGGACTGGATAAATAACACCATCAGCCCTCTGGATGAGACATCAATGTCACACTTGGAGTTTCAGAAAGGTGGTGTGGGGGTTTTCCTTTTTTTATTCTTTTTTCTTTTTAATTTGCATTTCTTTTTGTTTAGTTGGTTGGTTTGTTTTGGTTGGTTGGTTTGTGGGGTTTTTTTTGTTTGGGTTTAGTTTTGGTTTGTTGGGTTGGCAATTAGACCAAGATTTAAATATTAGAATTCTGGACTGAGAACAGCATGAGCCAGTTCATAAACCTGAAGTAAAATGAATGTCTGTACCAAAACAGCAGCCCAGGTTTGGAGCATTGCACAAAGAACTGTAAAATCATAGAATAGTTTGGGTTGGAAGTGACCTTTAAAGGTCATCTAGTCCAACCTTCTGAAATCAGCAGAGACACCTTCAGCTAGATCAGAGTGCTCAGAGCTCCATCCAGCCTGACACTGAATGTTTCCAGGGATGGAGTATCTATCACTTCTCTGGACAACCTGGTCTTTCTTATAGGCCCACTTTGAGTACTGAAAGGCTGTTATTTAATCTCCTTCCTAATGATCTGGAAAGTAGATTGAAATGAAAAATAATCACTTACAGAGTTTGTACTAAATTGGTGGGAAAGACTGAGGAGATAGATGTAACAGAGAAAGATCCAAAGATGTTAAATATGTTGATGGAAGGTGATTTTTGTTTGGTTTTTGTTTGTTTGTTGGGGTTTGCTTTGGTTTGTTTTCCAGAGGGAAAAACTAGTGAACTCAAAGATTGAGAAACAGCATAAGGAAAAGTTGAACATTTTAGTTCATATGTTAGCATAATTCAAACTTCAGTGGTGACAGAATGCACTGTGTCAGCCAAAGATGTGCTGCATTGTGTCTGAGAAAAAGTAAACAATCCATGGTTAAGCATGAGTAAAGGAAAAGTCCTTTAAAAAGGAAAGTTGATGTTCTGGTTGGTATAAGAATACCAGGGTGGATTGTTTTAGTTGCACATGGTAAAACTGGTAACAGTTCATCATGTTTTCTACTGAGTTTCTTTCATGATTATTTCTTCAGAAATCCCAACTTGAATGCTTCCACTATACAGAAAGACCTCAGGAGCTGGAAGATGTAATACTAAGGCCTTGTAAAGAAATAAAATACAGCTATGAAGATCAGCTGTGTAATGAAAACAGTCACTAGGTCTACATGATAGTGTTGTTCATCTCTGCAATGCATTTTCTATTTTTAAACATGCTATATTTACATCTTCATTACACACTTGATCATGCTTTAAACCCATTAGTGTGACAGGTGATTTCCTAGTGCTGTTGGCAATTGTTTTACCCAGAGAAGATCTGAAATGCTGTCCTTGGCTGATCTAATCAACACAGGCTCAACTGAGGAGCAGGAAAAAAATGTCTCTATGGCTACTCTAGATCATCAGCTTTTAAACAACTTTCAAGCAGCTTTTCCTGAAAGCTTCATGACTGAATTTACATAGAAGGCATACTTCCCTCCTGTTTCTTATTGATGAGTTGATAAATTTTGGGGAGTGAAGTACAGCAGACTTACATGTTACTCTTTAAATATTCATTCAGTGATGTACTGAATTTTGTACTTTGGTTTGAGTGCTGGACTAATAGTCTCAGAAACTGGCATCCCTGCCCATGGCAGTGGGGTTGGAACTAGATGATTTTTAAGGTGCCTTCCAACCTGGGCCATTCTATGATGACTGAAAATAAAAGGTCAAGAGTTTGTATTTGTTGTAAAAAACAAAACCAAACCATGTTTGACAGAGGTGGGTGACTACTTTTTGGAGTTCATGAGTGGATGTAGCTCAGCTGGAGTATTTTATGTGTCAAGATGAAGGGCACATTTTTAAGCATGTTTTTCAACTGAAAACATTACTATTTACTTAGAAATCCATAGAAATGGATACTCTCTCTGTTTCTTGACAAACTACAGTATCTTGAAGTTAACATGTAACTTAACCATTCTCGATGGACAAAAATTCTATCAAAATTCTTTCTTATTCATAAGGCCCAGATATAGTCAATATACAGTGTCTGAAATCAGAAACTGAAATACTAAGAAGTATGAGCATATTGATAAATATCCCCATGCACTGGGAATATTTTGTTCCATTTTAAAACTCAAATACTGATGTTATGTTTCTCTTTAAAATATCAGCTAAAATACTTTTGCTGTCTTTTGACTTTTTCTGCAACTGCTGCATGCCAAAGAAAAATAAACTATTTCCAAAGTGAAAATTCTGTTAGTCTTAATATTTCTTGTGGAAATCAAGACCTGAGAAAAACTGTTGACTTAGCTTACTGTAGACCACAGTCTGCTTGAAGCTCACACCAGTATGGTACAGCATCAGACATTAGCCCACACTCTGTGGTCTAGAGTTCACCTGTTTCAAATTATTATTCCAGCATGGTTTGATGTGTTCTTTTTGGGTTTTGGTTGCTTACTTCTCTATCCTTTTATCTCAGCTACTATAGTGGAATGGTCTAGATGGAGTGGAACCATTGTATTTCCATGTAATTCAGCTTGCTGTCTTCTTAGGTGAGAGATCTTTGTGAGGACCCATGTCCTAACAAGACCATTTGCCTTTTGCCCTAACTAGTACTATTCAGCCATGCCTTATAAAAGGCATTTTAAACAGCAGGAAACATTTCAAGATGTCTGCTGAAGACTATTAGAGATTGAATTACTTTGGTTGTTATTTTTGCTTTCTGTTAGTTATCCCTGGAAGTTCTTTAACAGAAAATGATTCATCTGCAAAGCAGTGAGATGTTCCTTTTTTTTCCTCATTTAATGAAGATAAGTATTCTGAGTGAATTCTGCTAGTAATACTTAGCAAGTGACTGCTTTTATTCCATTATTTCTGTCCATGGTCTTTGATGTTTGGAACCTGTGTGCACTAACAATTGCTTTTTCAAGGGTGGACAGTGTAATAATACATAAAGTGCAAAGAACAAAGCTTAAAATGGCAGCATCTCTTACTGAGACATATACTGCTATGTCATTCCAGTGACACTCTTGTGATATAAGGACCACTGATGAAGCTACAAAAATCCTTTTGCCAGCCCACCTTTAGTACAGGAAATAGGTATGTGGAAGATATGTTATTGTTCTTTTTCTCTGTTTGATCTTTTTGTTGTTTAAGTCTCAAGTACCTGCATAGCACAACAGTGCTAGCTTCATCTAAGTCTGTTTACATTAGTTTCCCATATACCTGTAGAAACTGTCTCAACTCAATAAAACAAAGAGAGAAAATAAATATAAATAATAAATATTAAATAATAAATATAAATAATAAAGTTTGAAGATGAGGAAAAAGTATGCAATTGAAGTGGTACTCTAAATTCTGGTGGGTGAGTTTGCTTGGCTCCAGTTCATTTTAGCTGCAATAAGATTATTTTAATTGAAGGGCTTTTCTACCAACTAAATGAAGTGTCTAATATGCCCAATCAATTCCTGAAAATATGATTGCTATGCACACAAGGAAAAATAGTAATTAATTAGAGGAAACTTCTCCAAGGAGAGTTGGTCTACTGTGCAAAACTGAGAAATCACCCACATGGATTGTTCCATTTCAGTGTCATAAGATGTGTTACTTACATGCATTATTGTAGATACAAAGCTTTTTATCCACTTTCAGAGAAGAGAAAAAAGGAAAAGAAAAATAAGGACCTAACTGTAGAAGGAAACTGAAAGCACAAAAGTCATTATGTCTATTCAACAAAAATAACTATATTTTACAATCCTTTTATTCTCACCGTTGAGCATTTAAACCAAACACATGGATATTTTTCTGAATCAATTGTCCAAAATGTATTTTAGCTATAAACAGAAATAAGAACTCTAGTTTAAAATTGCCTTTATGTACATGTGCTCAGTTTCTACAAGGTTTCATTAAAAAGTGTGAAGCCAAAATGAAATGTTTTTATTACTTTCAAAAGCGAAGTTCTGCTTTTCACAGCTGCGAATGTTACATCATCTCATGTTTTGTTTTCCCTAAGATAAATCTACTCCACATATGATTTAAATGTTAATGCAAAGGCTGCAGCTGTAGTGTTTATAATTTATAAACACAATTAACAACAATTAGATGTGAAACTGCAATAGCCTTTCTGGTTGCAGATGCTATTTCATTCAGAGGCATGTAAAGATGCCAAAATTGCCACTGCATTTTCCTTCCCTCTCTCCCTTCCAAAAAACATAAATGAAACCATAAGCAGATATAACTGAAAAATGCTATGAAACCAGAATGAAGAAATAGTTGATTATTTACAAATAGAAAGAAGTTAAAGAAAAAAACTATTATGGTATAAAGAAGCTCTTAAAATGGGATCTCATAAAGGAAAGAATCTTGACATTATAGTAAGATCTACCTGAACACTGAAGTCACTTTCACCTGAACTCAGTCATAACTCAGGTTTTAGTAAGTTCAAATTGTATTAATTGCATACATTTCTTGCAGTTTATTATAGTCTGTCAGACTTTTGTTTCATCATTATGTTGTAGACTAGAGCCCTTACTGTTACCTCAAATGCCATGAGTATTGCAGTGGAAGATTGCTTTTATCAACAAATCTGTATTATTTCAGTTGTCACACCAATAGAAAATAACCCAAGATCACATTAAAAAAAAAGGATATCATACAGGAGGTAAGGTGGAAGTGAAGATAGGTTGATAGTTACAACCTTTCCTCTACCCTGGGGAGGTCACATCTGGAATATTGTGTCCAGTTCTGGGCCCCTCAGTTGAAGAAGGATAGGGAACTGCTTGAAAGAGTCCAGCACAGAGCCACAAAGATGAGGAAGGATCTGGACCATCTTCCTGATGAGGAAAGGCTGAGGGAGTTGGGGCTCTTTAGCTTGGAGAAGAGGAGGCTAAGGGGTGACCTCATCTATGCTTTTAAATATGTGAAGGGTGTGTGTTGGGAGGATGGGGTCAGGCTCTTCTCAGTGGAGCCCAGTGACAGGACAAGAGGCAACGGCTGTAAGCTGAAGCATAGGAGGTTCTGTGTGAGTACAAGAAAAAGTGTTTTCCCACTGGAGGTGGCAAAGCCCTGGCCCAGACTGCCCAGAGAGGCTGTGGAGTCTCCTTCTCTGGAGAGATTCCAAACCCATCTGGACATGCTTCTGTGTGTCCTGGTCTAGGGAATCCTGCTGTGGCAGGGGGGTTGGACTAGATGATCTTTCGAGGTCCCTTCCAACTCCTAACATTCTGTTAACACATGTAGTCTCGATTTCCCCTGAAAGCAGTTACTCTCTGATGCCACATAAAACCTCAAAGACTTGTTTACTACACTATTTCAGGCTTCTAAATTCAAGTAAAGTGAATCAGTTAACCCCACCCTAAATTAAGTTGTATAAATCATTGGTAGCCCATCAAGGAAATTAAAATAGGAGGTGGAATTCAGCTCTCAGAGAGATAACTAAAGTTATCTAAACAAATACAGGCTGATACAAACTAATAAGCTTCCTGGACTCCATTGTTTTCGTCTCTAGATCTCTTTCATCTCAGTTAGATCTCTGGGAGCTATAATGAGAAGAAAGGCATCTAGCTCACATGCAGAACTTGGACATCTAGACATAAACTGATGGTGAAGCTTACTCTAGGTCTATTCTTACTACAAAATTAACTGTAAGCTTCTAAAATAACCTGTAAGTTTGATTTAGAATTTGTAGGCATCGCAGCAGAGGGCAGAAAATACAGAGATGAGATTATTCCTCTAAACACTCCTCTGTTCCTTCTATTTGAAAATTTAGCATTCCTATACTTGAATATATAAAAGGAAGTGAAACTATAAACTTCTACATGATTTCTATATGCCTTACCTCTGAAACCACGAGGACATAAACACTGAAACAGAGGTTGCTCTCTCAGTTCACTCATGTCGATGCAAGTTGCTCCATTAGAACAACTATGTGGGTAAATTAAACAGGCATTTTCAGCAAACTGACAAAATTCTCCTGTCCATCCAGGTGCACAGAGGCACTAGATATAACAAACACACACACAAAAAACAACCACAGAGAAAACAGAAAATGAAAATGTCATGTGAAACTTTGCAGAAATGGTTGTGGGTCTTGTATCTTACTGCAAGTAAAAAGTACAGTAGAAGGTAAAAAGTACAGGAGCATGCAGTGTTACAGGGACCTGAGGATGTTCTTCATACCTGTATGTGCAGATGGCAAAACAGTTGAGAGAGGCAGAACTTATCTACCATGTCTGCTGAAAAAGTATGGGAAAAGAGGACAACATGCAGGAGGAAATAGTGAGAAAATTATTTGCTCTAATACAGCCAGTAAAGGGATAAAGATGCCTTCAGGAGAAGAACTGAGTGTGCAAAAATGACATAAAAGGCCTGGGTGAGAAGGTGAAACCAGACAGTGTCACTAACACAGTCTGCAAGACAAGGACAGTGGCCAAATGACAATAAGAAAACACAAGATGGAGTTTCTGTTGTCCATTCTGACCCTACCTGTTAACTAGAATAAATAATATTATTCAGAGTAAAGAGGAAGATTTGAAGTTATCTAGTGATTTTTTTTTGATTAAAAGGCTAGAGCACAGGTTAAAGGATTTTGTTATTGAAAGGATTTTACTATAAATTACATACTTCAGAACTATAGAGTGCTGAGTTTACTGGCTGGACTTTTACAGAATCTTTTCCTTATCTCAAGAGGTTAGCTCCTTGCTAGATATGGAACTCAGAAAATAAAAGATTGAGGAATTCTGTATCCCTGAAAAATGGTTTAAACTTGAGCATGGGTTTGATTTTAATTGATTTTGTTAAAAAATAATTCAAGTTTATGTAGTTTTCTGTGCTGGCTTTGGCTAAGATAGAGTTAACTTCCTTCATAGTAGCTTGTATGATGGCATGGTTTGGATTTGTTCTGGAAACAACACTGATGTTTTGGGGATGTTTCAGTTATTGCTGAGCAGTGCTTACACAGACTCAAGGCCTTTTCTACTTCCCAAAGCACCCACCAGTGAGTAGACCCAGGGCCTGGTTTTGTTATACCCAGAATCTTTAGGATCAGTTCACAAGAGTATAGAAGTTGGAATTGTGAAAGACTCAACCACTACTTTCTTCTCATATTTCCCAGGAACTCATACTGCATAATCTTTTTTTTGTTTGTTTCCTTAATTGCCTCTAACTGTGAATAAGAAAAGCTCATGTTTTCTAGTTTCCAGGGAGTATACTTATCATCATGATCCTTTGCTGGAGTGCCAGTTTAATTCCTGTTGGCTGAAGACCTTTCAAACATCATGCCATCTTATTTAGAAAATAAGTGCAATTATTTTTCAGTGTAAAAAAATATTAAAAACCCAACTGTTGTTTTGGTTGGGTTAGGAAACCCATAGAAAAGTAATATGAGATGTTTCTCTCAGTCTACTTGTTGTTTTTGTCTTGGGGATGGTTGTTACCAGGCAATTTGTTGCTACATTAAAATAAAATGAAATAACATAAAATTCTATAAAGGTTTTGTTGAGGCTTTCTGTTATTGGGTTAAGAGATTTGGTGATCCTGACACACTAGTTTCTACATTACAAGATTCATAAACCAGAGGACTCCAGATAAAAACTTCTTTTAAAACAAAATTTTGCATAGCTGCCTAGTCAAGGAATCAGAGTATTAGGGGTTGGAAAAGACCTCTGGGGATCATCTAGTCCAACACCTCTGATAAAGCAGGTTGCCTGGATCAAGTTGCAGTAGATTGTGTCCATGCAGGTTTTGAAAGTCTTCAGAGAAGGAGACTTTGCTATGGGCAGGCTGTTCCAGGGCTCTGTCACCCTCAAAGGAAGGAAATTTCTCCTCATGTTTAGGACTTGAAGATCTTAGAGGTCTCTTCCAACCTCTGTGATATTTTTCATTTAAATTAGGAAAGTAGGATTTTACATGGAGATTTCTACTGTTCATTAACTTCTGTACTGCTCAGAGATATTTAACAGCATGTCTGAAATGTACCTAGGGTATTTTGATACTTTTTTCCAATAAAATAAGAAAAGCAGGAAAAAGATTTTGTTTTGATGAAGTTCAAACTAAATACTGAAGTAGAACAACATTGTGTAGGACATTTTAAAATGTATGTGACCTCCTCTGTAGAATTACTGCTACTGTGTGGAAGAAAATGGGCTAATTATCTTGTGCAAAACTAGCCCCTATTGGAAGTATGTGACTTTGAACTACTGCTGTTTGAACAGTCAGCTGGAAGGACAAACACAGGAGAGACATCTGTAAAATTAATGATGGTAGCAAAGTGGCTTCACAGAGATGAGACTCTATTGCTCAGGTAGCCCACAGGGACAAAACAGTAGAAGAGACTCTAGATTTGTTTTTTTAATGAAAATGACAATAATCTATTTTATCTGTTGGCCAGAAGTATAAAAGTTGCATCTGAGAGCAGTAGATTTTGCAGTGCCAATTTTCAGTGCTTCTAGCATAGCTAGTAGAGCTGCTATAAATATTCACAATTTTATCATTCCAATCAACTGCTTTAATGTATAGTGTGCCAAATATACTGAATGATTGTTTCCTTACAGCCTTTTTGTACTCAGAAAACAAATGTTGATTGATACAGTGCAAAGGGCTTTAAAAAAGCCTTAGTGCATAGAGCATTTGTTAAACAAGGCAATGTTTCTCTCAGCTGTACTTCCTCTAATTCTGGGTATGTTATCTAGAAATTATTTCTTTCATGCAATAAATACAAGTGGCTTCTCTAAGACTAAGTCTAAGGCCTTCTTGTGGCTGTGAGATCTAAGCAGTGTGACTCAAATAGCTCAGTTTGGGAGATTATTGTTAATTCTTCATAGAGATGCTTTCCTTTTGGGTTATAAATTCAGCTAGACTTGTGGGGATAAAGTATTATCCAAGAGCATTAGGACTGAGAGTGGCTCCTCAGGGAAGAATGTACAAAGTGGCAAAGGGGAGCAGTGACAGCAGAGCTTGCACAAAGGCTGTTCAAGCTGGTGCAGTGTGTAGCACAGGCCTGCAGGGCTTGGCTCTGCTTGCAACTCTTCTCAAAAGGAGCAGATTGATTCCCAGTCTGGCAGCTGGCTGACAGGTCTGCTTCTGCACCCACACGGGCAAACTTCATCTGGTTAGAAATAAAACTTGGAGCTTTGTCTGCCTGATTTTAACTTCTGCACAATCTATGTTGAATGTGTTCCATGTACCAGCTTTCTGACACGAGGTAAAAATACAGGAGAGAGAGGGGTTCTCTCCTCTTTCCTCCCTGACTCATCCTCCCAGAAGGAACACGTTGGCTTTGGTGAAGACTGCTGTTTGTGTTAATACTCAAGATTCTTCTGCTTTGCCAGAGAACCCAATAATCTTTGGTCAGCACATATTTGCTTGTGGGTTTTTTAAATTTAAAACAAAAATAGAGTGAGCCATGGGGTTGCTGATTATTCATCTGTACTCACAATTTTACTTTATGAGACATAGATGCTCTTGCTTCACACTTCATTGCTGAAGTATCTCAGGTCCACTGTAAAACTCCAAATATGATAGGTATGGCTTTGATATATGGTTTTGAGGAAAAGGATCAGAAGAATATAACATGAACAGCCACAGAGCCATCTGCAGGGCAAGAGTTTAGAGACCATTCTTTTCTATTACATTGTTTTTTACTTTCTTGCTACAGTGGATCACAGTGTTTGATATACACTGTTTAAAGGATGTCCATATCAGAAAGCAAAATTGAGTGACTGGGGAACATTTCTCTGAAATGTTAGTACATGTTTTCATTATTCAGTGTTCCCCAGGTATATACAAACACCTAATCTTTACAGAACACATATTCTGCAAATAAGTTATAGAAGTTAAAACCATTACTTCTTTTTCTTAGCTTCACATCCCCTGAACAGTAAAATCTGCTTCCACTGCACAGTATGAGCACTAGCCAGAAATCAGCAGCAAATCCTGCTGCTTTTTTGTAAGGCATGAGGACATCCATTGGTAATGATTCCAACATAAAATTCCACACTCCACTCTGTGAGTCTGTGAAATGATATCCAGATTTCTTAAACTGAGGCAAGGCTACAATCTTATCTTTCTGTGGTTTAGAAACCAGCTAACAAAGTAATCATCACATATTTGGCTTTTTGTGTTTGTTTTCTTTTTCTGTTGTTGTTGTTTATTTTGGTTTTGTTTTTTGTTTCTAATGTTTTGATTATGCATGACTATTCTGGGAAATAAAATCCTTTTCCTACCCTTTTAATGTCAGTGGAAGGAGTCTTCTGCATTGATAAATAAAAGCAACCCACAATACATTTTCAAGTTTTCTGCAGGAATTTTGGGTCTTTGATCCCACAGTAGTAGATCTTATGAAATTTAGTCTGGTGAAGCTATTCACTGGGACATGACTTGGCATGGATCTGATGGAAAACCACTAAGACACTGAATTATACCATATTTTATTACCTAGCATTTGTTTAAAATGCTCCTAGTATAATCAGTAGTGCATAGAAGATGTAGTTGCAAACAGCTGTGCACCATACTGTTAGCACTTCCTTGCTCATGTGGCTTCAATATTTTTTGGTACCCAGAGTTAAATATTTGAAATACAACTGTTGGTTTGTTTTTCTTCTGAGGAAAACTGATAGCTCAGGGACTGGCTCAACTTTGTGGTTCTGTGGTTCTAGATGCACTTTGGAGAATAGAGTTTTAAAATGGTGTTTTTCCATAAAACTCCCATTAATAAAGTTTTCCAATTTTCAGCCTTGTTACTATAACTCAGAGGTTAGAACTGCTTATGATTTACCCTCCACTGATAGTTACAGAAGTATGACCACCTACAAATGCTTCTATAAACAAGTGCTGTATTTGTGACTCCTTGGGTTGTCTTTCTGTCTTCACCAATGCTGTGCTGTCAGATTTAATATCCCCCTTCAGCTCAGAGTTGTCTGGCACTATCAGGAAACAGCCACTACTGTCTAACTCACATTCTTTTTCATATGAATACAGCAATGCATTTGCCTCTCTTAGAGTACATTTTTTTTCCTAAGTAGTATAACCTACCAAGAAATCCTGCTCAGATTTGTTTATTATTAATTATATGATCATTTGGAAGCAAAACAACTTTCCTGTGTCAATGCATCTGATTGGCTATCCCCATTAAACTGTCATCAAGGTCTAGATTTTTATTTCCTTTGAATTGAACTTGCTCCATTGAATGATTTATTTTGCTTAATGAGTGAATTGCAGCAGAAAATATTTCTCCACCAGTATCTGTCAGGTCATCTCATTAAATCTGCTTTGCCTGATGTGATCTGCTTTCATTAAACTGTGTTACCTGGAATTAATGATACAACTACACATTATTTTTCTATTGATAAACCTATCTCAGTGCATACATTATGACTTTGGTTATCAGGATGATGGGCAATAACTGAAAGAGTAAAGGATTTGTCACCATGACATTTGTGCCCTGAAATGTGAGCTATAAAAATATGAAATATGAGAATATGAAATACAAGGAGAAACTCAATTTCCTAAGAAATAACAATTCCCATGACACAACAGGAACATCAGTAAATGCTTCCTATAAATAAACATTGTTTTCTAGCATAAAGTTAACATACATTAGTCAAAGGGATTTCTTTAGAAAGGTAGAAATAATTTTAGAAGCAAATAGTAAATTATCAAATATAAGAGATATAAACAGAATAACTATTAATAATATAATTACTTTTAATTAATCCTTGTGCCAATAACTTACAGCAATACTGAAAAAAGAAAACTGTACTGTTTGTATTTACTACCCTTTCTCAATTCTATTTACTACTCTTTGAAACTAAACTGGACATTAATTGCAAAATAAAATAAAAAAAAATTAGATTTCAAGATTCAATACCTTGATTTTTTTAAACATTATTTTGCTGAAGATTTTTGGTTGGTGGTGGTTTGGTTTTTGTTGTTTGGTGGGTTTTTTTATGAGGGACTGCTTAGTGGAAATGCATTAAATGTTTCAGTATTTCCAAATCTTTTGTAAAAATACCTCCCAAATATAGAAAAACTAACCCAATGGCCAAATTTCTCTTGGCTGGAATCCTTATATTATTCTTCAGTATTTGCTTTTTTGGTAACTCAGAAAAAACATATTTTCTATGGGGAAAAATGAGTTATGGTCAAGAAAGTTACTGCTAAGAGAAGTGTAAAAAATGGCTGGGCAGAATACCTACTTGTTTCTATTTTCCAATGGAAGTTAAATTATAATTAATGTACAACTGCTGATCTTCCAAATAATCACACCACAGACTGATTGTCAAGGAAAAGTGCAATGATTTTCAGTAGTGGTTTGGTATAATCACAGAACCACAGAATGTTAGGAGTTGGAAGGGACCTGGAAAGATCATCTAGTCCAACCCCCCTGCCACAGCAGGAGTCCCTAGACCAGCTCACACAGAAGCGCGTTCAGACAGGTTTTGAATCTCTCCAGAGAAGGAGACTCCACAGCCTCTCTGGGCAGCCTGTGCCAGGACTCTGGCACCTCAACTGGGAAAACATTTCTAAGTGTGTTCACACAGAACCTCCTATGCTTCAGCTTATAACCTCTGCCTCTTGTCCTGTCACTGGGCTTCACTGAGAAGAGCCTGACCGCATCCTCCTGACACCCGCCCTTCACATATTTAAAAGCATAGATGAGGTCACCCCTTAGCCTCCTCTTCTCCAAGCTAAAGAGACCCAGGTCCCTCAGCCTTTCCTCATCAGGAAGATGTTCCAGCCCCTTGTATATTTTCAAGAAAAATTCCAGTAATTTTTCCCTGACTTCAGTACTCTTCATGCTTTCCTCCCTTGTCTGCTCAATCTTACTTGTCAGTCCCAAAGTCCTATCTTACTAGCTTTCTATCAAGCACTACATCATAGCATTCACTTCTGGAAGCATCAAAACTTAAACCAAAAAAATTCAACCTTTTCTGTGATAAGTCATTTAGCTCCATCTTATATCCTAATTCAGTGTCTACCAAGAAAGTATCACACATCAGACTTGTCATGGAAGTTTATTTTTGAGGTTTATTTTATGAAGACTGTTATACACCTATTTTGTGTTTCTAACTGTAAATGTTACCACACTTCTGAACTACACAAAAATATGGTACCCAATTTTTGTTTGCTTTCCTAAAACTTTTGGGTTTTAATTTCTTTTTGTGTTTGATTAGTATTCAGCTGCTGTCTGCCCATACACATTGAATTCACTGATTTATTATATCACTTTTATGTTCAAATTGTTATACTATCATTTTTGCTATTGCTTGATATAAGTGGCCATAAATAGTTGAAAAGAGCTAAAAGCAATGTTTCTGTTTCTAATATTTCTATCATGTAGGTAAGTTAACTGGGAGACATAAATATTTTTTAATCAGTCTATCTTTTTCTCTATCTTTATCTTTTCTCTTTTCATGAGCCCTTTTATTTCAGTGCAGCAGAAATGGTCTCAGTATTTGTGTGTTTCATCTGTTATCAACAACGAGGAAAAAAATTCTCAGAGATAATTCCTCACCATCTACTTTATTCTTCTGTGAGTATATTAAATATAGTACACTCAACAAAGCAAGAATTATGTCCCTTTAAGTATGGATGTTTCAGCAACAATTAGGCCTGTTTAGACTGCAATCATCTTTTTTCTGCACTCTTCCTTGGTGACCTCTTTCCCTTCTCTCACAGGCTTAACTGCCTGTGTTCAAGGTTGGCTCTGATGCAGCCTAGTACTGTCACTTTGGCTTACCTCACTGTGAAAATAGAACTCACCTCTAAGATATCTACACTTTCATTCATTTACTCATGAGGTCTTTTAAGCTCAAGCCTTTGCACTAGATCCTTTACAGAGCTATTTTGTCAGTATGCCTTTATCCAGCTTTAGATATTGCTGATTCTGATCAGACTTCACTACCCAGGTTGACCACACACCTGCTTCATCACTATGGACTTGTCAGACTTCAGCTGAATCAGTGGATCAGATGTGTTCTTGTGTGTCCTTTGTTGGTGGGGACACTGTCCCTGCCAGCCTTCCTGTCACCCTTGGTTTCAGCTCTCCTTCCCTTATAGAGTAGACTACTCTTCCTACTCCCTGAAGCAAGGAGTAACAGTAATCCTAACACATTTTGTCAGAACACTCAAACAGATAAGTGGACTAGGACTAGACAAATTGCTCTAAGTGGCCCAGCTTCTTCAGGGTGGTGGACAAGATGACCTCCAGAAGTCCTTGCCAACCTCAACCATTCTGCAATCATCTCCTGGTTTTTTTGCAGAATGAGTGGTGGTTTAGAGTAATCTTTAGGTTGTTTCAAATTATTGCTGTTGAAGAAAGTTTTGCTTCCCCTCTTTTGACAAGCTACATTCAGAGGAAGCTTGGTATACATGATGGACCCTGCTCAATATTTCAGGAGCTATTTTGAGAGTAAAACCAAGCAGAATTGCTTTTTTTTCCCCAGTTGTTAGCTGGAATCAACCTCTCTGCACTGCAGTTTCTTCATCAAACTTCTTAGTCTCTATTAAGTTTAAATGTGCTCATGTTTACATTACTAATTTGACACTGGTTAAAACAATGGCAGCAGATGTTCTCCATTCCAAGAATGTCTTTTTAAAGGCTGCAACACAGCTGTTATTATCATCAGTGTGGATAATAACACTGGACCACAATTAGATATATGTATTATAAAAATACTATTCAGTTCTCTTACTTGATATAGCCCAAAACACACTCTCAGTAAAAAAGTAATTAAAAAATCCATATTACCCAAGTGAATTGTCCCTGAGTTATTGATTTAAATAAATAAAACACATAAATGTGTGTCCCTCTTGTCACTTAAGAGTAACTAATGAATTTCAAGTTCTGCTTGTCTGAAGCTTTTATACTTTGCAGCACCAAATTAGTTTAACATGTATTAAATTACTTACAGTGAATCCTCCAATTATATTAAGACACAATCCTTCATTCAGACAGTTGATACTGAGCAGCCTGCAGTAGTCAATTACTTCCTCACAGTTCTTTCCAGTGAATCCTGGCATGCAGCTGCAAATACAACAGTGTATTTTAGAGGACTTGCATTTTAAATGTTAATTGTATTTAATTATGTTCCATAATTCTATTAAATAATAGTCTTGCAGCAGCAAGACAGATTACATATGTTATTTAAACAAACAGGACATGTTTTCAAGCACTTAAAAAGCAGTTGCATGATTCTGGATATTTTTCTTCTCTGTGAATGATTTTTATTATTTTCACACCAATGTTTCATATAATATTCTGGAAACAACAATCTAGAATGAAATAATATTTAATAAAAAGGATAAATGAGGTTTTGGAAATCTATTAGAAAGCATGGGTCAATTAAAGCATTAGAGAGAAAAATTAGAAATATGATTGTAAATGAGGTTTAAAGTAGCTGGCATCAATCATTGCTAATGATTAACAAACAGAAGTCAACAATGACTTAGGTATACAAGGAACAATGTAAGAAATTTGTGACAAGAACAATGTATGGTTGATTTGTGTTTGCTTAATTGTAATTCAGTATTTTCTTTAAGAGAAAACCATCATTCTATTTTTTGGACAGTTTGTTAGTTCCATATAATGCCAACAGAACCATGGGTAATTCTTCTATGGTAAAAGGAACTGCAGATGTTTCTTCTCTTTCATGTCAGCATTTGTCATTGATAGGAAAAAAAATATTTTCTTATCCAGAATTGCTTCTGTTTTTTTTTTTTCTCTGCACTTGCTCCTAATGAATCTGAGTTCCAGTTGTGCTGCTTATGTTTCTGTGTTGTAAAATAATAACCATCATTGGTTTCAGGACACATGAAGCCTCTCCCAGTTCTATGGCATACAAACCCAAAGGATGTAATTTCAGCAGCAAACAGTCAGGCAACAACATTCTGAGTTAATCATGTCTTTAAATCTGTTAAAGATGCCTAGTAGGTCAGCATGGCCATGCCTCTGAGGGATGCACAGAGGTATCTAACATATCCAGAAGCTTAAGTCACTTATTAGCCTTTGGTGAAGTGTTAAACAGGCTGGGATTCACTAGAAACCCCTGAAGAACATCCAGCCAGTCCATGCAAATCTGGGGATATGGGATAGGTAGAATATGAGAAATCCTTCCCTAAATAGTGATATTTTTTGAGGCTGGTATAAGAACAAATGCAGGAGGACATTCCATGCAAGAAACTATAGCTTGCACAGTTCTCACAGTCTTCTGGAAATAATTGCTGTATGTAAATCCTATAATTACACTGCTACTATTTCAAGCACTTGGAACCAAGTATTGCAACTAAAAGGAGTTTTTCATAATACCTAGCTGTTTTCATTTCAGCATATTCAAAGATATTAGATAGCTACATACCTATTTTCCCCTCTAAACAGAAATACTCATATCAACAGATAGCATGTGTTGTACTTTATCTTTCAGCACTATTAATTCATATATTATATTTGTGTATAAAATGAATGTTAAAAAAGAAAAATATTTTGTATCTTCTTTTTAAATTCCATTTTTAAATAACACTTAAACCCAAATCAGACCAAAGGAGTTACAACATTTGTTAAACTGATTTGCTTTTACTTATGATCTGAAATCAGGCAAAAGAGCTCCTAGCTTCCTAGGCTTAATTTATTTAGGTAATCTGTGGCTGTTTCATAAAATAGAGAATTTTGTACAGCTGCTTCTTATTATTTTAATATTTGGTTGTTCTTCCTATTTTTGTTTTTATTGTTGTTTTGCAATAGACATATCAATGCCAGAGAAGGTAGGATTAAATTAAGAGCAAGAAAGTTGAGAGTAAAGTTCCAAAGATGATACTAACAGCAAATATTCTCAGAACAACCTTTCACATATTTTCTGACTTTTTATTGTCCTAGAGAACATGCATAATAGAAAAAGATCCAAAGCAAACAATCACAATTTATTTTGATGGATATCTTTGGTCACTGCATATTTGAATTCACCTTAAATTTTGACATGTAAGAGAAAATGTTACTCTAAGATTCTTAGCACAAAATTGTACCTGATGTCAAGACTGAAAGGATGGAATTAGGATACAAGATAGTCAGTCATACATCATAACTGAAGTGGAGAAAATTGCACTGAGTCTGTTTGGTTATATTTAGAATGGAAAACACTCCTTTCCCAAAGGAGAAAGGCTAAGCAGTTAGAAGCTCAGATGGTGATAGATATAAGCAGAATGCAGCTTGGGCATAAGGGGAAGCACATATAAGAGGGGCAAGCAAGCCAAAACAAAAAGGATTAAAAAGGCCAATTCAACTAATTATTATGATTATTATTTATTATATTAGAATAGTATTATTTATATATGCATGCAAACTAAATGCCATTACATTTGTATTATATATATATATATTACATTTATATTATATATATATATTGAAATGGTATAAAAGTGGAATCAGGTAGTAGTATTGCACCAAATAAAACACATGGAGTTTTCTTGTGGAGTAACTAGACATGGTTATAAGCTACAGTGTTTCAGAATGTTGACCAAAAATGAAATAAGAACTCTGACTAAAACTTTGAGCAGGCCCAATCCTCCTGAATAAAACAGCATAGTTAACAGTAGGTTTCCTCTGAGTACAATGAATGAAAACATGACTCACAGCCTGAAAGTGGCCAAGTCTGGGACTTAACAAAACTGAAAGTGTTAAATCACTGTTTCTATAGGTCTTCTGAAATCCTCTGAAATTCAAATAGCTAATGCAAGACCTAAGTTTACAAAGAGAATTTTGAATCCTAAAAATAGCAAAAACTGCTGGCTGCTGGCCCTTTAGAAGTTAGCACTTCTCCTACATGTCAATGGAAAGGCTATAAAGTCTCCAGCTTTTCTGCAGCTGTTTTTATTAACCAGTTTCCACAGTACTACAAAGTTCATGGTACAGACCATTTCTACCAGTGCTTTGTGAAGCTGTAAATTGTTGAATCTTCATAGTACACAGGGCCAAGATATTTCTTTTTTATTCTTAAAGAAAGGCAATCTTCATAGCAATTGTTCATGTTATGCATATTTTTAAAGGTAAATTTAAAGCATCATTTCATACTAATTCCTGTACCAATTGTCTAAAAGGCTGGCTAAATTATCAGTGCTTTATAGCTTGGGTTAAAGTACTGGAAAATACATGATAACACTGTTGTTCTGTGCTATATGTCTATATGAGAAGATCTAACTGTGTTTTTAAGCATGTCTATGTATGTATATAGGTATTTAGGCATATATATACATAAAACTGTCTTTTATTCTTCTTTGAGAAAGCTGTAAACATAGTTCTATTTATTTTAAATTCCTCCTCTCTACTGCATCTCTTCTGATGGACTGTAACTTTATGTCCTGTACTTCTGTATTTGCAGTTTCTAAGTTCATTCATAATGTGTTTTCAGGCTCCTGTGTACCACAGCTTTCAATTTTCTGCTTTTATGAATATCCTAAAATTTGAAAGTTGTTTGCTGCACTTCAGTAATGCTTAGCAGGATGTACTTCAGGCAGCCAGATAAAAGCCAAGCAAATAGGCACAGGACAAATTGTACTCCTTAGTGGGGTAAGAGAATACCTAAAAAGCCATTTGAAATGGAAGGAAATGATATACTGGGTCACTTCTGTTATTTTCAAGTGGATAATTTTTAGTATAGTACTTGTGAATAAAACACTTTTTAATATGCTGCCTGAAGGACCTGATGCATGCTTGTGAATTAGAAATTAAATAACTTGTCTTATCATTTCAGAAACAACATAAACATGATATGCCCTGAATGGGAGTGGCATGACTGATATGTTTGCTTCACTTGCCATCAGTGCATCAGTGTTTATACATTTCACCTTGCAGAATTAATGAGGAAACAATTTATAACTCCTTAAATGTCTTAAATATTTTGTAGTACTTCAAGAGTTTTCAAGACTAACACAGTAAAGAACCACAAATAAATAAAAAATTATAAAAATAAGAGTTTCTAGCTTTCTGTGTTCTCTGTGACTATGTCTATTCTTTCTGCAACCAGTGCAATATCAAATGATCCAATGAAGTACTGAAATTAATTCCTAATCTTACCTGCAGTTATAGTTCTGCTGTTGAGCTACACAAGTTGCATTATTGAAGCAAGGCAATAATTCACATGGATTCAGTATTCTTTCACAGAACTTGCCAGTGAATATTGGCAGACAGATACATGCCACATCCTACAGGAGAGAAGGAAACCAGAAATAATTATTTGTGGTACCCAAGGCAATACAGAAATTAATGTTTGCTTCTGTAACTGTAGAGGCTCTAACTAGGACAGGATTTCATCATATTAAACAGTGTACAAAGGCAGAACAAAAAAACCCAGTCCTAGCCCCAAATAGGTTACAAACATAATTTAGGACTGGCAAAATGGCCCTTCCAGCACAGCTTATACCAGAGTTGGATTTGCTAGCTGAAAATTGCCAGCTGTAAATTTGGCTGGCTTTGTAATTTCATAGCTGAATCAAGAAGTTGTTTTATAACTCATTTAGTGTTTTTCCTCATTTCTGAATTTGTTCCAGTGTAACATTTGCACCTATCAGTCAGTAAGAGTGCACAAGGTACATCAGATGCCAAAGAATATTCACTGACTAGAGTAGGAAAAAAAATTGGTTTGGATGCTTTTTCTCCTTTAATATGAAAGACAGACACTATGCTTCTCTGTGATGGTGAAAAACATCTGCCAGTAACTGCAACCTATAATTTATACTGTAAAAAATAGTAAATTATTTTACAAACCAAACCATTTCTTAGACCTAACACTCTCACCCTTATTTTTCTTTATAAAGTAATGTTCTTTGTAGACCTTTGGGTATCAGAAATAGAAAAATAAGGGTTCTTCCCCAAGTGAACTCTGAAGGGTTTCATTAGAATTGGTCTTCAAGGCATGGTTGGGGAATTTAACATCTATTGTGAGATTTCTAAATGTGTGAAATGAACTTCTGCATCTGTTTGTCTGTAGAAATGATTATACAAACCAGTATGTGCTAGTGTATCTACTAGACAAAACATTTAGACAGATTGCCTAATTTAGAAGTCTACCAGCTTGTTCAGCAATGTAGATGTCTCTTTTTTCTCTCTCTGTGAGTGAGTGTGTATCACTGCTAGGTGATAACTGAGCTTTTGAAATCTCTCACTCTTTTGATTCCATACAATCACTGCTATTTACAACCATCATGCTAATGGAAAAACATCAACAATGCAGTTTAAAATGCAGCCATACATGAATTTATGAGCAAACCTTTGTGAGTCTGCATGAATTCATTCTGGTTTACAAATAGAGAAAAAAAAACCCTAAAACCAGATACCACAGGAAAAACAAGAACAGAAACCAAGCACTAGTTAATAAACATGACTGCTGCATCATGTTTTAGATCAGAAGATTTTATTAGAAAGAGAAAAAGATAAAAACGAAAGTTTGGTAGTTCCTTAAAGTGACCACCAACCAACTGAACTGAAAATGTGGCATCTGAGCTTTTTAACCATAGAAATATTAGAAACAGTACACATTCAGACAATACTCTGTTTCTTCATGGAGCATGCATACAAGTCTAATTTAAATATTTAAGTTATAATTTACAATGTTTGAACCAGCTGGTCTGCAAAAGTCCTTTCTAAATCAAACCATTCTATGATTTCTATTCTATGTTTGAATAGGGATCTCTGAAGTTTACACTTACATTTGGCAAATCAACACATGTGCCTCCATTCTGACATGGCTCTGAAGAACATTCATTGATATCAATTTCACAATTCTGACCAAGAAAACCATCAGGACAATCACAAACATATCCAGATTGATTATATAGGCATATGCTCCCATTCAGGCATGGCTGAGATGCACAAGGATCCCCAGGTTCCTCACAAAATGGACCTAGAGAAAATAAAGAGTTAGGGAGTGTGTGAGAGAATGTTTCTTTATATGTTGCCTATAAAGATTTCTATGTTATCTTTCTCTATTATTTATCATGAAATCTATTCTAAATTATCTGCACTGTGAATTTCTAGTTACTGACTGGAACATCTGTAAATTGTCACCACTTAAAAAAACATTCCTGTGTGATGTTTTTTTCTGAATTAGGGTATTCTTGGGTTAGGTTTTTGGGGGGTTCTTTAGTGTGTGGTTTTGTTTGGTTGGTTTTTGTGAATAAACATAGCAAAAATACATGGATGTGACTAAATTTATCTGTAGCAAAAGAAGGAGGAGAACTGGAACAACAGACCCAGGAGACATTGAAGAATCACTGAACATCTCTCTTGCAGTGGTTATCATTAAGGGAAGCTGAATCCAGTGGACTTTCAATTCAATGAGGGTTTTCACATTCCTGGTAATAGATGCAGCCAGTAGTAAAGCTGAATGTACTTGCACACACACATACACTACAGACAGTGCCCACATGGATCAATGTAAAGAGCATTGTTTTTCCTGCACATAAACAGCAGTCACATGAGCATGATCAGCAACAGTAGCTCAAACTTTTTTCTCCTTTCTGGTTAGTCAGTATTGAGGTTCACCAGCAAATATAGGCATTCCCTCATTTTCTAAGCACACAAATAAACTCACATTAATGGATCCCTTAAATATCAAGATAGGTTTCAAATCTGCCTGATGTCCATACCTGGATCCTGAATCTCTTGCCAACTTGCTTGCTTGGACCTTGAGTCATACCAGATCTGGATAACACTCTAGTTGCTGGCTAGTCCAGCTTAAAAGGCCACCCCTGTCTACTAGGAAGGGTAGTGAGATGGAAATAGTAAAGAAAAGAGACTGCAGTGATCAGACATGCTCAACCACAGAAGCATAAGGAGCAGCAACTTGCTTACACTCAGCCAACCCTTTTACCACCCTTTATCTGCATTTTCCCATATTTGTACTTGTCCCAACCACCCTGATCCCTACCTTTCACTACCCTTTTCTTCTACCAGATAAACAACCCTTAACTAAGTGTTTGTCCCCTTTTTACTCCAGTTTTATCTTCTCCATAAACAAATCCAATATTTCTGATATGGTTACCTGTATAGGCTTGGCTTTATATGGAACTACTGATACGGTGGAGGAGGAGGGCTACAAAGATGGTGAGGGGGCTGGAGGGGAAACCTTATGAGGAGTGGCTGAGGTCACTTGGTGTGGTGAGCCCCTCCCTGGGGAGGTAGTTCTAGAGCCCAACCACCCTCTGGGTGAAAAACCTGATATCTAACCTAAATCTCCCCTGACTCAACTTCAAACCATCAGCAGTAGTCCTCTCCCTACCCACAAGCATAAAGAGATTCGTGCCTGCCCCTCATGAAGATGCCGAATACAACAATGAGGTTTCCCCTCAGTCTCCTCCAGGCTGAACAAACCAAGTGACCTCAGCCACACTTCATGAGGCTTCCCCTCCAGACCCTTCATCTTTGCAGTCCTCCTCTGGAAGCTTTCTAGTGCTTAATATCCTTTCTATACTGTGGTGCCCCAAACTGCACACAGCACTCAAGAAGGCATGGCTGAAGCAGTGCAGAGGAGAGCAGGACAATCACCTCCTTTGGCTGGCTAGCAATGCTATTCTTAATACACCCCAGGATACTGTTGGCTCTCCTGGCAGCCAGAGCACACTGCTGACTCATATTCAGTTTCCCATCAGCCAGGACCCCCCTCCACAGTGCTGCTTTCCAGCCTCTCATTCCCCAGACTACTGTTTTAATATATTTTCTAATCATAGACCACCTCCTTCTCCAAGGCTGCCAGCTGAAGCCTTGGCCCCCAGACCTCTGAACTCCACACACACAAAGGGCTGTTATTTGTCTGGCACTGAGTGTGGGAGATGAGGTCAGTGTAGTCACTTCCTCCTCAGAGGGGCTACCTCCAAAGGTGCAGCTGGAACAGGAAAGGCAGCAGTCATGAACCCTAGGTCACACACTGCTGAGTCAGCACACAGTCTTGAAGGCTTCTACTGACAATAGCAAAAATCACATATTCAGTTCACTGTACAAACATTACACCCTCTCACAGGTGCAAGACACTGCCAGCCAGATAATCAGTAGTATATTTACTCTCTAACTGGCAAAGAAAAAGGCAATCTGATATATAAATACTGCAGGACTTATGATACTCACTTTAGAAAGAACTTCAGCCTATGCATCAAGCTATATAGCCTTGCTACTGGAATGTGTATCTTGTTGATTTTACTCATCCTGCTATGGAGAAATGTTCTGTTGCCTTTTCATTCTGAACAATGATTTGCAAGATAAGAGTAAAGCATCTTGTGAATTTTCATCCACCCTCAAAGCCCACCTGACCCACTAAGCCAAAAAGTTGGGGTGTTTATTCCTTTCCCTTCATTCTGCCATATTTTCAATTTCTGTCTTCTGTTCTTTCTTCATATCCTTGATGTTTACTCACTTAAAAATATGCTGTGCTTAGTTTCTGTACTGGTTTTAGCTAGGATAGAGTTAGTGAGAGTCATAGTGGGTTGTAAGATAGTATGGCTTGGATTTTTACTAAAAAAAAAGTGCTGATAGCACAACAATCTTAGTTATTGCTGAGCAGTGCTTACACAGCCTTAAGGCCTTTTCTGCTTCTCATATAACCCCACCAGTGAGCAGGGTGGGGCTCCATAAGAAGTTGAGAGAGGACACAGCTGGTACAGCTGATCCCAACAGCCCAAAGGAATATCTCACACTATATGAAGTCATGCTCAGCAATATAAAGCTGGGGCAGGGAAGAGGAAGGGGGGACACTGGGAGTTATGGCTTTTGTCTTTCCAAGTCACCATTACATATGATGGAGCCCTGTTTTCCTGGAGATGACTGAATGTATGCCTGCTGATGGGAAGTAATGAATGAATTCCTTATTTTGCTTTACTTCTTTGGTCAGCTTTAGCTTTCCCTATCAGACTGTCTTTATCTCAACCCATGAGTTTTGCCCCTTTTACCTTTCTGATTCTCTCTGCCATGCCACCAATGGGGAGTGAGTGTCCCTGTAGTGCTTAGCTGCTCCTTTGGATTCACTCACAAGAACTATCTGGAAACTATATAGAACTATGCTGTAATGTGACTGCAAGCTTGCTTCCCATATTCCTTTTCACCTCTCCACTAAGTTCTATTCCAGTAGAAGTATTGTTCAAGTTTCTTCCCAAGTTGAGTCAAACTACCCATCTTCAAATGTCCTCAATCTGACAAAATATTAGAATGTGTCATTATTCTGTTTATGAGCCCAAGAACAAATCACATGATTGCCTCCTGAAGTAAATTGAGTTTTTATAAAGTAGAATTGTCAGTTTTGGTTTGGTTTTTATTTGTTTGTTTGGTTTGCTTTTTTAGTTTTGTTTTGTTTTGTTTTGTTTTCCCCTACCAAATTTGTTTTGATTTTGGTGTAGCTGGTTTTGGCTTCATTTAAATCTTGAATTCCTCAAAAAGGAATTATTCCAGAAAGTAAACTAAATAATCAATCAACAATCATACTCTTCACTGCATTGATCTTTCTGCCTAGTTTGCAGGCAAGCCACCAACGTCCAGAGTGGTTTCCAGATCAGCCATGGGTTAAAAGTAAATTGCAAGCTATTTAAACTTCTTTATTTGGAGCTCCTGACCTGAACTACTGTACATAAATGCAATGTATAATCATGAATGTACAGACCAGTAATTTGTCCACATATTGAAATGACATGTTAAAAAACCTGGATGTCTTGCATTCTCTAATTATATAGTGTTTCTTTATCACCTTATTTTTCTAGAAATAATAGATGTAATTGCTTTCATTCACATTTGCTTACAGGAAATGCTGGGCTCTCCAATTGTATGTGCAACTATCTGTTTTAACGTGTAAGCTTCAGTCAGGTTGGTGTTCTTTTGAAACAATGGGAAAAGATTTTCTTCAAATAAAAGACTGCTTGATATAAAAAAGAAAATAGGCTTTGCTTTCAAATAGCACTCTCCTATATTTTCATGACCTTGATTCATTACTATATGGACAAAGTTAAAGTCAAAGTAGCGCTGAGAGGTGTATTATCTGTTAACTTCAGAGTGATTAATGACAAGACATCAGATATTGCAGAACTGAGAACCCATTAACTTAGGAGAAAGTTGAAAAGCCAGAGGGAAGAAATAAGTTATAGGAACAAAAGGAGATGAGGAAGCAAGGCAGTTCTCTTGACTTTATATTGATAGGCTCCTATAGCCACGCTCAGCATCACAAGGAATTTCAAATCACTGCCTGGGTACATTCTGGCTTCACATTCAAATAAACTAACACAAATTGACCAGTAAAAACTATAAGCTTAAGTAAGAGAAAAATAACATGCCAGCAGCAAACTAAAGAAAATGGTTCTCTAGGGTGAGTTCATAAAAACAAGAAAGGTTCAAAGATAGGAAAACTAATGACAGTATTTTTTTCCCAATCAACATAGTTTAAAGAAAGGAATTGGATGGTATTGAATAGAACTGCAAGTGTACAATATACCTTAAATCAATAAAACATGAAGAGAATTTTTTTTTCAGACTCTAGACTGTTCAATCTACTCAAGATCCTGTCAGAATTAAACTATTACAAGTTTACCTTACCTTGGACAAAAGGAATATATTTATAATTCATCTCAAATGCATAAATATACAATTTCCTTTGTATTTTTAACTTCTCTGTGTTTCCAGTGATTTCCATCATTTCAAATAACCTTATTCCTAACTCAGCACAGCATTTCTCTGCAGGGATCATAGAATCATAGACTCATAGAATGGTCAGAGTTGGAAGGGACCTTAAAGATCATCTAGTTCCAACCCCCCTGCCTGCCAGGGTCACCATCCACTAGATCAGGTTGCCCAGGGCCCCATCAAGCCTTGTCTTAAAAGCTTCCAGGGATGAGGCTTCCACAACCTCATCACCCTGGGATGAACTCCATATATGATTTCTTGTATTTGGCATTCACACAAGCTTCTGTATTGTACAACAGTTTAACACAGAGTACTAAGGGCTTCCTGTATTTTGAATAAAATGGGTTTCAGGAGCAGTTCTGAATGTTTTCTTTTCATGAAGCAATAGCATCTAAACCTACTACTGATATAAGCAAAGCATTCTTTAGCTGACAATTGCTGATAAAACTGTGCCTGATAGATGATCTTCTGCAAAATTAATTGAGAGTACCCACTGGTTTTAAAGGCCAATAATAACAGTAAGAAACTGTGAAAGCAGGGGGTGGTTTTTTTACTGAGCACTTATTAAACTCCTCATACCTGCAGTGAAATGGATTTCTTTTGGACAAATCAAATGATGAGTGTATGCTCACATTCTCTAACATACAGTAACTAAACTGTTCTAGAGGCAGTGATGGGATCTTTCACAGGCAACTCAAGGAGTGACAACTCTAAGGATGGAATAGTCAGTTTGTGGATATGGAGAGGAAGCAGAGACTGCAGCCTAGAGCTCATGGAAGCTTCTATGTCAATGGCAGGACTTTGGCAACTCAGTTATATTTCTATCCAAAATTGTGAAAAAATATCTTCTAAACAGGTACCACCTAATCATCAAGGCACTCACAACTCTATATGCATCATGATTTAAGTATTCAATATTTGTATAACATGCAGATGCCATATTTAGACCCAAGGTACCCTAGTTTAATGTCTTCATTGCCTGCCTGGTAACAGATAACAGAGCTAAATTACATTTATTCACTTCTAATTCAAGTAATATACACCAGGGACACCAGCTTATCTATTTTTTTGACACTTTAATACTACTATATCCTTGTTCAGTGAAGACAAAATAATTAGAAGCCTCTCTGAATTTCCCCAAAAGTTCAACAAGTTATGCATGATTAGAGAAATTTTTGCATATCAGGCAGAAATAATTCACTCCTCCCCATGCAAAGCCAGAGGTGTGGGAAACCACAGTTAATTTTAATGAAATTGAGCTCTGCTCACTGTGGAGAAGATATTATTTTCACAAAAAAACTTTCTGCAGAATGTTTGTATGTTTGGTTCATAAAGTTTTGTCTTGTGTTTAAAACAAATGCTTATAAAATGTTTTTGTGTAGACATACAATTCCAGTGATCTAATGCTATCAGTGAACTGAAGAGATCATTGTAGGAAGGAACTTCATTGTTTTGGTCTTTCTGATATGGTAACAACCTTATTGATTCTGTCAGTGATAAAAAAGTAAGGGGAATGATGAGTGACAGTGCTGGTGTTAATAAAGCAGGAAATCCATTCCATTTCTGATTGTGCTTATAGAGAGTCAAGGCCTTTTCTGTTTCTCACAACACTTTACCAGCAAGGAGGCTGGAGGTGCATAAGAAGCTGGGAGGGGACACAGCTGGGCCAGCTGACCCCAACTGACCCAAGTGATATTGCACACTATATGATGTCATGCTCAGAAATACAAAGCTGAGGCAGGAAAGAGGAAGGGGAAACACTGGGAGTTATGGTTTTTGTCTTTCCAAGTTGTCATTCTGTGTGCTGGAGCCCTGCTGTCCTGGAGGTGGCTAGCATCTGCCTGCTGATGGGAAATAGTGAATGAATTCCTTATTTTGCTTTATTTGGGTGGTCAGCTTTAGCTTTCCCTATCTGACTGTCTTTATCTCAACCCATTTTTACCTTTCTGATTCTTTCTTCTATCCCACCAGTGGGAAGTGAGCAAGTGGCTGTGTGGTTCTTCACTGCCTGTTGGGATCAAACCACTACACTAATCAAGATAATAGGATTCTATAGCTCCTTCTATAGTAGGTTATATTTAGTTGGTGTAAAGAAATTTGTATTTGTCAGCATATACATGAGAGACATTTTGTACTAAATCAAAATTTATATCATGGCTGTAGTGTAGGCTGTTCTTGTGATTCTGTGATTCTGTGATTATGCACATATTAGGATGTATGCCATATATCATCAACTCTTTTGATCACAAGAACAAGTGATTAAGCCTACATGTCAACATAAAGGAAATTAGGGTCCTCATCCAGCTTCACTACACTGAAAAGCTAGAAGATGCTGAAAAGTCAGTTAGATATGTGAGCTGTCAGTGAATGAGTGAAAAATCTGTAAAAGAATTCAGGTAGGTGGACAATATAATAGATAAAATGTATGGGGATGAATTCAAGTTCTGCTTCAAGACATTAAAACTCATCTTTGTATTAAAGAGAAAAGAATATTGTGAATGAAAGTGTGTCCTGTTTAGTTTTGGAAAAGTTTTAGGTAACAAGCAGAGGTTAAGAAACTTGCAGTCATCAGAATAAACATCTCAATGCTTTCCATAGGAGTCTGTATGAATGATTCTGCTGATAGAAAGTGACAGAATATAGTTTTAAATATTGAGATCAGAAACACAGCTATATGCTGCTTTAAGCACAAATATGTTGGTCCAGGCAGTGCGTATCAGATAATAGATTACTGAAACCTGTTTTCCCTGTCCAGCTACTATATACATAAATGGCTGAAAGGAAGGCTGCTGAAACATTATGTGGACATGGTCCAGATAATTCTCTAGTGGAGTGCAGTAGTAGCACAATACAGGAAGCTAAGGACTACAGAGAAGGTTCTTCTTCCTCTTAGTCTACCCTGGTGAGGCTGCATCTGGAATATTGCATCCAGTTCTGGACCGCTCAGTTTTAGAAGGATAAAGAACTGCTGGAAAGAGTCCAGTACAGAGCCACAAAGATGATTAAATGAGGTGGAACATCTTCCTTCTGAGGAAAGGCTGAGGGAGCTGGGGCTCTTCAGCTTGGAGGAGGCTAAGGGGTGACCTCATCTATGCTTTTAAATATGTGAAGGGTGGGTGTCAGGGGGATGAGGTCAGGCTCTTCTCAGTGAAGCCCAGTGACAAGACAAGGGGCAATGGTTGTAAGCTGAGGCATAGGAGGTTCCATGTGAATATAGGATAAAATTTTTTCCAGTTTGGGTGCCAGAGCCCTACCCCAGAGTGCCCAAAGAGGCTGTGGAGTCTCCTTCTCTGGAGAGATTCCAAACCCATCTGGACGCGCTTCTGTGTGACCTGGTCTAGGGAATCCTGCTGTGTCAGGGGGGGTGGACTAGATGATCTTTCCAGGTCCCTTCCANCCTAACATTCTGTGATTCTGTGATTCTGTAACTTACTGAGTCAAAGAACCTATGTTGATATTACCAAGGCCTTTAACTATTTCAAATGAGACAGACAAAAGACACCATTCAAAGTGACTTCAGTGAAGAGTACAAAATATTTTTATTACATTTATCATACTAATTGGCTAAAAAATAGTACCATCAATTATGATAGATGTAAATTATAATGGCTATAAAAATGAGAATAGTTTCTTCTGAAGAAACCACAAAAACTGAATCTTCCTATATTGCATTACTAATTGCTCTGTAAAAATATTATCATTTCTGGAAAGCCCATCTGTCTAAAAGAGTCAGGACATTCTGATGGAAATCTGGCACAGCATTGCTTTGGGGAGCCCAGGGAAGAGAAAAAAAGGCTTATTTTATCAGAATAAGTAACATTTTCAGGAGTTGTGGCAATGAACTGCAGACTAAACC